>CM046662.1:11129654-11155595 GCA_025594165.1 Tamias sibiricus | reverse complement strand
TTAGTCATCATATATAGTCGATCCTAAAGGGCTCCATTGGATGGCTGGTTAGCCAATGACGGGTAAGATCCCCAGAGGGGGACAACCTAAGACAGGCACAGTCGCACGGGACAGTCTCATGTGGCCGACATATCAACCTAAGACAGGAGTCAAGGGCACAGCCTTGATTATCCGATGACGGGTAAGAATGTTGGTTGCACATAGACGTCCTAGAGCATTACCTCTTTTAAAACAAAAAGGGGGAAATGCAGGAGCCCTGTTTGGGGATTGGCTTGAATTGCAGTTGACTATGAGCCGTGGAGATTTGGCCATTGTCGCCACCCGTAGTCTCACGGGATTTTGTTGCGGGATCTGGAGTGACTTGGCCGAAATTGCTGATCGGGTCAGCGCCATTTTAGTGGTGTGTTTGGCGTGAGTTAGTTGTTAGAACCAGAGAGAAAAGTTATCAGAATAAAAAGCTGTTTGTCTCCAGTTTGCTTCTGAAGTTCTTCCCGCGGCTCCGGTGCTCCGAGCGCTTCAGGCGGCAACAGATAAAGACATGAGAACTGCAGGAGAACATTTAAAATGTATTCCTGCATTAAAGCAAAGTTCAATATTAAGCAGTAAACTGATGTATTTTATCAGACACATAGCTCTGTGGAAAACCAAATGTCACCCATTATAGACTCTGAGGAGGTATCTTTAAAAATAAAATCCCACTTTTAATGAAGACCCTCAATATGATGGAATCCAAAGCACGACCTGAACGTGATCACATGTGTCTTAGACCAAGACAGCATGACAGTTCTGGTGGACAAAGGGAGGACAGACATTCTCGATTACCACAGCACTCAGTGCTACTTGAGAGGCATTAATGCAAACAAAAAGAAAAAAACAAAAGTGAAGATTGTAAAAGAATCTGCTGAAAAGTGACTCCAAATGAAGACTATAAATACCACATATTAAAGTGTTTATGTATGTACAAACATTCATAAAACAATAAAAACATCAAAAAGAAAATGTTGGGTTCCAGGCAGAAGGCCACACTTCCCCAGGTGCCTTGTGAAAAACTACAGCTCCCAGGATCCTCAGCGTGACCAAAAAAACTTGACCAGCAAGTCCCTTGTCCACTACCCCCCCACCCCGACCTCTGCTAGCCTATAGGACAAGGACTCACTCCAAGGGGGTTTCATGGCCCCTACTCTATTTAAGCCAGCCCCGGACTGAACTCTCTCTCTGTTCCTGCTCTCTGTTCATGCTTGCCTCAGTTCCCGCCTGTCCCTATTCCCATCCATCCCTTCCCTATCCCCCTTCCCTTCCTTTCCCTACCCTTGCCCATGTGGCACCCCAATAAACCCTTTTATTTCACTAACACAGTTTTCCCAGCTAAGTTAACTATGTTTCAGCAGTTTTCTAACATTTGGTGCGTTGGCCGGGAAGGAGATGAGCGTCCAGCACACGTCTCCGTTTGTCTGTCCACCTTTCTACACCATCGCTGGACTTCGGTAAGCCCCCATCCACCCCGAGTTCCTAAACCTGTTTGGCCACTGCGTGGCGAGAATTGACCATTTGACCGCGCCGAGTGTCCGGCAATCTCGCCCGCGGCCTTTACAGGGGGGGCCACACCCCACCCAAGCCTTCAGGGTGACGGTGGACCCCGGGAACTCCCCCCCTCCCCCACCTTTATCCGCCCGCTTTAAAAATTTCCAGCTGTAAGACTATGGCTCTCTGCTGTCTGTAGCTAGGAAAGTTCCCCTCCGCACTCCGGGCTTGAGCTTCCGTTTTTCCGTTCGGAACGGAAAAAATCTGAAAACCTCCATGGAGTAAGCTCATAGCTCCAGCCGACACGCCTCTCAATTACCGTACCTCCCCTGTACCAGCAGCCTCGGAGGCTGCTCCAGACCGCTCCCCCCACCCCCAGCTCAAGCTTTAGATTTTAAAATTGGTGGGCTTCCGAGCTTAGATCCTCCCCCTCCTTTGTCTTCATCCTTCGCCCCGCCCCAGCCTTCTCACTCCGCCAGAATCCTCCTCTGTAGACCCGCCTTCTCTGTCCACGTAATTTCTGGTGCCTTCACCGCCCTACCCCCACCCACTCAATTTCCTGTTCCCAGCTCGGCTGCCACTCCCGCCCTCTAAATTTTCTGTTCCCAGCTCCGTGCGCTCCCGGTCTGTGCTCCTAGTCTGCTCCGGGGCGCTCTCCCAGCCCGCTGCCGCTAGAGCCACAGCGCGCCCCTTGCTCGCTTCCTCTGCTCTCTTATAGGTCCAGCTCTGATTGGCGCCGTCCCGCTCGCTGCGCGCGGGCCACTCCCCTCCGATAGCCGAGCGCTTCTTCGCGCACGGGCCAAATCCCCCCCCACCCCCATGCATCTTCCACGCCGCTCACAAAGGCGCCGGGGGCTGGGTGCCGCGGCTCCCCCGGCCGCCACGACCCCCCCGGCCGCCGTGGGCGCCCCGACCAATGGCCGCGCAGCCCGCCGGCCGGCCGCGCCCCGACCAATGGCCGCGCCGCCGAGCCCTGGGCCGGCCCCGCCCTCCCGCAGGCCGGTTCCCAGTCTGCGAGTCTGCACCACGCGAGGCTGCCCGAGCTGGCGCAGCGAGTCTGCGCATACATCACGTGTAGCCCCGAGCCCTCACCCACTTCTCCCTTTGGTTCGAAAGGCTGTATAAAGTTTCTCTTCAGATAACAGTCCCCTCCCTCCCCCTTCCTTGGATCCGCCATGTTCTTCCGCCCAAATCTGTCTCCACTTCCGCTCCACGTCCCGCCCTTCTTTGATCCGCCATCTTATCCCAACCCATGTGATTCCCTCCGACTGCCTTCCAGGCCCGTGCCCTGCCTTATAGCAGCAGTGACGGTGACAACCGTGAAACTCTACCCACCCCCCAGCCTCCCAGAGCCGCCTGCTCTGTTCTCCCTAAATCCTCCGATAGACCAGACCCCGCCACTCCGTTCCAAGCCCGAGCACAGCTGGCCTTATCCTTCACCATTTACTTCCTCTGTCCTCTACTCTTTCTCATTCGCGTGAGACACAGTCCCTCAGTTCCCATTCAGAATGGGAAATTCAATCAATCCACTCTTTTCCAGCCCCTGCTAAAATCATCTTTGCCTCTTTAGCTCCTCGCTTCCCTTTCCAAAGTACACACACACACACACAAAAGACTAATACTGTTCAGCCTCATATTTTCGTATTTGGCATGAGATTATTCATTTGTAACTAACTTTGTTTGTTAAACGTCTAATTAATTTGCAAGGTTAAAATGCTAACTGTTAAATGTGCTTTAACAGGTATGATTCTACATACTTAAACACTATGTTCTCATGAAATGGGTACCAGATGTGTGTAATTTTATACACAAAGGTTTATAAAAGATTGACATGTATGTAGAGGCTCAAAGGTTTTTTATTCCAACTAAAAATACCATAAATAACAAAATGTTTTATTAAAATAATTCATCTAAATTCAAATCATTATAAAGATTGTTTCAAAGGATGAACAGAGAAAGGAGTTAACACGTGAGAAAAATAAATTAGAAAGTTATAAGTGTGGAAACCATACTCAATAGAAAGAAAAGGAAATATTTCAAGATAAGAATGTCTTATAGTTAAGTAAATAAGAGGGTTTAAGTAAGTGATGTAAGGGCCTATGTAAGTTGGTTAAATAAGTAGATGAAACAATCAGCAAAGCTATGTAATTTATCCATAATGTTGTGTTTATTGATTTCCTTCCTTTTGAACAAGTAATCTTAAGAAGAAATTAAAAATTGTATAGCTATGGTTAAACAACAATTATTTCAAAATATCATGTTCTTTCTTTAAGAGCTAAACTTGAGTTATGGAAACATCAATGTAATTATATATTGTAAAAACATTTTGCCATTTTTCCAAAAAGGTTAAATACTCTCAAAGTTTCTTTAATCCGTTCTAATTGTAATATTTTGTCAGCTAAATGCTCTCAGCCTTTCTTTAACAGAAATCAACTTCAAAACTTAAACACCTGACCTTCAAAAACCGTCAAGACAGATAGGTACCACAGACCCTGGCTACTGTAAGTTTATAAACATTAAAATTAAAGCCCAATGTTCTCAATTTAAGATTAGCTTACTGGATGGCTAAGATCAAAACTTTCAAATTAATCAAAAAGGGCCAAGAGGACCAGTATTTGGTTCTTGTCCCAGAGTCTGCCTGTGAGGGAAGAGGAAACATCTCCACAGAGCTTTATATCTCTGGGTCACATGATCTCTCAATAAGAGGGATAAATGAGACCGATAGAGGAAAAGCCAATCAGTGCTCTTGCTAAAAGGAGGGTCCATAAAAGCATCCCTAATGCTTCTGAGGAAAGCCACAAGGTCAAGCAAGACCTGGACCCATCCTTACAGAAGGCACCGAGCACAAAAGCTGCTCTCAAGTTTCCCCAAAATTCCCATCAGAAACAGCTGACTCTTACCAATGGTCAAAACAGAAGTCAGTTTGACAAATTTTATCCTAGACATCCAGTAACAGTTAAAACAGATGCACAACCATTTCTGAACATTTTAGAAGTAAAGGTAACTTCAGCCCTAAGTAAAGTATTGTGTTTATATTCCCGATAACTCTATACATGCTAAAGCTTTGAATTATCATCTTCATGGTATACATTGATGTTCCAGATGCTGCAACATTTCTTCGGTACTCATGTTTTTTGTTTCTCCAATAGAAGCTTCCGTCCCTGATGACTTTACAACCTTCCCCAGGCTTCAATCTGACCTAACTTCTACAAAAGGAACTCCAAACTACTGCCCCCATCACTTCGCCCCCCGTTCAGCCTGAAGAAGCCAGATTCGGTCATCGACCCATTCCCTTACAGTAGTAAGGAGGTTCCTAAGGTTAGAAGGGAAGTGAAGCCAAAATCTCATAGACAGCATATGTAGATAAATTGAGTCAGGTCGAAAGCCAATTTGATTGAGCCAATTTTGGGAAGTTGGAAAACTGTCCCCTGAGGGATTAAAATGCTGATTCCCTCAGAGCCCTTCTTCCACCCTTAACAACCTGCCCCAACCTGTGCCAAGGTAACCCATCTCAGGAATTGCCCCTCCCTATAGGGAGCTATCTCAGATCTTCTGCAGAAACGTTTTCTCAGATCCACCCATTCCCTTATAATATCACCTTCTCTGCAGTCCCTCCTTTCCACAGCTCGTGAGTACTCTTGCACTCTTTTAAACTTTCTTTCCTCTCCTCTCGTGGGTATCGTGTTTCCCCATCTAACTTGCTCAGACCCAGGTGGTTTACCTAAGAGTTCAGACTTCCCATCAGTCGAGGGCCATTACCGTAGACAGAGAGGCCCTCATCAAGGCCCTTCCATGTCCCGAGACAAAGGAAGAGATCCTTCTCTTCCTAGGCCTAGTGGGATATTTCCATGCCTAGATTCTCAATTTTTCTCTTTATGTAAAGCCCTTATATGAGGCAGCTAAATGGATTGAGGAAAAGTTCCTCCCCGAAGACATTCAGGCTGAGTTTAATTTGGTGCTCATGTCACTATTGCCTCTCCTCACCATTTAAAGACTAACATATAAAAGCCTTCAAACTCTCCTGCCCTGTCACGCTCGGCTCCTCAACCTCGTTCCAGTCCTGCTTCTCTTTACACCCAGTTTTCCTTCTCTCAGTCTCCCCAGAGCCCCCAGAACATGATTCTATAGAGACGCTTCAGGCTTAAACTCCTGCAAGCCTCTCTTCTGCCCAAACTAATAGGGATCTCCCATTGTCCTTCACAACAAAGTGGAGACTCTCCCATAGTTCAGGGAAACATGAAGGCTGAAGCAGCACTGTCTTCTCCTTCTCTTCTGGCTTCAGTCCAATCTACCCAGGCCCCCACATTCCCTGCCATACAATCAATCCTCTCCTATCTCCATTCACTTTTCCATCCCATTCCAAGGGCATAAACCTTCTGGAATCGCCTGACTCAGCCTCCGCTCATCTTTTTGACCGCAATATCATTAAATTTGGTGTCATTCCGGCAACATTTGCCTCTCAGCTGGAGACGAATACAGAGGTTCCTTTCCGGCCCTTTGGCCTACTCCGGACTTGAGTCTCTCTCTTTCCTGTCCGGGACAGGACACGGAAAACCCTTGCTCAAGGTGGCTCATAGTCCTCCGATATCTTGAGCGGCTCATGATATCCCACGTCTGCCTGGCTCTGGTGACGACCGAGTCACAGACCTGGATCTCCCTCTAATACTTATTTTGAAAAGGACGCTTTTCAAAATATTGTATTAGTCATTGCAACTTCTTAATCCATCCCGGCTGACACCCCTCTAAAGTCCCTTAGAAAATTTGTTTTCAATTTCTACTAACGGTTGAAAGTATGGGCAAAGATTCTTTTATATCCAAGCTTTCTTCCTCCTCTGATCAAACCCGATTCAGTTGTGCTCGTTGCACTAGTTACCCAGAATATATCTACTTCCCTTAACATTCCTCGGCATTTTTACATCCCGTATCACCCCATGTCTTCAGGGAAGGTAGAGAGTAATAGAACTCTTACTTCCCCTCGCCCTCTTTAGGCTCAGAGTCCTCCCAAAAAGCCCTCCTTACTATCCCCTCTTGAGGTTATGTTTGGGCGACCAGCCCTTCCACCCGGAGTTTCCCCAACTCAGAGACCCTTACCCAAAGATCTCTCTTCTCCTCTCTTGTCCTTCATCAGACATCAGCTGTGAAAATGCCAAGATTTCATTCTGCCTAACCCAGGTAGACTCACTGCTTCATTTCCATTGACACCCGGTTCTTGGGTATATTTCTCCCCTCCCCAGGACACAGGAACAATCTCCTTTGTCCCAAAGTGGACAAGACCTTTCCACGTTGTGCTGTGCACACCCACACCACAGCTTCGTGAAACCTCAGAAAATTTGACTTCTTAGATTCATATTTCCAGACTGAAACCAGCTGAAGATCCACAAAAAGACAACTACTTCAGTATACTTGCTCTCCCATTCCCACCGGTCCCCTAAAAATTCGTTTCTCTTGTGTTCCTGATACTGACTCAAAATAATCTTTTCTATTTTTTCTCATTTTGAACCTTTAACCAGTTTTCCCCAGGGACTATCAACTGTTAAAAAAAAACAACAAATGACCTTCCAACAAGAGACCCCTGCTGAGTCCTGCCCTTATGCTGCCACCAGACGCTCATTATGATGTGCTTCCCACTCTCCATTGGCCTCTTCACCGTAAGTCCCACCTGGTGGAACACAGGCCTATGGAAAATAATCCATCTCACCTTCTTTCCCTTTGTTGCTTCCATAATAGTGTTACCTGCAAACTCGCAAGACCCACAATTTCTACATGCTCTCCGGCTGACTCCCTCAGTGACTTCCTTCAGAAGCCTGGTTTGACACCCTCACCGACATATGGCTTCAAAGAAACTTCACCCATCCCATACCTGGACAGATTCATCTTTTCCACGCCTACCTCCTGGGAATTTTTTCACCCTCCAGCTAGACCTGCCTGCCCACATCTCCCCCCCCCCAAAACTACCCCACGTTGCCCCATTTCAGCTCCGAAGCAGCCAGATTGAAACACGACGCCCCACTTCCTAAGAAATCAAAAAGGGGGGAATGTTGGATTCCAGACAGAAGGCCACACCTCCCCAGGTGCCTTGTGAAAAACTACAGCTCCCAGGATCCTCAGCGTGACCAAAAAACCTGACCAGCAAGTCCCTTGTCCACTACCCCCCCCCACCCCGACCTCTGCTGGCCTATAGGACAAGGACTCACTCCAAGGGGGTTTTATGGCCCCTACTCTATTTAAGCCAGCCCCGGACTGAACTCTCTCTCTGTTCCTGCTCTCTGTTTGCGCTTGCCTCGGTTCCCGCCTGTCCCTATTCCCATCCATCCCTTCCCTACCCCCCTTCTCTTTCTTTCCCTACCCTTGCCCACATGGCACCCCAATAAACCCTTTTATTTCACTAACACAGTGTTCCCAGCTAAGTTAACTATGGTTCAGCAGTTTTCTAAGAGAAAAATCACCCAGCAAGACAACAAAAGGTAGGCAAGTGGATAAAGGGAGAATAAAAATGAAAGATGAAAAACAAAGCAAATAAAAAGACATTCATAAACAGTAGAACCATGCATAGGGACATCAGTGTTCCCTAAGCCAGTCACTGTAATTATCTTATGCAAACCACACACTTGTAGATGTAAACAAGCTGATTCAAAGTTGCTATGAGAATGCAAACAGGAAAACACAGACAATGTGTGACAGGCAATCTCTGTGTCCCTCCCTGTATCAGATGCTGGAATGCCAAGACAAACACCACAGACTGAGCTGCTCCAGTGGAACTTGGTTCTGGCGGTTCTGCAGGCTGGGAAACCCAGGCTGAGCAGCCAGCTGACTCAGTTCCTGGTGTGGTCTCCTCCTGGCTTACACATACCCTTGCGTGGAAGAGGAGAGAGAATTCCAGCTCCTTTCAACACCACCAATCCTATAGCCCACCCTGAGGGCTTCATTTTACCATAATTACCTCCTACAAGACAACTCCGTGAGAAACGGAAGGTGTGGTGGTCCATTTTAAAATATGGTATCAGCCTTAAATATAAAATTGGGATGTAAAAAAAGCAGCAGGAGAGAACAGAATGGAAAGTTACAAGAAGGTAACACTGGAGTGTGGAAAATTCAGTCCCTTTACAGATGGGAGGTGAGGGGAAAGGGCCTGCCTGACCAACAGAGAGAGAAACTGCAAGATGCACTTACCTCAAAAAGGCCTTCCCACCACAAGAGAACAAAGGGAGGTGGGGACAACTAAAGATGCATTTCTTCAAATAACCCAATAGGAGACAGTAAAACCTAGGTGACTACATATCCCAAAGTACTCAAGGAGGGGGAGGGGCATGTGCACGAAGGGATAAAATGCTGATTGCAATTGCTCTGGGTGTGCCTGCTCCCTCAGACACCAGATCTTGCCTGATCTTGCAAGACCATTATTAAAGTCTTGCTTTCTCTACACCTTTGGCTCTCAGTCCATTCTTTGGGTTTGGACAGGTGAGTGTGTTTCTCACAGTCTCCAAATACAATCATATTTGGGTTTAGAATAAGCTTTCCACATAGATGGGGGTGGGAGCGCGATTCATCCATAGTATTACTGTGGTGGTTTTTCTCTGACAGGATTACATATCCCCTCACAGTGAAACTCAAGGGTCACTTATAATCTTCCATTTGCCTTGGTTAGCCAATGGCGTATGAATGGAAGTGATAGATGCTAAGCTATGGCTTAGATGTGAAATGTTCCCCCAAAATTCATATGTTGAGGGCTTTGTCCTAATTCAGCAACGTTCAGGGGTGGGGTCTTTGGGAGGCGATAGGATCGTGAGGGCTCTGCCTCATCAAAGGATTAACCCATACCTAGATTCATACTGTGAGAAACAAAGTTTGGTGGTCCACTTGCAGAATATAGTACTGAACCTAAATTGGTAAGACCCAATTATAGCCATTTTAACTTTAGCCCTTCCCTTTGTCCACCCCAATTTTAAAATCAGCCAGTTGGTAGAGTATGACCCCAACCTCCTCCCATCAGGGCAAGGGGAGCACTGTGTCAGGGATCAAAGCAGGCAGACTGCCCGCCCAGTGCTTGCCAGCCAGGTGTGGTGGCACACCCTTCTGGCAGGAGTGGAGTCTGCCTCACCTGTTCATGTGTCTGAATTCTTGTGGCACCTTGGTGTTTCTAGTAATGACACATGGGCTGTTGGGAAGTAGTGAAACCTGAGCAGGTGGGGTAATTGAGGAGGCAGGACACTGAGGGCATGACCATGAAGAAGGGTATCTTCTGTCTCTGTGCTTTCTCTCTCTGCTCCCAGCCACCCTGAGGTGAGCAGCTGTGCTCAAGCATGTACTCCACCATGACCTTGACTCACCACAAGCCCCGAAACAACAAAGCCAAGTGAACGTGAACTCAAGCCTCCCAAACCATGATGCAAAATGAATGTTTCCTCCTTTAAGTTAATCTTCTCAGATATTTTATCACAATGACAGAAAGTTGACTAATGGGAAATTGGCAGCTAGAAGTGGGTTCACTGCTATCACTATAACTGACGATATGATTCAGAAGCCTTTCCAATCGGTTTGCAGGAAGGGTTTGGAAACATTCGGGGATGCAGAGTGGGAAGTCCTAGAATGCTATGGGTAGAGCTAACGGCAACGAGGACTGGGAAAACCACAATGCTGATATGAATAGAGAGCAAAGGCTGTGCTGAGGAGGCTTCTGATGGGAACAAGGACTCAAGTGACAGGCAAACTCAAGGACATTTATATGACATTGTGGCAAAGAACCTGTCTAAATTTGAACCATGTCCTCATGTTACTGAAAGATCAGTCCTTGTCACTGATGCCAATACAATAACAGGAGAAAAAATGGAAAAAGATTTATTGCTTTGCTAGAGCACAAGGGACTCCCGTCCCAGAAGCTGTGATTCTGTCCATCAAGGAGAACAGGGGTTTTAATAAGGTGATTCAAAGGCTGCATTCCAGGTGTTCTGTAATTCACTTGTTAATTTGGGAGAGTCATTTCTGAGATCTTCTGGTGCAACCCCCAAGTCTGAATTACTTTGTTCCTGTGGTGGGTGGGTGCTCAAGGACAGATAACTGCCTAGGATGGGAAGAAAGGTAATCCTGTTTCCCCTAAGATTAGGGAGGGAAAGATTAGGGAGAGAGGAGAAAAATATATCTATTTTAAAAACATGTTGCTGGGGCTGGGGTTATGGCTCAGTGGTAGAGCACTTGCCTAGCATAGTGAGGCACTGGGTTTGATCTCTGCCACCACATAATATTTTATTTATTTATTTGTAAGCTGCCTGTCGTGGCCAGCCACAAACACCGCGGGAGGAAAACTCTCGGAGGCAGAGTAAAGCTTTTACTACTTTTACTTCTACTTTCTTAGAGAGAGCTTAGAGAGAGAAAGAAAGATTTTTCTTCTTCTTAGAAAGAGCTTAGAGAGAAAGATTAGAGATAGCTTTTTCTTCTTCTTCTTAGAGCTTAGAGAGAAAGAGAGAGAGCTTGAAAAGAGAGAGATTTCTTCTTTAGAGAGAGAGAGAGAGAGCTTAGCTTTTAGAGCTTCTTTCTTCTTTATTCTTTCTTCTTTCTTCCTTCCTCGGGAGCCTCGGCCTGACTCTGACCAGGAATTACTTCTTCTATCTGGTTTCTCTTCTGTAACCGCTCTGCCTACGTTCTGGCCGCTCTGATTCTTTTCTTCTTCTCCGACCCGAACTCTTCTTCCAACCGAGCGACTGCATGACTGACTGAGTGAATTCATTCTTTTCCTGACTCTGACCGCTTTCACCCGGTTATATACCTTTAGCTTTGCGGGTGCCTCACGTGCATTTACAGGTGCGTCACATACATACTTATTATCAGGTGGAACTTATGGCTTCCAGCTGACCGCAATAGCCATCTCCCTAATTGGGGCTCCTTCATTTATTTATTTATTTTTTGTGGTACCAGGGATTGAACTCAGGGGCACTGGACCTCTGGGCCACATCCCCAGCCCTTTTTTTTTTTTTTTTTTTTTGTATTTTATTTAGAGACAGGGTCTCACTGAGTTGCTAAGTGCCTCGCCATTGCTGAGGCTGGCTTTGAACTTGTGATCCTCCTGCCTCAGCCTCCCAAAGTGCTGGGATTACAGGTGTGCGCCACCACGCCCGGCCACATAATAATATTTTAAAAAACAAATAAAATAAAGATATTGTGTCCATCTACAACTAAAAATATATTTTAAAAAGACATGTTGCAAAAGCAGAGCAGCAAGACTATTCAAAGCATAAAGTGGACTACTGTTACAGGTTTTTTGTTTTTGTTTTTTTTGTCACTGGGGATTGAACACAGGGGTGCTTAACCACTGAGCCACATCCCAAGCCCTCAGGGTTTTGCAATATTGCCAAGGCTTGTCTTGAACTTGCAATCCTCATACTTCAGCCTCCCAAATCGCTGGATTTATAGGTGTGCACTACTACACCTAACTTGCATCTATATTTTTAAGAAACACAGATAAGAATTTTTATGGCTTTGTTTTGTTGGTTTGTTTGCATGCTGGGGATGGAACCCATGACCTCACAAGCTACAGGCAAAACCACTATACCACTGACTTATATCCCCAGCCCAGAATTATTGTTCTTTTTGTGTGTATGTGAATAATTTTGTACAATATTGGTATTCCTGCAGTACTGACTCAAAAGGAGATGGGAATTGCATCTACTATTCATGTTAGCGAGTACTGGGGAAGAACTTATATTACATCTCCAAGTGTTTGTTAGAATTCTCCAGTGAACTATAGGGACATGAGACTTTCTTGGTATGTAGCTGATATTTATTGCTGATATAACCTCTGCACTTGTGATAGGTCTCTTCACATTATTTTCTTTCTTGTGTCTAGTTTGTGTTTCTAGATACTGGCCCATTTCATGTGAATTACCTAATAGACTGACATAATCATTGTTCATATTACTTTTCTCTAAATATAATTTTGTTTGTCTAAGGGAGATAGTAATGTCTCCTGTATAATATCTGAATTTACTTGAAGCTTCTATTTTTTTACTGGTGTTTTGTCTTTTGAAAAAGCTGAGAGGTAAAGGTATGTATTTATAAATTTTGTCATCTTAACCTTATTTATTATTCATTGTTCTCTCGAATTTTTTTTCTTTCTTTTTTTTTTTTTTTCTGATATATTACCTGGAGTCATGTTAACCCATTACAGTTTCATTGCCACCCAGCTAGCTCCTCTGTATTCTTTTTTTATATTTATTCTAATTAGTTATACATGACAATAGAGTGTACTTTGATACATCATACACAAATGGAGTATAATTTCTTATTCTTCTGGCTGTACATGATGTAGAATTCCACCAGTCCTGTAGTCATATGTACACAGGGTGATAATGTCTGATTCGTTCTACTAGCCTTCCTACCCCCATATCCTCTTCTCTCCCTTCACTCCTGGCAAATATGTTACATTTCTGTATGGTATAGGAAGAAGAGTATGTTTTATTTGTAGTTTCAGTTAAGAGAAAAAAGAAGAAACTGTGCATTACACTGCCTTTTACATCTTCATACATCCTAGAACCATTCCCAGTGAATGCACATGACAGGCTGTTGCTGCTGCTGCTGCTGTTGCGCTGTTTAGCACTTTCCTGTGATTTTGCTGGGGGCTGGGGATAGATCCACAGAGCTCTTCACAGGGCACACTGGAAGTGGGAGCTATGTTTGTAATGGACACTGGGCAGTGACACATTAATTGGTAAACAAAGTTAAACTGAACCAAGTGATGTCATCCTCTGAATAGTCCTATCATTACCTGTGAGCTTAGTGGGCTTTGCACATGCTGTGATGATCTGGGTGGCTGAAACTTAAGTTTTTTGTTTTGTTTTAAGTTCCCAAATTGTCATTCTCACGTTCACTAACTTGGTACAAAGAGGGCAAATGCTGAAACTATGTCTGAAAATAATTCACAAAACTGTTAAATATCATAAAACTCTGCAAAGAGTATGAAACTGCTAGTTGATATACCAGGTAGTTAGTACAAAATGCTAAAAGGTGTGCTGCAGCACGTGCAGATGTGTGCTTTTTCCTAGAAGTGTCCCTTCCCTGTTTGCCACGTAGTCCTAAGTGCAAGTGTTCAGTTGTGCCAACTTAAAACTAAAGATCTGTAGGAAGAAGTCATATGGGGTCCCGCCTCAGCACCAGCTACAGCAGCAGGACCGTGATTTCTTCCACTAACCATTCCAGCCACAGTCCTGGTTGAGAGGGTGCTGCCAGCCTTGAGGAGGTAAGAGGAAAGGGAGACTTGCAGTGGGGTTTGAATGCCACTTTTAAAGTGCACAGGTACTCTGATGGCCCCGGCTCTGCCCCTCAGCCCAGCTGCTGAATTGGAGGACAGACCCCTTCACAGGGATACAGCCCCAACCAACTTAAGCCTTGACTCTCGATTCTTCTGCCCCAAGTATTTCCCAAGTCCAAGACAGCTCACTTGGCTCATTCACAGGGAGGTCAACGTGGCTGATGGCAACTGCCACGAGAGGCAGAGGTGTCAGCTTCCCGTGGCTCAGTGGATCACGAGACGCGTGCAACCTGGACCCTCGGGGGCTATCCAGAACCCGGATTCCTCACAGTGGTCCCCAGCTCAGCAGCACCCCTTTCACTGCCTTTTCCTCCCTTCCTGTCTCACTTTTCCTACTTCCTTGCACTTCCTCTTTGAGGTTACTTTCAAAAATACCCTCCTTACACACGCTTCTATCTCAGGTCTTGTAGAGTATTTGCTCAGTAAAAGGTGACTTTGATGATTGAGTCCTAATCCCCAAGGAAATGTGTAGCTCAGTTTCCTCCACTGCATTTGTGGCTCTTTTGATAAGTGAGTGTTAATGATGAGCAGTATGCTCAGCTCTTGGATTATCATTTTCTTCTTTCTCAATTAAAAATAAGGACTTATATACTTCATGATGTAGTGTATATAGGAAAAGATGTGTATAATGCATCTCCGAATATAGTAGGTGACATATATATGTTCTCTTAATTTTTATTTTTTTGCTTTCTCACATCATTATCAATTTTTCAACCAATGTTGGTAAATCAAATGGGTATATATGAAGAAAAATAAAATTCTGTCCCTATATCATACCTTACAAAATAATCATAAGTTGAAAGAAAATATTAAATTTGGAGAAAGCATTCACACTCTTGTTATTGGGAAATTTATTATGCTAGATTTTTTAGAAGCATAAACTCAAAAGACAAAAATGTAATGAAGGGCTGGGCCCAGTGGTGCACACCTGTAATCCCAGCACTTCAGGAGGGTGAGGCCAGAGGATGTGGAGTTCAAAGCCAGCCTCAGCAATTCAGTGAGGCCCTAAGCAACAAAGTGAGACCCTGTCTCTAAACAAATAAAAGAAAAAGGCTGGAGATGTGGCCAGGGACTTAGTACCCCTGGGTTCAATCACCAGTACCAAATAAAAAAATTTTAAAAATAAAGGTTATAGGACACTTGGTTAGAACTGGGAGTTTCTGTTCATCACATCTTATTAAGAGTCTACGAAAGTAAGTCATGGAGTGGGAAAAGATTTTTACAGTGTACACTTTCAGTGAAGGACTTGTAGTGCAAAATATATGAGGTATTATATATATGTGAGGGAAAGCCAGACATTGCACCAGAAAAAAGAACAACCAAGGGAATTCGAGAAGCATTTCAGAAAAGAGGAGACATTCAAAAGATAAGAAAGTATGTTAATAGGGCTGAGGGTGGAACTCAGTGGTACAGTACTTTATAGTATGCAGGAGACCCTGTTTGATCCTAACACAAAAACAAAACAAATATATTAATATGTGCACAAATCAGAGAAGTTAACATTAAAATCAGCAGAGACTATACATAATCACCAGACAGGTAAAAATGACAACAATGGAAGAATAAATAAACAAATGACCAACAATCACAAAGATACGAAGTGACTAGAATTGCCAAACATGCCTGGTGATAATGTAAGTTGGTAAAGCCACAAATGTAGTAGTTAAATTTGTGTGCCTTTTGTGATAACTCATAAACCTACATAATTTTAGCATTTGGAAAATGGTTTGATAGGAACTTCTCAGGCATATCCTAAGAACAATCAACTCAACTCCTAGACAGAACACAAATGCACCAAAAGACTCTCCAAGAATGCTATAATAGTACTGGATGGAATAGAAGATATTGCTAGGGAGAATAAAGGGGATACTGGCCTAAATAGGGCATAAAAGGGTTTTCTGGGCCATCCTTAACGCTTCATTTCTTGACCTAGGTAGTGATGTAAGACAGATGAGGCTAGACACCTGAGGAATTAGCAGGAAGCAGCAGGTTTATGTAAGCTGCAGAGGTCCAGAGGAACTAATACCCCAGGGTCTGGAAATTCTTTGAGATTTATACCTAGTAGGGGAGGTGGGTGGTGAAGCTTATGTAAGAGTGCGTGGTTATATGGCAGGTACTCTTGGTCCCACATTCTTAGACTAGACAGAGATTTCACAAGTCTTTACCGGGGAAAACAGAGATAGTAACTTTTGTACAACAAGCTCTGGAGACAGCCTCTGTCACACCTTTCGCTTGTAAACCTGGCATTTATAAGAAAGAGGAAGCTTCAAACCACACTAGGCTCTCTGCAGAAATCCTGTGAAATCCTGTTGATTCTCTTTGTAAAATCTTATGGACAAGAAGCTTAATTATGGTGGGTCTTTTTGATGGGGGTACCTGGTGGTTGCATCAGTAGTAGTTACATTTGTGTGCCTTTTGTGATAACTCATGAACCTACATAATTTTAGCATTTGTCTTGTTTTTGTTTTGCTCAACAAAATCAAATTTATTAAATAAATGGTGATGGGGAGGAAAAGAAAGGAAGGATTATAGAAGGACACCAGGAAACACATGGGGATAACAGATATTCCAATGGTGGCACTGGTTCCATGAATATGTACATATTCCAAAATTAAAAATATGCACCTTAATTACATGCAGACTATTATATGTTAATTAAAACTCAATAAAGCTGAAAATAAAAAAGAAGAATGCACCCAAAGTTAAAAGTAGAAAGGAAACATACAGTCTGAGGTAGTTAAAATACAAAAGACACTAAGATTTCATTAGCTATCCATTGATCTTAATGATTTAGAAAAGGCAAATTTTAGAAAATGAGAAGAGAGGGGGAAAAATCTGAAGTAAAAGAGCAAAGAGTAAAAGATACTGAAACTCAAACCACAGAGAGTTAACAAGATAAATCAAATGTTCGTTCTTTTAAAGGACTAATGAAATTGAAAGAGCTCTGGCTTATTTGTTAAGGAAGAATTATATGTTAGGTTTATATCACATATATATCAATGTGACCAAAGAGTTTTAATAAGAAAGGGTAAGACAGAGACCCTAGAAGAAAAATAGGCAAGACACTCAATATCCACTTTAAATAGGTGATATCTAAGTGTTCAAGAATCATAACAAGGCTCAACATCTTTAGAAATTAGGGAAGTATAAATAAAACATCAGATAGACAAAGTTAAAAAATATTGATGAAGACATGGACAACTGAACCCTCATGATCTTAAGATGGAGTATAAGTTAACCAGTTGGGACACTGGCTGTGGAAGAGATAATGATACTCCCTGCCATGGGCACAGACTTGTAGAAATCACTGCACATGTGTACCATAACACACAAGAATACAGCAGCCAACTGGTTTAAATCAAGGGGGTGGGAACGAGAGAAGGTACATTCAGGGTACTTTCTAGGAGCCAGCCACACTGTAGATCTCATATGTCCAATTTCACAAATAGTATAAAATACCACATACATGTGCTAGTTTGCAAATTTTCAAAATACGTATACATGTTTATGCAAACCTAAAAATTTAGAGAGGCACATAAAGACTTGATTATACACATTATATGTGTGTATATATACATATATGTGAAATTTGTTAAGAAACTTCCGAATTATAATAAGGAGCAGTTATCATTTCCTATCAGTAATACGCATTATAAAATGATAATATTACAATAATAAAAACCAAGGAATAACTTTACCAACAAAATCCATAGATGAATCCACATGGACTTAAGAAATGTTTGTAAGGTCAATAGCAACAGAAAGGCCTTTATAAATCCAACTACATCAGTAATAACATTAAGTGTAAATGGATTGAAAATCAAAAGGCAGATGTTGGGCTTGGGAACACAGCTCAGCGGCAGAGAGTATGCCCAGAATGTACAAGGGCCTGAGTTTAAATCCCTGTTACCTGTTAGCTCTCTGTGGTTTGTTGATTTTCAGTATCTTTGAAAATAAAGGTAGATGTTAAGAGAATTGATGTTGCAAATACAGGTGACTGGAGGCTCCTGACTATCCCTCCCTCCATGAACAACAAAACAATCACCTACTCATGCTTCAAGTACTCCTGTGTGAAAATTATATAAGAGTTGAGAGACTTCTATACACTGAGCAACTAAGAAAAACATCTGCAGCAAATGAATAGGAAAAACTGAGGCACACGTGGCATGGACTTTGCTTTCAGCAGTGAGCCATATAATTAGGAAAAAATCCTAACATCCAGTATTGCACTAAGGAGAGTAAATCTGGGACCATATTTGTTACGCTCTAGCTCTAAACTTCCCTGTGGTTTGGATCTTAGCTCACCTACCAATGGGACGGAAGGGACTAGGCATATATACAAGTCTCATGTCCACTGAACAAAGTAGTTGGTTTTCTATGGTCATTTAAGTACTTCCACAGGCTTTATCCCCTGGGATTTGACTGGAAAAGGCATTACATTTGAAGGTCCCAGTTTCTGCCTGGAAGAAATTTGCCCCTTATTGTGCCAACTGTTGTTGCACCTGCAACGGCAATAGGGCAAAAAACAGTCTAAGTGCAGCCTGAGTGGGATCTCAGCACTTCCCGCACCCTCTCCAGCATCTCACCCTGTAATAACTCCAGCCCTACCAACTCTCCTAGGAGTCTGTCCATGCATTGAGAGTGTCAACTTCAATACCTACGGGACTACATTTTAAACACCCAAGCAATGGAAGCAAAGGTAACTGGTATGTGCAAACCTCCCTAGATCACAAACAGGTAGCTTTACATTGGTGTGCAAGCACTTCCATGGGCCAAAAGCCCAAGCAGCAGTGCAAAGAAGGGGTTAAGAAGCACAGGCCAGCTGGGCGTGGTGGCGCATGCCTGTAATCCTAGCACTTTGGGAGGCTGAGGCAGGAGGATCGCGAGTTCAAAGCCAGCCTCAGCAATGGCGAGGCACTTAGCAACTCAGTGAAACCTTGTCTCTAAATAAAATGCAAAAAAGGGCTGGGGATGTGGCCCAGTGGTCGCATGCCCCTGAGTTCAATCCCCAGTACCACACACACAAAAAAAAAAGAAGCACAGGCCCCAGTTTATTCCCAGAAAAGGTTTACAACACCCTCTTCCTGATAGCCTGGAGTCTAACAAACTTACATCAGGCACTTAATGCACCAGTCCAATGGCAGACCCCGCCACACACACACAGCCCTAGTACAGCCTTGGAATGGCTATTGTCAAAAAGGTACAAGATAACAAGTATTCCAGGGGACAAGGATATGGAAGAAAGGGAATCTTGGTATACTATTCATGAAAATATAAACTCATTACAGACATTTTTGAAAATTGTGTGAAGGTTCTTCAAAATAACTAAAATATAACCACACAATACAGCAAACACAATTTTGGGTATGTATCCAAAGGAATTGAAATCAGGATATCAAAGAGAGGGGTGCATTGCCATGTTCACGATAGCACTATTCACAGCAGCTGAGGCACGGAAACATCTGAAGTACCTTTTAGATGACAGTATTCTAGTTGTAGATTCCTCCCAGGCCCAGGGAGGCTTGACTCAGGCTGCCCTCTGGAAGAAGAGGACTGTCGCTGCCTGAAGCAGAAGTCGCTTGGAGCAGCGAACACCACAGAAAAATTCGGAGGCAAAATGAAAATGAAAAAAGGTCTTTTATTCTTCTTCTCTCTCCAGCTCCAGCAATCACTCCAAATGCTCTAACTCCAACCACCACCTTCTTCCCACACACACTAACGAACCTCACCCAGTTATATACATATAGCTTTAACAAGGACACGTGCTTACAGCTCGAGCTCACAGGTGCGTCACGCAGTGTTCACGGGCATACAAAGATTCTTTGAATAATGTATTAATATCAGGTGGAAACTAGAACATCTTTTATGGCTCTCAGCTAACCACAATCTTTAGCTATCTCCTTGATTATAGGCTCCTTCATTTCCCCCTTTTAGTTTTAAAAGAGGGGATGTTCTAGGATGTCCATGTGCAACCGACATTCTTACCCGTCATGGGAGTCTAGGCTGTCCTGACTCCTGGCTTAGGTTGACATGCCGGCCACATTAGACTGTCCCGTGCGACTATGCCGTGTCTTATGTTGTCCCCTTCTGGGGATCTTACCCATCATAGGCTAACCAGCCATCCAATAGAGCCCTTCAGGATCGACTGTGTGTTGACTAACAGCCATCCAATTTTTAGGAGATGCTGCGGCTTTAAGGCGGTAAGCCTACTGCTGAGGAGCCAAGTTTCCATAGCGTATCAAGTTCTTTAAGCCAATCAGCTGCCCTTAGTTTCATCAAGTAACGCACTGAGTTCTCTTAGACAAATACCCGCAAGGCATTGTCCCGTAATGTCCCAAAATAATGGAAAATCAAAATGTCCATAAGTTATAACACATAGATTCAGGAGGCCCCATGCATGCAGAGCAGAGGCCACACTGCTGGTTAGGTTGTTTGATGCTTGAGCAGCAGGGATGCTTGCAGCGACCGCGGTCCCTGCAGTTGTAGCAGCAGCCGTCTTTTTTATGTCTAGACATTTCCACCGGCAAATCTTCAGGGCCCGCTACCTAAAAACTCAAGCATCCATTATTAAGGGAAAGGCAGTGCTATTCCAGCACTGAGATCAAAAGGTGAGCTGTCAAACTAAAAAAAGAATTATTAGAGTAGAAAATAAAAGTTGATCTCTGCTCACACACATTGCTGCTTAAGCTCCCACAAACATAAGCTGGCAAAATATCACATTCAGAAATAATCAAAGAGAAACTGAGGGTGTTTACTGCATTAAAGATAAAGAAAAGCTAAAGGCACTTTGGAAAAATAATTTGTTAGCTGGAATCCTCGAGTCTCTATATACACAGCAATCCTATACCTGTTGAAATAATTCAAATTAATCAGCTATTAAACAAATGAAGTTAATAACAAATAAATGATCCTCTGTCGGAACACCAAAATATCAGGTTATACAACACTAAACATATTCACAGCTGAAGAGAAGTCACAGAGACAACTATAAATCAAAATTGATTATCATTATAATTGATTATCTAATTAAAATATTCTGAACTTATATGAACATCTATCTATCTATTGATTATCTAATTAGAATATTCTAAGCTTAAATGAATTAACATTATTTGGATCTATATCTATCTACCTATTTTTTTTAAGCACTTAATTATTTGTGACGTCACACTAGACAGACGCACATATAAACATATATTTGTGACATCACATTAACATGAAATTTAGACAAATGCACAGACATAAAGACATATATAAAAGAGGGAAAAAAAGTACAATTGTGTATACACTGAAGAGAGATCTTCTTGTCCCGGCCGGGAAGAATGAAATTTAAGTTGTAAATTTAATGGAGGACTCTTTTAAGGGAATCACTCCATACCTTCATTTTGGTCCTCTTGATTTTGTACTTGTTTATTCAATCTAGACTCCTCAATAACTTCGTCTTGATCCTTTTGACTTTGTACCTGCTTTATCAATCTAGATGGTATCCATATTGGAGAGGATTCGTGCTTTGGAAAAACACAAACAGATCCTCTCCCCCAAATTAATACTGGATCTGGACCCTTCCATGTACCTGAGAGAACATCCTTCCAGTAAACCAAAGGTTTATGTTGTTGGTGTGGGTTCCAGTGTCTATCTCCAGCCGAATGTCCATTAGAATCTAAAGTTAAGAAATTTAGGGTAAACAGGGCAACTGCCAATCTGTCCTTAGGATTTTTCCAGTTTCCATCTTTTTGCTTTAGTAACATATTTTTAAGTGTCCGATTTGCTCTTTCAATTATTCCTTGTCCCTGAGGATTATAAGCGATACCTGTTTTGTGGATTATATTGAACTTTGTACAAAATTGTTTGAAGGATGTGGATGTATATGCAGGGCCATTATCTGTTTTAAGCATTTTGGGGATGCCCAATGCAGCAAAAGCTTGCAGACAATGAGATATAGTATCTTTAACTTTTTCTCCAGAATGTAAAGAAGCAAAAATCATGCCTGAGCATGTATCTATGGTGACATGAATAAATCGTAATTTTCCAAAACTTGGCTCATGTGTGACATCCATCTGCCACAAATGATTGGGCATCAAACCTCGTGGGTTAACCCATAATGTGGATTGGGCAAAAGTGTTACACAAGATGAACATTCTTTTACAATTCTACAAGCTTTTTCTTTTGTGATTTTAAATTTTTGTCTTAAGGTAGTGCTGTTAACGTGGAACTGGGAATGAAATAAAGTAGCTTGTTGTACTGTAGTAAATATAAATATTGTTTTAGTGAGGGCATCAGCTTTTTTATTACCTTCATGGAGAGGACCAGGCAGATTAGTGTGAGCTCTTATGTGACCTATAAATAAAGGTTCTTTTCGTTGCCATAGGAGATTTTGGATTTGAGAAAACAATTTAAAAGCTGGAGTATGTGGTGCTATTGGACCTGCTATCTCCAATTTGGGGACAGCATGTACAATATAATGGCTGTCTGAAAAAATATTCATAGGCTGTTCTTTAAAATTTTCCAGAGCTATTATTATAGCTTCGAGTTCCACTAATTGAGCTGATTTTTGATTAGTGATATGAATCATTTTTTCATTTTGAGTGACTACTGAAGCAGTACCGTTAGAGGATCCATCTGTAAATACATTAAATGCTTTAGGAATGGGTTGATTTTTTATTACCTGTGGGAATATGATAGGATGATTGATACAAAAGGACAGTATAGGAGATTTAGGAATATGATTGTCAAAATTTGCAGAAGTAGAGCATCTAGCTATAGCCCAATCATTATCATTGAAGCACAAATATTCAACCTGTGACGATGAATAAGGAGCAATAATAGTAGCGGGATGAATTCCAAATATTTTAGTAGAGGTTTTAAGTCCTTGAAGAATAAGTTTAGCCACCATGGAGGTATAAGACTCAATTGTACTTTTAGGAGAGACAGGCAAATGTATCCATAATATAGGTCCCTGTTGCCAAAATACTCCTGTTGGAGTATATTGTGAAGGAATAATAATCAATATTAGTGGTTGTGCAAAATCAAATCTATCACAATGGGATCTTTCAATGGCCTGTTCTACTAATTTTAGAGCTCTCCTGGCCTCAGGAGTTAATGTTCGAGGTGAGGATGGGTCAGGGTTCCCACGAAGGATGTCAAATAAGGGTTTTAATTGTCCAGTAGTGAGGCTTAGTGTAGGATGAAGCCAATTAATGTCACCCAGTAATTTTTGGAAATCATTGAGGGTGGTCAAATGTTCTTTACTTATTAGAATTTTGGGGGGTTTAACAAAAGTATCCATGATTTTAAAGCCTAAATATAGTATAGGTGATCTGCTTTGAACTTTTTCTTCTGCTATATATAATCCATATTTTTTTAGATTTTTTGTTATTTCACTAAATATATTAAATAAGATTTGTTGATTAGGGTGAGCTAATAAAACATCGTCCATGTAGTGTAGACACATGAGGTCTTGATATTTGTTTTTAATGGGCTGTATAGCTCTGTCCACATATAGTTGGCACAGTGTAGGGCTATTTGCCATTCCCTGCAGCAATACTTTCCATTGATATCTTTTATCAGGGCCATTATTATTAATAGAAGGAATTGAAAAACCAACCCTGGGGCATCCAGAGGATGTAGGGGAATGGAAAAGAAGCAGTCCTTTATATCAAGGGTTATAAGGTAATAGTTTTTTGGAATAGCTACAGGATTAGGAAGTCCAGGTTGAGTAGGGCCCATAATTTGCATTGTTTTGTTAATTTGTCTTAGATCTTGTAATAGTCTCCATTTTCCTGATTTTTTCTTAATTACAAATATGGGAGAATTCCAGGGAGAGGTGGAAGGCTCTATGTGTCCTGCTTCTAATTGTTCTTTAACTAATTGATGGGCCGCTTGCAATTTTTCTTTGGATAGGGGCCACTGAGGGACCCAAACTGGCTTATTAGAGAGCCATGGTATTTTTAAAATTGTTTTCTCAGTGGCCCCTAGAAAAAATGTCCTTTGCCTTTTTTATTATGATTAGGATTTTTATTCTTAACACCTGCAGGCTTGGTTGCTAGGTGTAGCCCCATTTGATGTAAGATATCTCTTCCCCATAGGGTAACTGGCAAGCTGTTTAAAACATAGGGTTTGAATGTTCCTGTATGGCCTTCATTGTCTTGCCAATTTAAGATTACAGCACTTTGTGCTGGGGTATTACTGTATCCCAAGCCTCTTAAACTGGTTGAGGCTTTCTGTAGAGGCCAGTGCTTAGGCCATTGTTGTAGATTTATGATGGAAGAGTCAGCTTCTGTATCAATCAGCCCCTCCATCTCTATACCTTGAATTTTTAATTTGCACATAGGCCTCCGTGAACAGTCCTGGACCCAGAAAGCCATAGGTCCTGAACCAGTGGAACTGAATGCTCTGCTATTTCTATTTTGTGGCATGCTTTTAAAAGAATTATGGAGACTGGGAATGAGGAGCAGCTGTGCGATTCTGTCTCCTTGATTTACGGAGATGATGCCCCTGTGTGTACTTAGCATTATTTTAATCTCTCCATTATAATCTGAATCAATAACCCCTGGTATAACATTAAAGCCTAATAAACTTTTGGAACTACACCCAAGGATTAGTCCCACAGTTCCTGAAGAGAGAGGTCCCCTGATTCCCGTAGGAATCAGCTGAACCCCCATTTCAGGTGTCAGGACCATCCAGGTGGTAGAACAGAGATCTAATCCTGCACTTCCTCTTGTCCCTCTGATAAGGGAGTTAATGGGTAGGAGGGACTGTAACGAGGAATCATTTGAATCTGAGGGCCTTCCTCCTCTAGTGCCTCATACATTTGTGGGCCCCGGGGCATTGGGCCCCACGCCCCATTTTTTGAAATCCTGGATAAATCATTTCCATATATATCATATCTAGAATGGCATTGATTGGCCCAATGTATACCCTTTTTGCACCTGGAGCATCGGCCTGGAGCACGGTATGAATTTGATTTTATTACCCTTGGGGGATATTGCTTAGCATATCTTGGTTGATTATAATAATTTTGTCTGGAATATCCTGTTCTAGGTTGAATCCTTCGGGAATTTTGAGGGGAGGAATTTTTCATCACTGCAGCAATTACGTTGCCTGTGATAACAGCCTCGTTAATGTCTTTGTACAGTCTGATATAAATTGATAAGTCTTTTTTACTTCTCCACGGCCTTATTGCATCCTGGCAATATTTATTAGCGTTCTCGTATGCTAATTGGATAACTAGAGGCATAGCTTGCTCGACTTCGCCAAAAACTCTAGATGTTGTTTTTAAGAGTCTATCTACAAAATCAGCGTAAGGTTCGTTAGGCCCTTGTATAACTTTTGATAGGCTGCCTTGCAGCTCCCCTGTGCCTGATATTGTTTTCCAGGCTTTCACAGCTGCAGTGTGTATCTGGGCATACACACCAGGATCGTATTGTAGCTGATTTTGTAGTTCGGCGAACTGACCCTCCCCTGTGAGCATATCTATATTGCGTTGAGGGAAACCTGCTGCAGCATTTCTCTTTGCTATTTCTGAACAAAGTTCCTGGAATTGAGTTTTCCAGATTAGGTATTGTCCCCCACTTAGTACCGCTCTGCATAGACTTTTCCAATCTGAGGGGGCTAAGATTAGGGTGTTAAGTGACTCTATCATACTTAATGTGAATGGAGCTTGAGGCCCATAAGTCATTACCGCCTCTTTAAAATTCTTTATTGTTTTAAAGTCTAGGGACTCGTGATACCTTTGTCCCTCTTCATTTTGAAATACTGGCAGTTCTAGGTGCTCCTGCGTTCTATGTTGTTCGAGAGCATATAAGCGCTCAGAAAGGCCACCAATTTCTACCTCAAGGGCACGTACACTCTGATCAATACTCTTTATTGTTTCTGTTAGGGATTCTATCCATGAAGGAGCAGAGGGCACTAGTGGTTCCTCTATTTGACGGTCTTTTCTCTTTTTTAATTTCTTTTTGTTCTTTTTATTGGAGACTGTGCTCTCCGAATCGATTTTTGATTCCTCTTCACTACTAGCTTCATAATTCCTAACCGGCTCAGTGGAGGAGACCGTACTTTCATGGTTTGGCTCCTTGTTACTATTATTACTTTCACTAATATCCTGAGTTTCAGCTTCTAAGGAG
>CM046662.1:11103673-11129554 GCA_025594165.1 Tamias sibiricus | reverse complement strand
AGTGTCTTGGGACAAGAGGACATCATTATTGGAAGGGATTGATGCCTGTCTCATGGAATTGGTTAGTCACCATGAGCGAGGGTTGTTAAAGTGAGGCCACCCCATGTTGGTCTTATAAACATGCCTGCTTCCCTTCTGTTTCTTCAACATGTTATAATGCAGGCAGAGGCCCTCACCAGAAACTTGCACTAGAACTGTGAGTCAAGTGAACCTTTTTTTTTTTTTTTTTTGTACAGGGAATTGAACCCCAACATGCTTAACCACTGAGCCACATCCCCAGCTGTTTTTATTTTTTATTTTGATACAGCGTCTTACTAAGTTGCTTAGGGCCTCTCTAAGTTGCTGAGGCTGGTTTTAAACTTGTGATCCTTCTGCCAAAGCCTTCCAAGTCACTGGTATTACAGGCATGTGCCACCACTCTTAGCCCCTTTTTCTTTTTTTTTTTTTTTTTTTGGTACTTGGGGATTGAACTCAAGGGCACTCGACCACTGGGCCACATCCCCAGCCCTTTTTTGTATTTTATTAGAGACAGGGTCTCACTTACTTGCTAAGTGCCTCGCCATTGCTGAGGCTGGCTTTGAACTCATGATCCTCCTGCTTCAGCCTCCCAAGTGCTGGGATTACAGGCATGCGCCACCACACCCGGCTTCCCTTTTTCTTTTTTGATAGCTTTTTAATAGCTCTTGCTATTTTTCCCACTTTGGCCTCAAACTCTTGAGTATTTTTGTTATTGTAACATACAATGAAAAAAGACCCTAATATATATGAATATTAAAGATTTTTCAGATTTTCCAGGAGTCTCCTTTTCTTTTTTTCAAATTTATTTTTTATTCTAAGTTGTTATAAATGACAGCAGAATGTATTATATTTCATATTATACTTGTAGAGCACATTTTTACATATCCCTGGTTGTATACAAAGTATATTCACACCATTCGTGACTTCATACATGCACTTAGGGTAATGATATCCATCTCATTCTACCATCTTTTTTTTATCTTGACCCTTTTGCCCCTTCCCTCTCTCTCCCTCTCCATTGGCCATTCTAATGTTCCTCTAATCCTCCTATGCTCCCCATCCCAACCCAACTGTGAATCAGCCTCCTTATATCAGAGAAAACATTTGGCATTTGGCTTTTTGGGATTGGAGAACTTCACTTAGCATTATATTCTCTAACTCCATCCATTTACCTGTGAATGCCATGATTTTATTCTCTCTTATTGCTGAGTAATACTCCATTGTGTGTATATACCACATTTTCTTTATCCATTTATCTACTGAAGGGCATCTAGATTGGTTCCACAGTTTAGCTATTGTGAATTGTGCTGCTATAAACATTGATGTGGCTGTGTCCCTGTAGTATGTTGTTTTTTTAAGACCTTTGGGTAAAGACCAAGGAGTGGGATAGCTGGGTCATAAGGTGGATCCGATCCAAGTTTTCCAAGGAATCTCCATACTGCTTTCCATATTGGCTGCACCATTTTGCAGTCCCACCAACAATGTATGAGTGTGCCTTTTTCTGCACATCCTCACCAACATTTATTGTTGTTTGTGTTCTTAATAGCTGCCATTCTGACTGGTGTGAGATGAAATCTTAATTAGAGTGATTTTGATTTGCATTTCTCTAATTGCCAGAGATGTTGAACATTTTTTTCATGTATTTGTTGATTGATTGTATATCTTCTTCTGAGAACTGTCTGTTCAGTTCCTTGGCCCATTTGTTGATTGGGTTATTTGTTTTTTTGGTGTTAAGATTTTTGAGTTCTTTATATGTTCTAGAGATTAGTGCTCTATCTGACGTACATGTGGTAAAAATTTGTTCCCAATTAGTAGGCTCTCTACTCACCTCACTGATTGTTTCTTTTGCTGAGAAGAAGCTTTTGTAATTTAAATCTATCCCATTTATTGATTCTTGATATTAATTCTTGTGCTACAGGATTCTTATTAAGGAACATGGGGCCTAATCCAACATGTTAGAGATTAGAGCTTACTTTTTCTTCTATTAGGTGTAGTGTCTCTGGTCTAATTCCTAGATCCTTGATCCACTTTGAGTTGAATTTTGTGCATGGTGAGAGATAGAGGTTTAATTTCATTTTCTTGCATATGGATTTTCCAGTTTTCCCAGCACCATTTGTTGAAGAGGCTATCTTTTTCTCCAGTGTACATTTTTGGCGCCTTTGGCTAATATAAGATAATTAATATTATTATGTGTGTTAGTCTCTGTGTCCTCTATTCTGTACCATTGGTCTACCAGCCTATTTTGGTGCCAAAACCATGCTGTTTTTGTTACTATTGCTCTGTAGTATAATTTAAGGTCTGGTATAGTGATGCCACCTGCTTCACTCCTCTTGCTAAGGATAGCTTTACCTATTCTGGGTCTTTTATTTTTTTCCAGATGAATTTCATAACTGCTTTTTCTATTTCTATGAGGAATGTCATTGGGATTTTGATTGGCATTGCATTAAATCTGTATAGTGCTTTTGGTAGTATTGTCATTTTGACAATATTAGTTCTGCCTATCCCTTTCAGAGGATTTGTCACTGATATGTAGAAATGCCTTAGATTTATGGGTGTTAATTTTGTATCCTGCTACTTTGCTGAATTCATTTATGAGTTCTAGAAGTTTTCTGGTGGAGTTTTTTGGGTCTTCTAGGTTTAAAAATATCGTCAGCAAATAATGATAATTTGAGTTCTACTTTGCCTATCTGTATCCCTTTAATTTCTTTCGTCTGTCTTATTGCTCTGCCAGCATTTCAATTACTATATTGAATAGAAGTGGTGAAAGAGGGCATCCCTGTCTTGTTTCCAGTTTTTAGAGGGAATGCTTTCAGTTTTTTCCTCCATTTAGAATAATGTTGGCCTGGGGATTAGCATATATAGCTTTTAACGATTTTGAGATATGTTCCTTTAATCCCTAGTTTTTCAAGTGTTTTGAACATGAAGGGGTGCTATATTTTGTCAAATGTTTTTTCTGCATCTATTGAGATAATGATATGGTTCTTATCTTTGAGACTACTGATGTGATGAATTACATTTATTGATTTCCATATGCTGAACCATCCTTGCATCCCTGGAATGAACTTCACTTGATCGTGGTGTATTATATTTTTGATATGTTTTTGTATATCCGTTTTGCCAGAATTTTATTGAGAATTTTTGCATCTATATTCATTAAAGATATGGGCCTGAAGTTTTCTTTTTTTGATGTGTCTTTGCCTGTTTGGGGATCAGAGTGATATTGGCCTCATAAAATGAGTTTGGAAGTACACCCTCTTTTTCTATTTCCTGAAATAAATTGAAGAGTGTAGGAGCCCTAATTAAGGAGATAGCTAAGACTGCGGTTAGCTGTGAGCCATAAAGATGTTCAAGCATTACCACCTTCTATGGTCTTGCGAGACTTGGCCCGGGACATTGCGGATCAGGTCAGCGCCATTTGCATGGTCTCGCGAGACTTGGACAGGGAGATTGCGGAGCGCGTCGGCGCAACTGTGTGGTGGTTGGAGGAGTGTGGATAGTATTGGAGTTGTTGTTGGAGCTGGAGAGAGAAGCTAGCGGAATAAAAAGCCTGTTCATTTCCAGTCTGCCTCTGAACTTATTCCCGTGGCGTCATTGCTCCAAGCGGCAATTGCTTCAGGCAGCGACAGAAGAGTATTGGTATCAGTTCTTCTTTAAGGTCTTGTAGAACTCGGCTGTGTATCCATCTGGTCCTGGGCTTTTCTTGGTTGGTAGGCTTCTGATGGCATCTTCTATTTCGTCACTTGAAATTGGTCTGTTCAAATTATGTATATCATCCTGCTTAAGTTTGGGTAGATCATAAGATGCTAGAAATTTGTCGAAAAAATTTATTTTTTCAAAGAACCAACTTTTTGTTTTGTCAATTTTTTCCAATTGTTTCTTTTGTTTCAATTTCATTAATTTCAGCTCTGATTTTAATTATTTCCTGTCTTCTACCACTTTTGGTGTTGGATTGTTCATCTTCTTCTAGAGCTTTGAGATGTAGTTTTAAGTCATTTATTTGTTGACTTTTTCTTCTTTTGAGGAATGAACTCAATGCAATGAACTTTCCTGTTAGAACTGCCTTCATAGTGTCCCAGAGATTTCGATATGTTGTGTCTGTGTTCTCATTCACCTCTAAGAATTTTTTTATCTCTTCTTTGATGTCATCTGCAACCTATTGTTCATTAGTAGCATATTATTTAGTCTCCAGGTATTGGAGTGGCTTTTATTTCTTATTTTATCATTGATTTCTAATTTCATTCCATTATGGTCTGATAGAATGCACGGTAGTATCCCTACTTTTTTATATTTGCTCAGAGTTGTTTTGTGGCCCAGTATATGGTCTATTTTAGAGAAGGTTCCATGTGCTGCTGAATGGTCTATTTTAGAGAAGGTTCCATGTGCTGCTGAGAAGAAAGTGTATTCACTTGTTTGAAGGATGAAATATTCTATATAAGTCAGTTAAGTCTAAGCTGTTTATTGTACTTTTGAGTTCTATAGTTTCTTTGTTCAGCTTTTGTTTGGAAGATCTATCCAGCGGTGAAAGGGGTGTGTTAAAGTCACCCAGAATTATTGTGTTGTGGTCTCCTTAAACTTGAGGAGAGTTTGTTTGATGAACATGGATGCTCCGTTATTTGGGGGCATATATATTTATAATTGTTAAGCCTTGTTGGTGTATGGTTCCCTTGAGCAGTATATAGTGTCCTTCTTTATCCCTTTTGATTGACTTTAGCTTGGAGTCTACTTTATTTGATATGAGGATGGAAACCCCTGCTTGTTTCCTCTGTCTATATGAGTGGTAGGATTTCTCCCAACCTTTCACCCTCAGCCTATCGATGTCTTTTCCTATGAGATGAGTCTCTTGGATGCAGCATAATTGTTGGGTCTGTTTTTTTAATCAAATCTGCTAGTCTATGTCTTTTGATTGGTGAGTTTAGGCCATTAACATTCACAGTTATTATTGAGATGTGTTTTGTATTCTCAGCCATTTTTGTTTATTTTTGGTATTTACCTTGACATGGTTGCTCTTCTGATTGTTTTTTCCTTTAGTGTAATACCTCTCTCTGTTGATTTTCATCATTGTTTTTCTTTTCCTCTTCATGGAATATTTTTGCCAAGGATGTTCTGTAGTGCTGGCTTTCTAATTGTAAATTCTTTTAACTTTTGTTTATCATGGAAGGTTTTTAATTTGTCCTCAAATCTAAAGCTTAATTTTGATGGGTATAAGATGCTTGGTTGGCATCCCTTTTCCTTCAGAGCTTGTAATATGTTGTTCCATGATCTCCTAGCTTTGAGTGTCTGAGTTGAAAAATCTGCTGTGATACGAATTGGTCTCCCCCTATATGTGATCTGATTTCTCTCTTTTGCGGCCTTTAAAATTCTATCCTTGTTCTGTATGCTAGGCATTTTTATTATAATGTGTCTTGGTATAGATCTGTTGTAATTTTGCACATTTGGTGAGTGTCCTATAAGCCTCTTGTATTTGGTTTTCCAATTCATTCTTCATGCTTGGGAAATTTTCTGATATTATCTCATTGAAGAGGTTATGCTTTCCTTTGGTTTGAAACTCTGTGCCTTCCCTTATCCCAATTAGTCTTAGATTTGGTCTTTTGATGCCGTCCCATACTTCTTGATGTTCTGTTCATGTTTCTTACTATCTTCATTGTGTGGTCAACTTTATTTTCAAGATTATATAGTTTGTCTTCATTGTTTAAAGTTCTTTCTTCCAGTTGATCTAGTCTGTTGGTGATGCCTTCAATTGTGTTTTTTATTTGGTTAATTGTTTCCTTTATTTCAAAGGATTTCTGACTGATTTTTTTTCCAGAGGTTCTATCTCTTTTTTTAAGTAATCTTTTGCTACCTGTATTTGCTCTCTTATATCTTTGTTGTAGTGGTCAATTTTTGCCTGTATTTTGCTCATTTAGGTCATTCTTTGATTCACAGATCATTTTAATTATGAATCTTCTGAACTCCTTCTCTGACATTGTAAGCTGCCTGTCGTGGCCAGCCACAATGCCGCGGGAAAATTCTCGGAGGCAGAGTAAAGCTATTACTACTTTTACTTCTACTTTCTTAGAGAGAGCTTAGAGAGAGAAAGAAAGATTTTTCTTCTTCTTAGAAAGAGCTTAGAGAGAAAGATTAGAGAGAGCTTTTTCTTCTTCTTTTTAGAGCTTAGAGAGAAAGAGAGAGAGCTTGAAAGAGAGAGATTTCTTCTTTAGAGAGAGAGAGAGAGCTTAGCTTTTAGAGCTTCTTTCTTCTTTCTTCCTCGGGAGCCTCGGCCTGACTCTGACCAGGAATTACCTCTTCTATCTGGTTTCTCTTCTGTAACCGCTCTGCCTACGTTCTGGCCGCTCTGATTCTTTTCTTCTTCTCTGACCCGAACTCTTCTTCTGACCGAGCGACTGCATGACTGACTGAGTGAATTCATTCTTCTCTTGACTCCGACCGCTTTCACCCGGTTATATACTTTAGCTTTGCGGGTGCCTCACGTGCATTTACAGGTGCGTCACATACATACTTATTATCAGGTGGAACTTATGGCTTCCAGCTGACCGCAATAGCCATCTCCTAATTGGGGCTCCTTCATGACATTTCATCAACTTCGCTGAGCATGGGTTCTGTTATTGTAGAATCCTAGTTTTTGGGGGGAATTTTCCTCCCTTGTTTTTTCATGTTGTCTGTTTACCTTACTTTCCTTCAGTGTAGATCTGAATTATTACAGTTTCTTCCCTGTATTCTTATAATACTCTTGCAGGTTGTTTGTGCCTCCCCCTTAGCACTGGACTATCAAAACCTGCTTCTGATCCTCAAAGTATGCTTCCTGAGGCTGGATCCACGCTGCTTGGTGTGGGTTGAAGTGGTTGAGTCTTAGTTCCTGTGGTGGTCTAGGGCTAACCAGGCTGGGTTGAGGTCAGTGGGACTGCCCTGGGCCCACCTGAACTCAAAGCAGAGTTGGTGGGTCTGTCCTTGCTGTCTCCTGCTCTGGGGGCAGAGGTCAGTGGGGCTGGCTGGAGCCTGGTCGCACACCAGCGGGGCGGTCAGTGGGACTGACCTGGGGCTGATGGCACTCCGGTGAAGTTCAGTGGGACTGCCCTGGGCCCTCCGGGGCTCAGGCAGAGTTGGCAGGTCTGCCCTTGCTGTCTCCTGCTCTGGGGCAGAGATCGACAGGACTGGCTGGAGCCTGGGCCTGGTGGCACTCTAATGTAGGTCCCCAGGACTGCCCTGGGCCCACCTGAACTCAAAGCAGAGTTGGTGGGTCTTCCCTTGCTGTCTCCTGCTCTGGCAGTAGTCTCCTTTTCAAAAAATATTTTTTCCTAATCTAAGATCCAACTTGGAATCATTCATTACATTTCATTATCTTGGACCTTTACTGTCTTTTAATTGAGAACATAGGCTCAGAAAATTATCAGAGTACAGAGAGGGACAGGAAGTGAAACTGGAGAGGGCAATACTCATTTTATTCCTTAGTTCTTGGATTTTAAAGCTTGAAAGCTAAGAAATTGGTTCTTTTGTCACTGTTGGCATTTTTTTTTTTTTTGAGTTGCTGGCTTAACATAAAGTATTTTTACAACAATGTGTCCTCATACATGTATTTAGGGTAAACATGGATAACTCAGTCTGCCATTTTTCCTATCCCCATGCTCCCTCCACTCCCTCCCCCCTCTTTGTTCTATTTAAAGCTCTTTCATTCCTCTCATTCCCTCTCTCTTGCCTTTATAAGTTAGTATCTTCATATCAAAGAGATCATTCGACCTTTGGCTTTTTGGGATTGACTAACTTCACTTAGCATTATTTTTCTCCAACTCCATCCATTTACCTGCAAATGTCATGATTTTATTCTCTTTTAGTGCTGAGTAGTGTTCCATTGTGCGTATATACCAAAGTTTCCCTATCCATTCATCTGCTGATGGGCATCGGGGTTGGTTCCACAATCTAGCTATTATGAATTGTGCTGCTATAAACATTGATGTGGCTGTGTCCCTGTAGTAAGCTGTTTTTAAGTCCTTTGGGAATAGGCCAAGGAGTGGGATAGCTGGGTCAAATGGTGGTTCCATTCCCAGTTTTCCTAGGAATCTCCATACAACTTTCCAGATTGGCTTCACCAATTTGCAATTCCACCAGCAATGTAAGAGTGTGCCTTTTTCCCCACATCCTTGCCAACATTTATTGTTGTTTGTTTTTTATGATAGCTGCCATTCTGACCGGTGTGAGATGAAATCTTAGAGTAGTTTTGATTTGCATAACATTTTTTCATATATTTGTTGACTGATTATATATCATCTTCTGAGAAGTGTCTGTTTAGTTCCTTGGCCCATTTATTGATTTGGTTATTTGGGGTTTTTTTGGTGTTAAGGCTTTTAAGAGCTTTATAAATCCTTGAGGTTAGTGTTCTATCTGATGTGCTTGTGGTAAAGATTTGTTCCCACTCTGTAGGTCCTCTATTCACCTCACTGATTGTTTCTTTTGCTGAGAAGAAGCTTTCCTCATAGAAATAGAAAAAGCAATCATGAAATTCATCTGGAAAAATAAGAGACCCAGAATAGCCAAAGCGATTCTTAGCAAGAAGAATGAAGCCGGTGGCATTACTATTCCAGACCTTGAATTGTTCTACAAAGCAACAGTAACAAAAACAGCATGGTATTGGCATCAAAATAGACCAGTTGACCAATGGTACAGAATAGAAGACTCAGAGATGAACCCACACACCTACAGTTACCTTATATTAGACAAAGGTGCCAAAAATATTCACTGGAGAAAAGACAGCCTCTTCAACAAATGGTGTTGGAAAAACTGGAAATCCTCATGTAATAAAATGAAATTAAATCTCTTTCTCTCACCATGCACAAAACTTAAAGTGGATCAAGGACCTAGGAATTAAACCAGAGACCTTGCACCTAATAGAAGAAAAAGTAGGCCCAAATCTCCATCATGTTGGTTTAGGCTCTAACTTCTTCAATAAGACCCCTATAGAGCAAGGACTAAAAACAAGAATCAATAAATGGGATGGATTCAAACTAAAAAGCTTCTTTTCGCCATTTTTTTTTTTTTGAGCATAGATGCCTATCCTGTGAGCAGTGACTTCCAGCAAAAGATAACTAGAAGCCTCCTCTTTTAAAAACACACCAGTTAATATTACACTTTCAATTATTATCCTGCATATTTCAATGTTGTTGCATAAAAATGGATTTGCATCTTCTAGTTAAGTGGATTTTTCTCCTTGTGGAGCTTTTGGTAGTTCCCTAGTGTCATATTGTTCCGTCTTACAGAAGTCAGTCACTGGGAGGACAATGTTCTCTGCTTTTACTTTTTCATACTCGATTTTCTGATTCCCTTCCTGTGGGGTTATTATTGCAACTGAGGCTAGAGAGCAACACTTTAGATTGACCTTTGGAAGAACTTCTTGAAGGGTTTATATGAAGCAGGTATGAAATCAGTGACATTGTAGATGAAAATTTGTAGGGCCCTGGTGAAGGAGTGAAATGCTTTCCCACAGGCCTTACATAGCTGAAAGGATCAGTAGCAGCCTCAAGTTGTATATAGCAGGTTAGGAGTGTCTTAGCTTTGTGATCATCTCTGAAATGGATTTTTGGAGGATGAACTCAGTTTATTAATCAGAGTTGATAATGTCTGAACTTTAAATCAGTTGCAGATTTTCAGCATGACAACTTCATTACTTCTGAAAGGCTTGCATTATAAAGTCAACAACTTTATGACAGTGAACTAAGGGCTCTTTGTGCTGTTCTAGACAGTATTTTATTTGACATCAGGGAGATGTATAAATATTTCACTGGTAGAAACACAGAAGAGTAATTATTCTTGTTCCAATAATAGCGTAAACAATTGAGCTCAGATTCTGGGATTTACTCAACTAACTCTCAGAGTATATGTTGCTGCTGAGATGTACAAAAAAAGCAAAAAAAAAAAAAAAAAAAAAAACCTCTTCCTCTGAAAGATAAGTTATAAACTGGAAAAAATATTCTCTATTCATCTATATGGCAAAGGACTTGTATCAAGAATATACAAAGAACCCTTATGGTTCAATAATAAGAAAATGCAAATAACATAATTCAAATGAGCAAAAGATACAGATAACTTTGGTTAATAAGCCCACAAAAAAGTAGCTCAGCATCACTAACTGTAGGGATGTTAACTACAATGAGATACTGTTTCAGACTCACTAGGATGGCTCAAGTTAAAAAAAAAATAGTTAATTTCAAATTTTAGTGACCCAGTTGTCCAAATATATTTGAATGGATAAACAAATTTTAATATGTCCACACAAGGGTAGCCTACTCAATAGTATTAGAAGGATTCAAGGAACAGCATGGATAAATCCCAAAACAAATGAGCTCATATTATATGATTTCTTTCATATAAAACTCCAGAAAATCAGTTCTGTACAGTGATTGAAAGCACTGGGAGTGAGGAGGAGAGAGGGGGAGGGAGGGGTTACATAGGGACAAGAAAATACTTCTGTGTGGGATATATATATTCTGTATCTTGATTATGGTATTTGATAGATGGGCTACCCCTCTCCCCCCCCCCCCCCCCCCCCCCCCCCCCCCCCCCCCCCCCCCCCCCCCCCCCCCCCCCCCCCCCGGTTTCTATATCCTGAGCAAAGCAACCTTGTTTCATTTTCTGGGCAGGATGTTTCTTCCTGGACAGGATGTTTCTTTTCCCCAGGCAGGAGCCAATAGGCTTAAAGGTCACCCTGTTACATGGGCAAAGAGCCAATGGCGTTGGGGTTGCTCTGGTGCACCCCCCTACCAGAAATCCCTATATAGGGTCCCGTTGGAGAGACTCACACACACAATAGCTCGTCGCTGCTGAGAGGAGGAAGCTGGAACACAACAGCTCGTCCCTGCGGAGAGGAGGAAGCCACTCACACAACAGCTTGACCCTGTAGAGAGTAGAGACTCTCAGACAACAACAGCTTGTCTCTGCAGAGAAGAGGAAGCCACTGACCCATGGCCTCTAGCCTGATGGCAGCTGCCCCAGCCAACAGCTCCAGACCCACTGCCTTCAGCCTGATGGCAGCTCCCCAGCTGACAGCTCCAGCCTCAGCCAGACAGCAGCTGCCCCAGCCGACAGTTCCAGAGATCCCAGCCGGAGCGACCAGACACCCACCTTCTGTTCAGAGCTCGCACACTCCCCTTTCCCTGACTCTCTTTCCCACCAGAGCTTGCACACTCCCCTCTCCCTGACTCCCCTCTCCCAGCACCTCTTTGACCTCCAACCAGCCACAAAGGCTGTTGAATAAATCTCTTGGCTGCATGGCTGTCCCTGGTGTGATTTTTCCCCTTCAGTATTGTTTTCACAGGTATATAGATATATGTAGCTTACTCTATGTCATTGAGACCTCAAGAATTTTTTTCTTTTAGAAGAAATCACAGATTAGGAGAAAATTTGCAATATATTGCAGATAAAGGATGAGTATCCCAGAATATTACAAATACTGAAAGGTCATACAAATCAATGAGGAAAAGTGGCATAAAATGGGCAAATATCTCTAAAGGGATGTATATGTGGTTATAATAGCACAGAAATAAAATGGTTGGAGGTAAGTGTAGTTAGTGTTTTAACATCCTTGACTTTCTTGAGAATTCCCAGAAGTAAACATTCATGTTAGATTCAAATTCAAGATGAATATTAGGGCTGGGGATGTGGCTCAGTGGCAGAGCACTTGCCCACCATGTGTGAGTAAACCTCTCTCACCCTGCACAAAAATTAAATCAAAGTGGATCAAAGACTTAGGCACTAGAACAGAGACCCTGTGCCTAATAGAAGAAAAAATAGGCCCAAATCTTCACCATGTCTGTCTAGGATCTGACTTCCTTAACAAGACTCCTAAAGTGCAAGAAGTAAAATCAAGAATCAATAAATGGGATGGAGTCGAATTAAAAAGCTTCTTCTCAACAAAGGAAACAATCAATAATGTGAAGAGAGAGCCCACAGATTGGGAGAAAATCTTTTTTTTTTTTTTTTTTTTTTTTTTTTGGTACCGGGGATTGAAGGGGCACTTGACCACTGGGCCACATCCCCAGCCTTTTTTTGTATTTTATTAGAGACAGGGTCTCACTGAGTTGCTAAGTGCCTCACCATTGCTGAGGCTGGCTTTGAACTCATGATCCTCCTGCCTCAGCACCCCAAGTGCTGGGATTACAGGCATGTGCCACCGTACTCGGCTTGGGAGAAAATCTTTACCACATGCACCTCTGCTAAAACATTAATCTCTAGGAAAAATAAAGAACTCAAAAATCTTAATACCAAAAACCCCAAATAATCCTATCAATATAAATGGGATAAGGAACTGAACAGACACTTCACAGAAGAAGAAATACAATTGATCAACAAATATATGAAAAATTGTTCAATATATCTAGCAGTTAGAGAAATGCAAATCAAAACTACTCTAAGATTCCACCTCACTCCTGTCAGAATGACAATCATCAAGATTACAGGCAATAATAAATGTTGGCGAGGATGTGGTGGAAAAGGTACACTCCCACATTGCTGGTGGGACTGCAAATTGGTGCAACCACTATGGAAAGCAATATGGAGATTCCTCAGAAAACTTGGAACCACCATTTGACCCAGCTATTTCACTCCTCAGTTTATACCCAAAGGACTTAAAATCAGCATACTACAATAATGCAGCCACAACAATGTTTATAGCAGCTCAATTCACAATATCTAAACTATGGAACCAACCTAGGTGTCCTTCACTAGATGAATGGATAAAGAAAATGTGGCATACATAATCAATGGAATATTACTCAATTTTAAAGAAGAATGAAGTTGTGGCATTTGCCAGTAAATGTATGGAGTTGGAGAATATAATGCTAAGTGAAATAAGCCAATCCCAAAAAAACCAAAGGCTGAATGTTTTCTCTAATATGTGGATGCTAAATCACAAGAAGGAGAGGGGCACTAGAGAATAGTGTTACCTTAGATTAGGTAGAGGGAAGTGAAGGGAGGGAAGTGGAGGGGATATGGGGATAGGAAAGACAGTAGAATGAAACAGACATTATTACTTTATGTATATATATAACTGCATGACCAATATGTTTCTACAACATGTACACTCAGAAAAATAAAAAATTATATCCCATCTATGTATGATATATCAAAGTACATAAATGCGTTCTGCTGTCATGTATAACTAATGAAAAACAAATAAAAAATTTTAAAAAATGCAATTTCAATAGAAAATTTTTCTCAAACCATCAAAGAACAGAATTCTTTTTTCTTTTTTTATTGATGCATTATAGTTGTACATAATGGTGGGATTTGTTGTTACATATTCGTACGTAAGCACAATATAATTTGGCACTATCACTCCCCAGCACTTTCCCCCTTCCTGCTCTAGTCCCTTTCCTCTACTCTACTGATCTCCCTTTGATTTTCTTACGACCCCCTCTAACACCTTTCTTTTCTTTTTTCCTCTCTAGCTTCTGCATATGAGAGAAAACATATGACCCCTGACCTTCCGAGTTTGACTTATTTCTCTTAACATGATGGTCTCTACTTATATTCATTTTCCTGTAAATGACATAATTTCATTTTTCTTTATGGTTGAATAAAACTCTATTGTGTATATATACCACAAAAATATATGACTAATAAGCTGGCAGATAAGGGAAATGTAATAATAAAAATCCATAACCTAGAAAAAAGGTATAAAAAGAGAAAAATATATGAGAACAGGGAAGGGATTCTAAGTTTGGATATTTAGCCCCACAATTAATTATCATTATTGTTTTATGAAATTAAGAGATATAGATGTATACATAGACATTTTCACATAATTCCCATTGCTCTGCAATACTTCTGGATCTCTGCTTCAGTCTGTAATTAGTTTCCTTCCATTTGAGTAACTTATTTATACCTTTACAGTGAGCCTGCTTCTAACAAATGTTTTTTAGCACTTATTTATATAATAGTATCTTCATTTTTCCTACTTCTAAAATTTTTATTGAGTATTCAATTATAAATCAATAATTTTCATTCCCTATTTTCCAGATATAGTCCCACTGTCTTCTAAATTCTACTAATGGTGTTGAGAAGCAAGTATTGTTTTAGGCTTCTTTGGTAGTGTTGAGAAGTAGGTATTGTTTGGGGCTTCTTTGTTAGTCATGTTTATTTGCTCTTTGCCTACTTTTCTTTTTATATTGAAACAAAAAGCTATGATAATTTTGAAAATGTAATACAATAAAAATGTGTGTCTACTTTAAAATATACACCAGTTATTAACACTGTTCATACGTGTGTTGTGGATCTTTTGGAACAAAAGACAGATGAAATTGTTGTAGAAGTTTAGGTTTGGGTTGGGTTTCCTGAGATCTGATCTTGAGGACTCTTGGAAGGAACCCCTTACACAGGATGTTTATTAGTGAGTTCCTGTAGGATCAAGACCTGTGAAGAAGGGAAAAGGGAGTAGGAAGAGTACTGGAGCAAACACTTTTTAGGCTAGGGATTTTGTCTTAAATGTGAGGAAAGAGTCCTTGTTTCCAAGTGTCCTTTGCCTTAGAATTACAGGGTTGCTTGGGGAAGCTTAGGGAAGCAAAAGTCATCATGGAAGTAAAATATTCAGCAATGAGCTGACCACTCAGAACCCTTACTCAGAACCCATTCCTCTCAACTGTAGAAACTGTCTATCCTAATCTAACTTGCTAACAACTCTGCCATTTTATTTTTAAATTTAGAGATTCTCTAAACATTCAAATTATATAAATAGTTGAAAATTTTCAAGTGTATTGGTGTTCTCTTGCTGGAAGATTTGACCACACACTTCATAGCTTAAAAACAACACATATTAACCATCTCAGTTTCTGTGGGGCAGAAGTTGTGGTATGGGCTAGCTGGGTCTTTTGCTCAGAGTCTCATGAGTGTAAAATTACAGTGTTAAGTAGGACTGTGATCTCCTCTGAGATAGGGGTCTTCTTTCACACTCATTAGTTATTGGTAGGATTTAGTTCCTATGGCTATAAGACAGAAGTTTCCTTTTTCTTGCTGACTTTTAGCAGGGATAGCTCTTATCTCCTAAAAGGTACTCTGAGGCCTTGCCACATGTCCCTTTCCATAGGTACCTGACTACTTGCTTCTTCCAGGCCAACCTGAGGTTCTCTCTCCAGTCAGCTACAGCAAAGTCTTATATAATAAGACATAATTATAGGAGTCACTGTCTCATCATAATCACAGTCCCCTCTTTCACTCCAGGTGAGGGGATTATAAAGTTTATGTATACCAGGGGGAAGGAATCTTGGGGGTTGCCTTACTGCAACAAGATTTAATGTCATCAATGAAAACCATCTTTGGAGAACTGTTTGGTTCCTACTCACATGCACAGACAAATAGTCCAGTTATCAAATGAAAACAAAACAAACCAGACAAAAATAATAGCATTTCAAAAAGGAAAGATTTGGCTATCAAATATTTAAGAGATTCGCCTTGGGGAAAATTGTTAAATGTGCTTTTTTTTAAATTTTAAAAAGTGCTTAGAAACTCAGTCATAAAACAAAGGGTATTGTATTAGCTCCCATAAATTTTATTACAAAATTTTATTTCCGTACAATCAAAAGTTGATTCAGCATTTGTCCTAGTAATAAGAAGATAATTACAAAAAATTTATAAATTATAAAAATGTGAGTAGTTTTATTTTTAAAAAGTTTGTTTTGTAAGGTAAAATCCCAATTACTTCCTTGCCCCATTCATTAAATTTTGGCCCCCCTTTTAAGTTGCTTCGTGGATTTTATCTGTGATCAATTTCCATTGGGGAATGAAAGCCTGATTTGAAAAATGCATGGAGCCTGGGGAGATGATTCAGTGTGATGTATCATATTCATGAACTTTTGCCATCTAGTAGTTACTTGTCATTCAAAGATGCCACCCAGTTACATATCTATAGTATGAACTCAGCTGGATGGGTTGAGCATAAAACTATTTGTTGAGCCACACAGTCTTACATTTTCCCAGATATTCAAAGTTACTTATAAACAGCAAGGCATTAGACCAGTCAGAATAGGTGAGTTCCATAAGCAAATGATAGGGCCATTCTGGGGCATTTCAGATAAAGAGCATCTAGTTTGGGTCATTTCATCTCACTCTGAGCCAGTGTCATACTTCATTTCTAAACTGTAAATCTAATTTTACAAATGATTATGCTGAAATCATTCTAGTCAAAGGAAGAGAGTAAATTCCCTGTTGAACCGTTTGAGAGTCTAAAGGTTAACACTCAGGCATTTAAAAAGACTCAGGAGGCTCTCCAGACACTCAAAAAAAAAAAAACTCCTTTCTTTTTCAGGGTGACATTCCCAAAAGAAATAGAACAGCTTGGAAGAGGGTAGGACTTTCATTCAGTTTGCATTCTAGGATTTGTACATGGGATATATTAGACTTAAACTCAGTTATTATTTTTTTGTATGTGGAGAGAGAAAGAAATCTACCATTATACATTTCAGATACTGGTTTTATACCAGACTTCTCCAAGAAGCTGGCCCTTTACCTTTGGGCATATTTTCAATGTAATGTTAGACCAGCGTTAGGTCTAACAGTCTGTAGGTTTAAGTGAGTGCCTCTTTAAGTTTTCTGTCCTAGCACCTCATTTGACTCGTCTTCATCTTATCTTTGTATTAGACCTTGACCATAGACTGATAACCCCTGCTTCCCTTTTCCCTGGACACTGGATTATTGAAACAATGCAAGCACTTGCTTGTTCAATGTTTTCACTGTTCCTGTTTCTTCTTTACTTATTTGTGTCTATTTATGTATTTTAAAAAGTATATATATTTTAAAGTGCATAAGCAATATTTAAATATGTGTTTATAAAATGATTCCCCAAATGTATACCTACAGAGAGGAAGAAAGGGATGGTCTTCCTGATCTTCTGTCTTCCACTCCCAGTCTTTCTCTAGGGAAGGGGTGTTGCTGTTGGCCAGTCCTAACACACTCTCTTCTATGCATTTAGTACATGCAGATGCATATTTAAAAAATTAAGATCATCCTTAACATATTGTTCCATCATCTTTTTGTCTCACAGGATGTTTTACAGAGTTTTCCATGGAAGGAACTATATAGCTGGATACTACTCTTTTTCAAATGCTACATAATAGTATGTTCAAAATATTATTTGTGCTAATATGAATTGAGTATATGTTATATGTCAAACAATGTTCTAGCTCTTTAAGAATGGTACCTCACTTTATTTTCATTATTCATACAATACAAGGAATTTTATCATCTTCTTTTTAGCTTTTGGAAAAACTAAGTCAATGAAAAGCTAAGACATAGTACAAAATTATGAAGCTGGTAAGCAGTGGGTCTGAGCTATGACCCCAAGTAGACTAGTTCTGAAGGCTCTGTCCCAGCCACTGTCCTTTACTTCTAGTATAGGGACACCATACTTTATTTAATATGTCCTTATTGATGGATACTTAGGTTACTAAAATTTTGATTATTATAAGTGATATTACATTGCAAATCCTTGTCTATATGTCTTTTTGCCTATGTACAAATATTTATGTGAGATAAAGCCCTGAAAATGCGCTCTCTGGGTCCGAAGGTATGCACTTATCAAAGTGTGATGGTTTAGTAAGAGAAAGCCTGACCATTACCAAATTTAGAGCACACTATGACAGTTTCATTTGTAGGACTTGAGGAATGTCTGAGTCCTCAAGCCCAGTTTATCCTTCATACCATGGTCTCATCCTCCATTTCACCCTCCCACTGTCCTCCCTTGATCTGTCTCCAGGGAGGAGCTGGCTAATCCACAGACTGCTCTTGAGTTTCTGTTTATTTCATTTGCATTCAACATGTCTTATAATGATACAATTAGCATGTAGAGGAGGTCCTCTTGCCGAGGAGATTGTGAGTGGGACAGGGTTCCATCTTGCTGGGATATCCTAGCGTCTTTTTGGTTGGTGGATTTGAACATAGCTCTTGATTATTCTTATTTTTGCAGTCACAGAATGTAAATTCATCTCCTCTGTCTTATTTGTTTATTCAAAGGTCTCATCAGCCTATATTCTTTTTTCTTAAAAATTTTTATTTAACTCATTTTACTTTTACTAGTTTTAATAAATTTATTTCACTATAATGTAGTCACCTTTTAAACAATATTGAACACAGTGTAAATGCCATTTGTTCAAGGTCATATGTCTATCTTACCTCTCTCCTTTTGATGGGTGCCTTAACTAGATACAATGAGTTGAAATTTCTGAGTAGTCAAATTAATTGTGGTTTGATACAAGCAGGAATTCATTTATGAGTGCCCCGGGCAGGGAGTGAACTGGGAATATGTTAAAGAGAGTATGAAATAATACTTAATATAAATCCTTCTCCCTCAGGAGCTACAAGAAAAGTCCTCATTTGGATATGCAAAATGAGAACATTGTTATAGGGCCTGACCCTGTGATAATTTTCAGAAAACTTAGAGGTTGAGCTTATAGGCTGAATTTGCTGGTAGAATTATATTCTGCTTTCCTGGCAAATATTCTTTCTGCTTGTGCCTCAATAAAATCTATGCCCATTGGGTCTTTAATAAATACTTTATATTGCATTTTGTTCTTTTTCCCTCAGGTAAACTGATGGTAGAAAATCCAAATCGGGTGTTTAAGAAAAATTCAGTTACAAGCCTCCTTTCATTTTTACATATACCATACAACTTCCTCAGCCAAGTATATTTTTCTCCACTTTAACTCTCCATTGCCTGTTTAAGTCATGACCTTTCTTGCCCTCCACAAAGACAGAAATTAATTCAAGTCTTATCACTGCTTGAAGTCAATTCCTGAAAGATAAATCTGACCTCTTTGCAGATTCTTGTCTCTCCCTTGAAATTCTTCCCACCTTGTGTGAGACAAGGAGATCATAAGGTCAGTTCTTCCCCTTGAAGGGGGGTCTTGCCCACGGCTGCACCATGAAGTGAGCTGAAATCAGGTGTGAGCCATCAGTGGAGATGGAGCTAATGGAATTAAGGGGTCTCCTGAAAGTACTATTTTCTGTTATCACCAAATCTGCCATCATGGGGGCATTTCATGTTCTGGAGTATTCCCCAGATTTATCCCATTTGTGATGGTCTCTTGTTTGATAGGAGAATGCCCAGGGTGAAGCAAGCAAAAAACAGAGGCAGGCTGCTTATGGACAAGAAGCAAGAGAGGCAAGGGACTTAGGACACAGTCTGTTTCTTTTTAAAATATGATGTCCTAGCAAAAGCATTTTTGGAAAAAATATCACTAGACAAAATAGTAATAAAGAAGTTTCTATTTGAGTTGAAATATTTACCTTAGGTTCTGTTGAACCAGCCGTTGCTAGGTCAGATTAATGGATAAAAGTGAAAGTTATATATCATCTAGTTTCTATTTAAGTGTTAGACATCAGCTTTTTCATTGATAATTAAAACATTATTATTAAGAGTCTGAACTTTTAGATTATTTCCCCTGATTGCTGAGAGCTCTGTTTTCCACAGAAAGATGCAAATGTCTTGGCAGAGGGTAAGATCCCCATCAACCTCGTCTTCACTGTCATTATGATGGCATATTCTCACTAAAGAAAAGAACATTTTGATGTTGTAAGCATCTGTGAATTTTCATTGCTCTATATTGCAGTTTCCATATGTTCTAAGAAATGCATGGAAATTTCCACAGGAGAGGCTAACTCTGCCCATTGCTTTGATGTAATAAACAAGCAAATTTTGTGGAAACTATTTTGTTACAGACTCCATAGTCAGAAAAAGATCAGATCCCACTGCCCTGTGGGATTTGGTTAGAAGGAAGCCACAACAAACCTCTTACCATATACCGACAGCATGAACCACCACTCAGGATACTCTTTGTAACCTGATCTCAAATTGAGCTAAATCAAAGAAGTGTCAGAATATTTCTTTTTAAAAACATTTTAATTGGTGCATTATAATTATACATAGTAGTGGGATTCATTATGCCATATTCAGCATCTGAATATTTCTAACTGCAACTACCATGAGTTTTCCTTTGAAGTCACTGCTGCTGCATATTTACAAATAAATATATTTTAGCTGAGTTGCCTCTGGAAAATATTATTAAATGGGAGGAGCTAGTCTGAGATGAATTCATTTGTGCAGAAGAACATACTCAAATCACTGGTTCTGAACTGGTAGTTTTATTCAGGCTAAGGTCTATCTAAATAGAGATGAGACAATTTCTTCATTCAAGTGTGAAATGTTCTGGAATTACTGGTTTGACTGTTCTACAGAAGGAAGCAGAGGAAACTTAAAACACACATGGAGTTGGTTTATTTATTTATTTTTGATACTGTGTTCATACTGGAATGAGATCAACTTCCCAAGTCACATATAAAAATCACCTTTAGCTTCTTGCTGCATGACATCAAATGTAGCACCATGATGAATTTGACAGTGTAGTTGCTGTCCTGACCTTGTACTGACCCGAGGCCCCTTGTCCCAGCTGCTTTCTAGGAATCCTTCTTGAGTATCCCAATGCCCTGGACCCTGAGTGAGAGCCCACCCAACTCTAATATTGTCTCTGCATGCAACCCTGTGTAGTAGCTGCCCCCACATTGGACACCTTTAGATATTAGTTCAAATTGTATCCAGGATAAATTTTCTATGCTCTCTTGGGACCTGGATATTGAGCTTCTGGTCTTGGGGTCCAGGTGTAGAGCTGGTTAATTCTCCATTCCTAGTCCTACTTGTCCCATTTCCTCGGCAGGCATGTGTTCAGGAAAAGGAAAAAGAACAAATGGACTTGAATATAAGATCTCAAACAATGATGGAGGAAAATATACTTCAATTATCTCCAAAAGTAAATCTAATAGTTTTAATATTCACCTCTGTTTAGGGTTTTATATATTATGCTTCTTTCTACTTATGTTGATAATTGAGAACTGATTAGTTTTCCAGATGTATTACAAAAATGATTAAGTTATAAGCCACTGGATGTCACTCTTAAGCTGTGCAACTCTAGCTAGTTGCAGTAGAGGTTTTTCATAGTGAATTCAAAGTAGAAAAGGAGATACAGCCAGGGATGGAAGCCATTTGGACTGTTTGGATAGGTACATTTGCAGTGTCAGTGACTATGGCAGAGTTTGCCCTTAGGTTCCTATTTATTTTATTTAGTCTCATTTCACAATGGTGGCTAAACAGTAATAATAATGAGAGAAAATTCCCCAGCACCAAAAAGCCAAGGAGAACTCATTTATCCATTCAGTATCTCCATTAGTCACATGCTATAAGCAGAGTATTGGTTAATGAACTATGAGGTTATGAGAAAAAGTGAGTTTGCATCATGTATGTTTAAGTTACTAGGATTCAACTATGGTAAAAGAAAATAAAAGAAAAAAAAATGCAAACAGGAACAGTGCTATGTTTGAATGTCCCCTCCAAAACTCATGTGGAAATTGAATTGCAACAATATTAAAGCATAGGGTCTTAAGAGGTGATTAATCTGGGGGTTCCACCCTCATGATGATTAGTACATTATTGTGCCAGTGGCTTTGTTATAGAAGTTCTCTCTCTCGCTCTCTCACTGTCTCACCATGTGACCCCTTTACCATGTCAGGACCCAACATGGAAACTCTTCCCAGACGACGGTGCCATGCTCTAGGACTTTCCAGCCTCTAGAATTGTGTGATAGTTTTCTTTTCTTTATAAATTACCCAGCTGGTAGCATTTTGTTATAGCAGCAGACAAGGAATTAAGGAAGGAAATTCTGCCTGTCATCCACTCAGAAATTGTGCCTCAGAGTAATTTTACCTCCTGTCTCTCAGTCACAAGCTGAGGCTTTAATATTCTGCTTTGTCACACCAGAAGTGGAAGTCTGCAAACTGCATTCCCCAGACATTTTTGATGTCTGCCTTCTGGTTCTATTGACTTGAGGGAAATTGAGAGGTTACAGGAAAGCAAAGAAGACTCCTTCTCTTTCCAGTGCTAGTACTATTGCGTACTTCAGCAGTAGTATGCAAGCAGATTCCAGCTTACTTCAGTGTTTATGTGTGTGTCACCACACTTCCTCTTAGGTTCACCACCAGAGCCCAAGTGGTAATCATGTGATGTCCTCCTTGGAGGCTCTGAGCAAGCTGACCAGAGGTTACTTGGTGAACTGAGCATCTGCTCTCTGGTGATTCTCCCAGGTTCTAGGTTCTGATGACACCAGGTCTTCTCTTTTATTTCCCAGTCTTATGAGTGATACCTGCTTGCCAAGTTACCAATAGCGAGCTATCTGAGCAGTCCTTTTTGCTCTTTCAGCCTCCAGTCATAATGTAACCAATATCCTGCATTATTAAATCACCTTTGTTGGAAACAGCTAGCATTGATTCTGTTTTTCTGAAGGGATCCTGAGTGCAGTAAGCATGAGAGATGTGAATGCTTTTTTTCCTCATTCTGTGTCTGGTTTTGTGTAATTCTCATGATTGAAACATCTTGCAATATTGGATGAGATTCTAATGTTTACATTTCTATATTTCAAACAATAATCACAAGCCGACTGATGGTCAACCAAAATATTAGAATATAAGCTTCATATAAATAAAGGATCTAGTGATACACTGGCCTGTTCCAACACTGGAAAAAACCCGGTCATGTCAGACTTAATGAATGCAGGTCTCCCCGCTCCCCATAATGTCTGAGAGATTTCCAAGGATGATTTGGCCGTGGCAGATTTTTGCCTTACATGTCAACTACAGAAGCTGAACTTCTCATAACATGTCTCCATAGTAGAATCTTGTAAAGCTGAATAAGCCAATAATTCTTGCATTCAGAAGCTTTCAATCTAGTAGAAGAAATAAGGCATACGCAAACAGTGAGACAATGTGTGGCAATGTTTGATTGGAGCAGCACACCCAAGGACAAAGCCATTTGTTACCTGTTAGCAGTTAGACTTCATGAAATAAATTGGGAGAGTAGAAAGACAACAGGGAATATGATACACAGGTTCTTCTAGAGTTTAATTCATTTGCTTACTTAGAGAAGGAAATTATTAATATTACTATAGGCTGGGTATCTACTACCTAAAAGATTTGGGACCAGAAGTGTTTTGCATGTCAGAGATTTTCAGATTTGGGGATATTTGCATGGAATTTACTGGTTGAACATCACTAATCTAAAATATGAAATGCTCCAAAATTTTTTGAGTGTCTCATTTGTACCCCAATAGTTTTAGATTTTGAATTAGAAATTCTCAGCCTGTATTTCCATCTTAGAAACTTGTTTGGAAGAAGATGCTTGCCCAGTGAGTTTTGCTTAGTATGCAACCTTATATTCTGATATGCCAATGCCATTTAATTTCCTTTTTCTCAGTGACCATGGAGAACACCTGATTGCTTCCTCAAGGTCTCTGAACAATGCACATTCAAAATTTGTGTAATAGACCAGAGTTAATTCTTCATTATGTATAATGAATTTCTTTCTCAGTGGCTTATGGTCTGCCTTTTTCTCAATAGAAAACATGGGATGAGTAGTCTGCCCTGTTTCCAATTTCTATCAGCCCTGGCCATTCATGTCTCATTTTTGGAGCTGATGAAACAGTCATTGTCCTTTCAGCACAGAAGCCCAGGATTAGAAATGAAAGAAAGGAAACTTTGCAGCTATGGTGCTGGGACCAGGAGTCCATGGGAGCTCCTGAACCTCAGTATGTTTCATCCCCTTACCAGGTCATCTGTCTTTAAAAGTGGTGACAATGCCAGGGTGGAGTGAGAGAGATGACCTAATGATGAGGGACATCTTCACAAGTTAACATTTGATGGAGTGGTTTTTGAAGAATAAGGAGAAAATGTGTGAGGTGGATTAGCTGTTAACTCTTTTCTTTAACTATTAAATCTTTTGGGATTCAGCACTTTAAAAAATATATTTGCTTAAAATCCTCCAGGGATTGACTTAAAAGAGAGGACCTAGAGGGAAAGAGTGAGATTTGAAGCTGCAGAGAGAATATCTTTTGCCTTTTTTCTTCATTATTTGAGCTACCTTGAACAGTGCCAAATGACTTAGCTTGAGGAATTCCTCCCCCCTCCACCCCTGGTTTTGGATAGTGATGGGGGTGTAGAACAAATTTTCCCTGTAAGTGCCCCTCCTATTACTTTGAACTATATCAAAGCTTGTTCCACATATAATTCTGTGCATTTATTTTCTCTTTTTATGGCAACTCATTCCAGATGAATGTGACAACTTGATAGGTACTAATACAATGGGAGTAATGAACTTATTTAAAATGGGTTTTACTTTGCCCTAAAACAAAATATATGTGTAACTATAGCTTGCTGAATAGAACATAAAGCTTTTTACAAATGAAGGATCTAATGAGACACTGATACGTTTTGAATATTGGTCCATGAAATTGCTAGAAGAACTTGGCTGCTTTACAACATTACGTTATAGACAAACTTCAGTGTGGAGTAATACAATTCATATACACCTTAATGGGAACCTTCTGGCTCTGACTCACAGCAAGAAATGAAGCCAAAGACTTTAGTCTGTAGTACTTGCTCAAGTTCCTAGATTTACATTTGGAGTCATTTTTACTTTGTGTTTATTTTCTGAAATCAATGATATAATGGTGGCCAGGATTCTGGGTATAGTTGGGGGATGCTTCACCTTTCAAGAGAGAGCCATGGGCTGGGGTTATAGCTCAGCGGTAGAGCACTTGCCTAGCAGAGCCCGGGTTCGATCCTAGCACCACGTAAGAATAAACGCATTTTACAACTAAAGCAAATAAACAAATATTTAAAAGAGAGAGAGAGAGAGAGAGAGAAGAGAGAGAGAGAGAGACAGCCATGTCAGAAATGTTCAGAAGCTAAGCCAAAAGAGACTTTCTTCTCAAACAGAAAAGAACCCACAGAGAGAAAGCCTTTATTTAGAAATCATCCTGTGAAAGTAAATGCTTTGTTCCAAAAACGAAAAACAAAAAAAGAGGAAAAAATAATTAATGAAGTTAAATCTCAGTTTGTAAGACCTCTAGATTATAGGAAGATCTAAAAATTCCAAACTTGCAGTCAATTAAAATGTGAAACCAGCTATTGTCATTTGGGCCAGGAAACTAGTTGATGAACTAGTCATTTTGCCATCTTAAGATATGAACCTGGGAAAATATTTAATGTTAATCATATCTATGTAATGTGATTAAATTGCTTTTGGATCATGAAATTAATAAGTTTCATTATCCCCACAACCGATTGTATTAAAGGTAATTGTGACCCACAGTGACACATCAAACTTGTATTTGTGAGATGAGCCTCCCTGGCCAGTACAACTATGGTTGTTTTAGTTGTAAAAACACAGTCTCAGTCTCTATGACTTAGTAATACAGGTGGTTGGGGCAATTCTCCAGGTAGTCTAATTCAGAGAAAACATTGGCTTTTCTGGAAATTACCTGGGTCATTTGACATGTGTTTTGCTTGAACTAGTTCAATAAAATTTTTTCAATTCTCTATTTTGCTTTTGCCAGAGAGATACAACCTATACAATATCTGGAACCCAAACATGAACTACAAATGGAGGATTTTCTTTTTTCTTTTTTGCTATAAGGCTTTTTCTTAGCTGGAAGGTGCATTCTCACTTAAAAGTAGAAAAAAATATTGTTCTCATGATCTCAGTCGATATGGCATTGGAAGTGCAGTGGTATAAAACCACAGAGCTCTGTAGTGCTGCTAAGTCAGGAGTCAGAATGCCACCACACATTAGCTTTGCAATCAGATGGGTACACAGGATCTTCCACACCAATGGTTTTCAAGTTTTTTTGCTAATGATTCTATCCAATAATGAGGATTCCACTAACTTGGAAAAAGGTCAATTTTCTAAAGGAGGATATTTATATGATTATAATATAAATGTCAAATTTAAATGCCAGGGAAAGATGATTAAATCAAATGCCTGGGTGTAAAGTGTAAGATAATACAGAGTGG
>CM046662.1:11030071-11103573 GCA_025594165.1 Tamias sibiricus | reverse complement strand
AATTACTCTCCCTAAAATCAATTTTTATATGTAAAAAGAAAATATATAACCAGATGAACTCTAAGTTATAATCTTAAAGAAATAATATCTGAAGATTTTGAGCACTGTATCTATTGAGAATATACTTGGTTGTAGCCAATGAAAAAGTTAACAGTAGACTAAACAAAAGGTTGGGTTTTCCCACATAACAAGAAGCTGGAGAGGGGCTGGGGTTGTGGCTCAGTGGTAGAGTGCTCGCCTAGCACGTTCGCGGCCCGGGTTCAATCCTCAGCACCATGTAAAAACACATTGTGTAACTAAAAGCAAATAAATAAATATTTTTTTAAAAAAGCCTGGAGAGATATGTAGAAATGTACTCTATATGTACAATATGAATTGTAATGCATTCTGCTGTCATTTATAACAACTTAGAATAAAAAAAAAAAATAAATTAAAAAAAAATAACAAGAAGAAGAAGCCTGGAGGTAGACTTCAACAAGCTTTCTTTGTTCAGCAATACCACAATGTTAGGGTCAGACTATCTCATGGTCTTTCCCCATCTTGCAGCCTCCATTCACAAACTGGCTCCTATAATTATAAAAATCACATCCTCATAATGGACTGAATAACTGGAAGACTGGGGGAGGAGGGGACAGTGCCAGCCAGATCTGATGGTTCTATCTAGAAAACAAAGTGTTTTATAGAAGCCCCTGCAGCAGCCAGGTCCTCTGGTTTTATGTGTCACCTAGGCAACTATAAACCCAAGGGTGGCTACAGAGCTGGGTATCTTGTATCTCCAGCCTGAAGAGCGGCGATCCCTCTCTCTTCAGTTTGTCTACTGAAATTATTTCAGTATGAAATCTTCATATCCATTTCTATCTCCTTAATTATAACTCAGGCATGGAACCAATATTAAATGATGGAAAATGAAATGGAAGAACATGAAATTTGTGAAGGTATTGGCTATAAGTGGGAAACAGGGGCAAAACCAAGTCAAATAGGAAGGCCTCAACATTGTCTTTGAAAACTCCCAAATCATAGCTAATGGTTGAATGGTTTCTTAAAAAACGTTTTTTTTTTCTAATTCTTGAAAACAATACAAGTTGAGTGAGTAAAATCTGAATTGTAAAGAATTATAAAGAAAGCAAAAGTGACCCCAAATAACACCTGATATAATAATTTGCTCTTTAAAACTAAAACCTTTTTTCCAAAAATTCTATACATTTTCCTTCTTACTCTGCTCCATTCTTTCTATAACTATGGTAGATCCTTCTAAAATCTTCTTTCCTTTATTGAATTTATCCTTACCCTTGTCTGCACAGTTGCTGTGTTAGATAATTATGATGTGTTGGTTTTAAGAGCAGATTCAAGCCAGGCTGTCAGATGTCAATCTCAACACAACACTTACCTGCTGACACCTCGAGCAAGTCATTCAACCTCCTTAGGGCTCAATTTCCCCATCTTTCAAATGAGATAATACCATCTATCAGAGGACTGTTGCAAAAGTTAAATGAGTTAATTCTTATAATGCACTGGGTACAGTGACAGCCAAATAACAGTGTTAGATAAATGTCAGCTATTTTTTTTATATATGGATATATGTCAAGCAATTTTATTATTATTTAATTGACAAATATTAACATTTTTAAAAATGTTTGATTTTTATAAATGGTCCATCCATTAATATACTTGAAGGTATACTGCTGTCTAATAATTTCCTAAGGATACAGTACCTCAAATGTAGTTGCAATGCCAAAGAACATCCACATTTTAAATTCTGAGACTTATTTCCAAGCTTCTCATCAGAAAACTTGTTCCAGGCCATGTAGAAGGACTGTTGGTTTTTGTGTACAAGAACACCTATTTTCCCACACCTTTTCTAACACTACATATTAATTTTCCAACTTAGAGAAAAAAATCTCAATCTTTAAATTTGTATTTCTTTCATTAGTAGAAAGGATTAAAACTTTTTAAACATTTTAAACCATTTATTATTTTTTTTGAAATGCAAAACTACACTGAGATTCTATCTCACTTCAGTCAGAATGACAATTATCAAGAATACAAGCAAAAATAAGTATTGGTGAGGATGTTGAGATACATTGCTGGTGGGACTGCAAATTGGTGCAAGCACTCTGAAAAGCAGCAGTACAGAGATTCCTTAGAAAACTTGGAATGGAACCACCATTTGACTGAGTTATCCCACTCCTCAGCAAATATCCAGAGTATTTAAAATCAGCACATTGTAGTAATGCAGCCACATCAATGTTTATAGAAGCTCAATTTACAATAGCTAGACTGTGGAACCAACCTAGGTGCCCTTCAACAGATGAATGGATATAGAAAATGTGGTATTCCAATCAAAATTCCAATCGCATAGAAATAGAAATTTAAAAAGCAGTCGTAAAATTCATCTGGAAAAATAAGAGACCCAGAATAGCTAAAGCAATCATTAACAAGAAGAGTAAAGCAGGTAGTATCACTATACCAGAACTTAAACTACACTACAGAGCCATAGTAACAAAAACAGCATGGTTTTGGCACCAATATAGACTGGTATACAAATGGTATAGAATATGACACAGAGACTAACCCACAAAGTTACAATTATCTTATGTTAGACAAAGGCACCAAAAACATACATTGAAGAAAAGATAGCCTCTTCAACAAATGGTGCTGGGAAAACTGGAAATCCATATGCAACAAAATGAAATTAAACCCCTATCTCTCACTACACACAAAACTCAACTCAAAGTGGAACAAAGACCTAGGAATTAAATCAGAAAACCTGTGTCTAATAGAAAAAAAAAGTAGGCCTGAATCTCCATCATGTTGGATTAGGCCCCAACTTCCTTAATAAGACTCCTATAGCACAAGAATTAAAATCAAGTATCAATAATGGAATAGATTCAAACTAAAAATTTTCTTCTCAGAAAAAGAAACAATCAGTTAGGTGAATAGAGATAGAGCACTAATCTCTAGGGTATATAAAGAACCAAAAAGCTAAACACCAGAAAACAAATAATCCAATCAATAAATGGGCCAAGGACCTGAACAGATTATTCTCAGAAGATGATGATATACAATCAATCAACAAATATATGAAAAATGTTCAACATCTCTAGCAATTAGAGAAATGCAAATTAAAACTACTCTAAGATTTCACCTCACTCCAATCAGAATGGCAGCTATTAAGAACACAAACAACAATAAGTGTTGGCGAGGACGTGGGGAAAAGGCACTCATACATTGCTGGTGAGACTGCAAATTGGTGCAGCCAATATGGAAAGCAGTATGGAGATTCCTTGGAAAACTGGGAATGGAACCACCATTTGACCCAGCTAGCCCTCTCCTTGGTCTATACCCAAAGGACTTAAAAACAGCAAACTATAGGGACACAGCCACATCAATGTTTATAGCAGCAAAATTCACAATAGCTAAATTGTGGAACCAACCTAGATGCCCTTCAATAGATGAATAGATAAAAAAAAATGTGGCATATATACACAATGGGATATTACTCAGCAATAAAAGAGAATAAAGTCACGGCATTTGCAGGTAAATGGATGGAGTCAGAGAATATAATGCTAAGTGAAGTCAGCCAAACTCAAAAAACCAAATGCATTATGTTTTCTCTGATATAAGGAAACTGATCAATAGCAGGGTAGAAAGGGGGAACATGGGAGGAATAGATGAACTCTAGATAGGGCAAAGGGAGGGGAAAGGTGGGGATATGGGGTTAGAAATGATGGTGGAATGAGATGGACATCATTATCCAAAGTACGTGTATGAAGACACGAATGGTGTGAATATACTTTGTATACAACCAGAGATATAAAAAAATATGCTCTATATGTATGAGTTGTACTGCATTCCACTGTCATATATAACAAAAAAAAAAAAAAAAAAGAAAAGAAAATTAAGAAAATGTGGTATGTGTACACAATGGACTATTACTCAGCCATAAAAAAGAATGACTTCATGATATTTGCTAGTAAATGGATGGCTCTGGAGACTATCATGCTAAGAGAAATAAGCCGATCCCCCAAAAACCAAAGGTCAAATGTTTTCTCTGATATGTAGAAGCTAACCCACAATAAGGGTTGGGGGTGAAAAGAAGAATAGAAGTTCAGTAGATTAGACAATGGAGAATAGAGGAAAGGGAGCAGGATAGGAAAAGGAAAGAAAGTGGAAAGAATATGACACAATTTTCCTATGTACATATATGAAAACAACACAGTGAATCCCACCAACATGTACATCCATAAAAATAGGATCCTAACTAGAATAAGATATATTCTATGCTTGTATAATTATATAAAAATGGATTCTGCTGTTATATATAACTAAAAATAGCCAATAAAATTCATATTTTAATTTTTATTTTGATTATTTCCCTCATAAATTAACTGATGTTTTTTGTTGTGTTAATTGTCCTATATGCCCTTTAAATAAAAAATTCCAATGACAAGTGAGTCTGCCCATTTCCAAGCTTTTTCTTTTGTATTCTCAATGACTGTTACCAAATTCTTCTCAGTTTGGAAGAAATATCTAGTAAAGGGAAATGTTCTACATTTGTGAGACCCATCTCTTTAGTAAAACCTATGAAAATAGGAGAAGTAAAATGATAGCAGGGGCAGGGAAGAAAACTGTTTTTAATGAGAATGAGGTATTGAATTATCTGTTTTGTTTTATTTTGTTTTGAATATGTTTTGATTTGATTTACTGTTATTTTTTATCTGTCCCAAATTGCTAGAATGAGCCTCAACTTGTTTGCTAAGTATTCTTGGAATCCATACTTGGTGGGAGTATAAGCCAAGTAGAATAGCTTTTTCAAAAAGCTACGATTTACCTTAACATCACTTGGAGTTTAATTATATACGTTCCAGATTCTGGAGCTTAACTCTCGCACTAAGAATGAGAGTCTCTAAAGATATAGACTGGACAACTACATCTTTTGACGACCCTTCCCAGGAGATTCTTACATATACCAATGTTGGAAGAACTTAGGGAAATGCCAGTTTAATAACATTAGTACATTCAACTATTCATCTATTTGTTCAAAAATAATGGAAATCATTACTAAGCACCTACTATGTGCCAGCCACTGTTCAGGAAATAAAACACTGAACTCTGAGACCCTGTCTCTAATAAAATACAAAAAAAAGTGGCCCCATGTTCTAACAGAGCTTACTTACTTTTTTTTCTTTTCTTTTTTGGTATCAGGAATTGAACTCAGGGGCACCCGACTACTGGGCCACATCCCCAGCCCTTTTTTGTATTTAATTGGAGACAGGGTCTCACTGAGTTGCTAAGTGCCTCACCATTGCTGAGGCTGGCTTTGAACTCACAATCCTCCTGCCTCAGCCTCCCAAGTGCTAGGATTACAAGTATGTACCACCACACCTGGTGTAACAGAGCTTACTTTATATGAAGGAAGTCAAACAACAGACAAGTAAATGTATATTATTACCCACAGTGGTAAGTGCTATTACAAAAAATAAAGCAAAGAAAGAGGAAGGAGATGTACAGTATGTTCTTCTCTATATTCTTTATATATTGATCAATATTCAAACTTTCATTGGTCTCTTTTGTAGACAATAAAGTTACTTTAATATCAATCTTAGTGGCATTCCAATTCCTCGATTCACTTGAGTTGGGGCTGTTCACTATCATCAACATGTGCTTGCTTCCTTCTATCCTCACCTACTGATGAGGCAGTCCTGCAAACTACTGGCCCTATGGAGTATTGGAAAGAGATGGACTCAATGGCCAAAGGGCTGGCCACCTCCATAACAAGATTATTAACAAACTAAGTCTGGTACACAGAATAGACAATAGTAAAGCAGTGGCAAAATATGAACCAAAGCTACACTGACAGTCCACCCAAGCCTAATAAATTTTTGCCAGAATCTTCAAGAAATGTACAGGCCATGGCATTTGGAGGCATCCAGCACAATGGGCAGCACCAGCAGTTTCTAAGGCTTTGATGGGGAGATAAGCTTCCTGATCATTCTCACTCATGCTTGGACTAAAAAGAGGACTAGGGGTGGGAGCTAGAGGGATGAATTGAAAGCTTTGAAAGACCTTAAAACAAATCACTGGGCAAGAAGTTTTAAGACCCTAAACCTAAAATTCACCAGAAACCCATACCAACAGATCCACCTGTCAAAAGCAGCTGGAAACACATACCTGGTAAGATGGTCATAAACATTCCTTGGCAGTTAGAGCTGTCTATGCAGCCCTAAGAATTCAAGTAAGGGTCTGTTTAACCAAGATCAGAGATTCTTAACTGGTATCCATGCGTTGACTGGTCCATGACCCCCTGATATAAGCATGCCTTCTATGTATGTGTTTGCAGGGGGGGGGGGCAAAGAGCACTGTGCATTCTTTTCTAAGAAGATGTTCCATATATTTCATTAAAGCGAACTATAAAACCAATAAAACATTCAGGACCAAGAAGCACCATCCTGTAGACCTTAAGATGAGAGATTCTATTAAGATAGAATCTTGTAGACCTTAAGGTAGAATATAATTCAGCCTCAGAAGGCTTCTAGTTAGGATGAATGTCATGAAAGGCTTTTTCCACATGGATCCTAGAACACTGACATCCTCCCTCAGAGTTATAAAATGCCTCAGGCCTTGTGAGCTCAGTCCTTTGGACAGGGTGGTAAAAGTTTCATGTTCATTATTGAAGATTTGGTTTAAACACTTTAGGAAAACATATCACTATGCTAGTTCTCTATCAATTGATAATAAACCATTCCAAACATAATGGAGGTGTTTACTTACAATTCTGTAAGGTCAGCACTAAGGACTGGTTCAGCTGGATGATTCTTCTGCCTAAAAATCACAAAACCTGGGTTTAGGATCTCACAACATCACTTTTGTCATATCTATTAGTCAAAACATGCTAGAAGGCCAGTCTAGGATGAAAGGGGTTCAAAAACAGACTTCATCCCCTGATAAGAAGAGCCAAAGTCAGACTGCAAAGAGGCTGCACACAGAAGCAGCATTGTGAGCATCTTTCAAACAATACCACACCTTCATACTGAAAAATCTGTGGGTAAAATGGTATATCATCTGTGATGTAATTGCAAACATCCCAGAAAAAAATTTAATGGAAAAATTGTTAAAACAAAAATCTCAAAAAATTATTGTTGAAGTCTGACGATGAACACATAGGGATTATTCACATTAGTCTCTTTACTTTTGTGTGTTTATAATTTTTTAAATAAAAAGTATAAAATAAGCTAATAAAACACACCCTCTCAATTAATCCTTATAATATTTTTATTCTCCCCCAAGGTTTTACATATGGGGATATTGAGATGGGGACAGCCGCAAGTGATTGGTCTTTGCTAAGGCCACTCACAAATTAATAGTAGCTAATAATGAATGAAGCACTAGCACCTTTCCAAACACATTGAACATCATATCCTATATAATCCTCACAACAACCTTCCCAAGTTCACAGAATGAGTGGTGAAAGTATGATTTAGATCTAAGAAATGTGGCTCCAAAGCCCTTACTCTGTAAAGAAGTGAAGCTGAGACTAGAATTAAGCATTGTATGATTCCCATTCTATAGTGCCAGCCTGGGATCTCTAGAACTGGCTGCTTCCTCCATCATGTTCCTTCAGTCCAAGGCCTGTCTAGGTTTTCTCTCCCAAATTTGTTCATTGCAAGACTGGATGGGTTTACTTATCGGTAGTATTCTCCTAAATATCCCAACCCCCCACACTCAATCAGGGATTTAACTAAATTTCCCAACGCATTTCCCACAGGGGGAATGCCCTTGTTTTCTTCTTATAAATAATGTAATGTGTCTGTTAGTACTTTCCATACTGTGAGGTCTGATGAAAGGTTCACTCATTCTCCAACTCACGTAGTGTTCTAAACCAAAATCATTTAATATTTATTTTAAAGACTTTCCAAAGAAGCCAAATCTTATGGTAAAATTCCCTTTTGGAATTTTCCTTTCTAACATTTATAACTATCAATGTATAAATGCATTTTATTTTAGGGTGAGAACTATAGGGTTTCAGAGGCATCATTGTAAAGTGAGAAGCAAGAATGAATGAAGCTTCTTTCCACGGATGACCTCAAAACAACTGAAGGTAGCAGCCTGGGGATTCTTCCATTCTCTGCCTTCTAAGTGGAGGTGCTCTGTACCTTTTCTGAGTACCCTCCTATGAGTCAGAGCATCAGCCACCCCAGGCTGAAGGCATTGCTCATTATTCTCAACCCTGAGGAAGCAAAAAAGACAGAGGGAGGGATTTACTCCTGCATCATGTGAACTGTCACTAGGCTCTGCCTGAAGGGCTTCTTCACTCAACTCTATCAGCAGAAGTGTTCCAGCCTAACTGTAGTAGTGGTGTATAAATGTAGATTAGGGCTAGGTGTGTGTGTGTGTGTGTGTGTGTGTGTGTGTGTGTGTGTGTGTAAGAGAAAGACAGAGAGAGAGAGAAAGAGATGGATGGGGTTATGACATCTAGAAATATGCCAAAAGTTTAAAAATGAAGCACTCCCTCTAAGACTTAACTGCTGATACCAAAATAATAATAATTAATAAAATAAAAATTTAAAAGCCTGCCATGATATTTTGTTGAAATTCAGTTTATTTCTCCAGAGTCATAGAATATCCCTTGGTAAGATGGGCTTGTGTCTCTTCCATTACTGAGAAGAAATAAGTAAAATGGTGCCATCCTCAAAGAAGCAAAACAGGATTTGCTTATCAAGAGTATTCTCTCAAGCAACCCAACTTTTCAGGGAGGATATCAGAGAACTGAAGATATTGATTCATTGATTGACTTTGAGCTATCAGTGGTTTCTGATGCTTTACCTTCTTAAGAAATAAAATTAAGGAGCACGAGAAAGTAGTATCAACTAATTACAAAATTTAGTACAGGCATATGTAAAGGTATATAGGTATGAGTGTATATATGCATATGTATTTGTGTGTGTGTGTGTGTGTGTGTGTGTGTGTGTGTGTGTTTCTATATGTGGAGAGAAGAAAGAGAGAGAGAGAAAAGACAGGAGAGAGACAAGAGAGACAGAGAGGCAAACTCCTTACAGACATACTCCTTAATCACCTAGGTCTCAAATTCAGTCTAAAAACACATAAAACAGTCAAATATTTAATAAAAACACAGTTGGAACTTGACCTCAAATATGTGTAGGTGCATTGTATATATCAGGTTTCCCAGAAACAGAAGTCATAAAAACACATTATTTATCAAGAAGTGTTTTCTCTCCCCCTCCAAGTAAACTCTTCCCCTGGCAACCATGCAGCTGTTGCCTTCTGGTGAGAAGCTGGGCATGGGTACTAACTCTTATGCCTTTTGGTTCCCTAGAACTAGACAAAAGTACACTAAATTTTGAATTCTCTTTAGCATTTAGAATTTCAGAGAAAATAAAAGTCCATACCAGAATATCGGGAAAGTTGATTAGCCAGATAACTGTGAGGGGGTCATCCTTGAGAGACCTTGGGGATTTTAACCTTAAAGACAGTGCCATTTGGCCTGGGATGCACTCTTGGTCACAGCTCTCAGCACATCCCCCTGGCAGTCACAGCCACCAGACATTTTTCGTGGTTTTACTGTGGGAAAGTGTCAAATCTTTTCTCTCTGTGTTTGCATGTTTGGGTCAGAGGAAATGGTCTTCACATCTCACTCACAGGAATGAATGAATGAAGTGTGAGAAGATTTTAATTTCACATAAATTCTTCATGTCTTTATCAGATTGGATTTGCTTTTGTTTCTTGCATATTGCTGATTAAAAATTCTAACAATTATGAAAGTGACATAAATTCATTATGGAAAACATGTACACACAGTTGAAAGAGAAGAGTGGGAGAAGCCATATAAAGTCATGAAAAGACAACTACTGCTAGCTTTTTTGTTGTTTGGAAGTCCTTTTTCTTAAAATATGAATTACAAATTTTTCATTATTGTGGCCATCTTCATGTTTTCAAGAAAAGAGGCTATGAAATGATTTATAATTTTATCACAAATACTTCTGATACTTATAAAATAGTTATTACAATGTTATGATTTTTATTATAAATAATGCTTCCTGAAATAAACCATGAACAACAATGAAAACTGATAAATAAGCCTAAAACTGTATCTATTATATAATTGAAGGCCACTAAGGGTAATGGAAATAATATCAGCCTTGGTTAAATTCAGAAGAGATGGGTTTGTGTGCCAGCTTTGACACCAACCCATAGTGTGATCAAGAATAAAGTATTTTACCTCTATTAAGTTCAGTTTTATTTGTAAAATTATGGGTCCAGCTATTATACCTGCAGTCCCTTCTAGTGCTAAAGTTGTCTGATACTAAGTCAAGAAGATTCAAAAGTTGAGCACTTCTTCACTATGTTTTACCTGCACTGGCGGCCACTTCCTAACACTCAAATTGCTAATTCCATTTTCCATTTATAGATAAGCTTATCCAAATGATCACTTTAATCCTCCATCAATGAAAATACACCAAAAGAAGAAAATCAACTGAAAAGTTATTCTGTTGGTCACAAATTCATTCATTCCTAGCCAGGCGCAGTGGCGCATGCCTGTAATCCCAGCACTTGGGAGGCTGAGGCAGGAGGATCGCGAGTTCAAAGCCAGCCTCAGCAATGGTGAGGCACTTAGCAACTCAGTGAGACCCTGTCTCTAAATAAAATACAAAAAAGGGCTGGGGATGTGGCCCAGTGTCGAGTGCCCCTGAGTTCAATCCCTGGTACCCAAAATTAAAAAATTAAAAAATAAATGAAACCAAAATTCATTCATTCTTGAAACAGACTAATTGAAATATGACAGAAATGACAGAACTTTAGAGCTACAATATAGCTGAGTTCTTTCCCCAAGCAAATATCAGATTATCTATAGCAGGATTGAGAATTCCATTTGTATAAAAAAGAATCACAGAATCAGGTTGGAGGACAATCATAATCTAATCTTTCTGGAAAATTCAAATGCATACAGGAACTATGCACAAAAGTAATATAATTGTCTCCTTATATCTGACTCACCTCACTGAATAAGCAAACCCAATAATAAAATGACAAGAGGCAGTGGTGAACTGGAAAAAGCACAGCCAGACCAACACAAAGATCAGCGAATTACTGAGATGAGGAATGTGGGTACAGGATAAAGAAATCTTTCGATTTTCCAAAACAAGCTGGCAATCCAGATGTGTGTGTGTGTGTGTATGCATGCATGCACACATATGCCAGGACATACATATTCCTTTTCTAATTAAGGCTCAAAGGTTCTTCCTGCACTGTATTTGGGCCAAACAGTTCAATGCTGGGCTACTAATTTGTACACAAATTTACGTGGAAAACCCAACTTGCTCCACTTTGTGTAACAAGTGTTGCACAGAGATAGTACTGAAACATTCTAGAACTGGAAGAACAAGACAATCAGGAAAAACAAGGATTAATCCTGGAATATGCTAAAACAACTTTAACATTTAGACCCAAGGAGATAGATTTTTGGAAGCATTTTTTCAAAATAGTTTCAAGTTTGTTCATCTATGAATAAAATTGCTGATAATAATTGTTTTATTCATAGGTAAATAAATATGCAGGTTTGCTTTTCAGAGTTGGCATCTTAAAAGATATATTAACCCCTTTTACGTAAACTTGGCAAAAGGTTTATTCTCAGTATATGTGATTATCTTTAATTCAGGTTTGACAATTAACCCAAAGCCTCTGATGTCTGCCCCACTTTTCCAGCCACATAAGAAAGGAAGAGCATGGTGAAGACACAGACATTCCACCAGTTTGCTAATATGTAAGTGTTACAATATCTGCACCTCCTCTTGTTCCTATAAAAACATCTGTGCAAAGTGGGCCCAGCTGGTCTGCAAGTGTGTTCCATGATTCAGGCCAGCTTCAGCCCTTCCTATAGCCCCTTTGTCTTGTCTCCTTGCTGCCAATATACATTTCTCTTTTAAACATCTAATGCTTACTGAAAAAAAGTCACTGTTACCAGGTTAGAAGTTAATGTGCTTCACCTGTTTCACCTCCTTCCATTAGTAAACTTGGACTAGCACTGAGGGATTTGACACTTCACCCGTTTGCCCATCTTCTACTTGGAGGAAATCATAAAGGGGCTCAAGAGTTGTTCATCAAAATGTCAGGCACCAATTTTGTAAAATCACTACAACTTCTGCTTTCTGGAAATTGTTGTGAAATCTCACTCCTTTTCCCTTTGTGGAAAGCCTGCTGTTGCCCAAGAAATACACCAACCCTGACTTTTAGGCCTACTTGGGATGATGGGGAGGAAGGAAATATCAATAATGAGCTAGTGGTGAACAGTCTTTTGAGTTTCAGGCTGAAAGGCATCCAGACTGCTTGAGAAGCCTCCTGAGATTCGGGTACTTCCAAGATTGTCAGGGACTTTGGAAGTTTCCATTAGTTCAGACTCACTAGGCTATGAGAACAGTTCCAGCTGGGAACTATCTTAACTCCAGCCAGGGCAGCAGGCATCTGATATTCAGGTATATTAAGAAGTAATTATAATGTGCAAAAAAGAACAAGGAAAAGCAAGTCTGAAACCATAGGAAATACTCAAAATGACAAAAGAGAAATCCCAGCAGTATTGCAGCTAGGGTTCCTGAAAGCAAAGCCTAGACTCCAGACTCAGGTGTTCACCTCTTCTGTATCCTATCTACTTGCATAGTGGTACCTCTCCTATTCTGCACTTCTCAAAACAACACCCCTAGAAAAAGGAAAATCTTCTTTGCTCACTGGGGGATTTTAAGCAGCCTTTAATTCTTAATATGCTGATGACTTTTTTTCAGCACAGGGGAGTGGGAGATACCAGGGATTGAACCCAATGCTTCATGGATGCTAAACACATGCTCTACCACTGACATACACCTCCAACCCCTTCATTTTTGTCTTCCACTGTTGCAGCTAGAAGGGGTAAGAGCTAAAGTACAGATCCCGAATCCTGAGGAGTAATGGAATGGAGCTCTGTCCAATCCAAATTTGACTGCTGACTTTCCCAAGGATAAACCATGTTCTCTTACCAATGAGTATTGCCAAATAGAGCAAATAAAAATACAAGGTGCAGGGTCGGGGTCGTGGCTCAGTGGCAGAGTGCTTGCCTCGCATGTGTAAGGCACTGGGTTCAATTCTCAGCACCTCATATAAATAAATAAAACAAAGGTCCATCAATAACTAAAAAAATAAAAAATAAAAATTTGTTTTCAAAATACAAGGTACCCATTCAATTTGAATTTCAGATAAACAGCAAATAATTTTTATTATTCATTGCAAACATTGCCTGGGCATACTTATAATTTAAAAGAAGATTCATTTAGCTGAAATCAAATTTAACTGGGTATCCTGTATTTTATAAGCAATACTACTATTGCACAGAATGTGAAAATGTTTGAACTTTAAGGCCTAATGAACTGAAGAAGAAAATTCATTCCACAAAGCTATTGAATGGGAATTTGAACAATGCATAAAGCTCTTAACAGTCATAAAAAAAACTAAGGGACTTACTTTATCCTACCTCTTTATATGATCAGCTGGTCCAGTGATTCTCCACCATGGCTGCACATTAAAGTCACTCAGGAAACACCTAAATATTTCTGATGCTTATGTTCTGCCTGATACCACATAATACCAATAAGCAGTGAAGCTGAGAACCACTGAGCTAAAGAGGCACTGAAGAAGAGCCGAAGTGTGTGGTACAGAGCTTCTGATGGTTTGAACTCAGGTGCCCAAACTCTGCTGCACTTGAGGATTTAAAAAACAATTGCTGATGCCTGGCCCCCACCCCCAGACCTTCTGATTAATTTAGTGTGCTGGTGTGCTGGATACAGCCTGGCCATCAAGATTTGTAAAACCCTCAGGTATTTCTAATGTAGAATGATGCTTGGAAACCACTCTTCTTAGGATGAGAGCGGGACTAGTTACTTTTGTGAGAGCAGCAATGAAATCTGAGCTTCTAACCATATTATAAAATAAATGTTACTTTTTAAACTTATTTTTCCCAAGTTGTTTTCAAGAACTTTACTCTGGTTCTGTTCATAAGACTCATATTGATTCCATTTCCAAGAATTTTGTGGATGGGAGAATGATAGTCACACAAGGTCCTTCCATAATGCTCCACCTTTAATCATACATCATCATGTGCCATATAACAATGCTTTGGTCAATGATGGACTGTATATACAGCAGTAGTCCCATAAGATTATAAGGGAGCTGAAAAACTTCAGTCATCTAAGGATGTCACAGCCATCATAAGGCCATATCATATTACTGATGTGTTTGTGATGATACTGGTATAAATAAACCTGCCGGACTGCCAGTCCTATAAAAATATAATACATATAATTATGTACAGTAAATGATATTTGATGATAATAAATGACCATGTCACTGATTTATGTCTCCATAATACCATGCTTTCTCTCGTTATTTTAGAGTGTACTCCTATCTACAAAAAGTTACTATAACAGCATGCTGTTTCACCCACAGTAGCCTCATCCATCTCATTTTTACCACAACTCTTGAATATATCAAGAGTCCACATCAAACGATTGACCTACGTCATCTAATTTATGCAAGCCTACACTATGGTATGCATACAACCACAAAAATCATGTAAGGATGCAATTCTCAGAATGTGGCCCTGTTGTTAAGCAACCTATGACTAGATAATAAAAATGATGGTGATTACACTGATTCAACTCAGAAGCCATACTTCATTCCCGTATAGATTGCTCAATGCATAAACTAACCTGAGGGGAAGACAGTGACACCAACCTCCAGACTAACACACAAGAAAACAAAACATAATCTGGGCTTAAATGTAGTTATAAGGAACTCTGATCTTTCTTACAAATTGCTAAATGCACACTGATCCCTGGAACTGTTTGCCCTCCAACATTTAAAAAGTTACTCACCCCCTGATCTAACACACAAAAAGAAAGAGCATTACTTTAGTGCCAAAAGTGTAAAGATCTGAATTTCCAAGGAAGCATGTTTTGTGGGAGGATGTGGGCTTCGGCCCAGCTGTTTGGGTAATCTGAAAGCCAGAGGAAGATATTACTGTCAGAGAAGACACCTGATGAGTTCCAGGACTTCATTTCAGAAAAGTATTTCACCAGACTGACCAATTTATCAAGATGGCCAAGTGCTAACAGCAGCATGTAGCATGTTGTGGGCAAGTTGATGGGATGCATTTGTGAGAAAGCTATAGTCCTGGCATCCTGCCAGGTTGTGGAGAGTTAAGCACAACTATGAGTACAAAGAAAGGAGACAGCCATTTTAGAACTGCCTGAAGTCTCATCACCCTGGTAGGAAGAAACAAAGATTTGACTGTATGGGCTGTCTCAAGCCCATGAAACACTTCTCCTTTTCTCAAAATTTGGGAAAACTTTGAAAATATTAATTATATTTTAGAAAACAACTAACATTTCTCTAGCATTTCTCATGACTGTGCTTTTGGGCCTTTTTGGTTGCTCATTTCATAGCTAAGGGATTTTAAGGATTAGTGAAATCACACACTCAAATATTGAATAGGTCATGTACCACGTTGTTTTTACCAGAATATAAATAAACCTGCCCATGACCTGAGGAAATGTTAGAAAAGCATGAGTTGTAAAACGTTTAAGTTCATCAAGCATAGCTCTCCTTTTAAGAGAACCTAATATGTAAAACTCCATATTAGACACAAAGAACATTTACTTCTGCCAAGGTTTCTTTCCTTTATAATCCTCTCCAAACGAGCTATTTTGCATTCCAAGTTCACGAGTACGTTTTAAATGCTTGATAGGGATCTAGCACTTGACTAGCATCTGCAAAGCCCAAGTTTGTTCCCTAGCACTGAAAAAAAAAAAAAAAAAAAAAAAGAAGAAGAAGAACAAAATGTTTAAATTGTAGTCATAATATTAACAGGTGAATTCTCAGTGAGGAAAATATTGGTTCAAATGAACAACATTTATATTATCATAGGTGGATAAAGCAATTGAAATTGCAGAGGATATCAAATACCCCAAACACTTATTTAGTATATGCTCCCAGGGAGATTTGTTTCAGGAAAACTGATTAACAAATGTTCAGCATCTTCCACTCAGGATAAATAATCATAATTCTTTTTTTTTTTTTTTTAAAGGAGTCTGGATCTCATTTCTTCTTCTTTTTTTTTTTTTTTAAATATTTATTTACTTTAGTTGTTACAATACATTTATGTTTACGTGGTGCTGAGGATGGAACCCGGGCCGCACACGTGCGAGGCGAGCGCTCTGCCGCTGAGCCACAGCCCCAGCCCAATCATAATTCTTTTACAACTTACTTTGATCTCTCAAGGAGATACAAAGGTTTATAGATTCCTTATTTGTATCAATGAATTGCATTTAGTATTAGTGCTTTGAGTAAGCATTTTTTATTCACTCATCAAACTCAATCCTTGGGGTGTCCTGAACAATATGGCGCTTGCTGGGAGAAACTGTAGTGAGGTGAGCCTCCTCTAAGAGCTTCCAGCTTAGTGAACAAAGCAGACATAAACTACCCAAATTACTACAAACTGTCATAAATGTTTTGAAGGATAAGCACAGAGTGCTGTAAATTCTGTGTAGGGAACAAGCCCTAGGCTAGGAATTCAGAAAAGGGTCCCAACAGAAGTGACATTTGAGTCAAGACAATGCTCTCAATAAGAACAACTAATGTTTACTGACACTATGCTAAGTTAGCTCATTTAAGCCTCACACATACTAAATTAGGTACATTGATTATCCCATTTTGTACATAGGGAAATGGAGGCTCTGAAAGGCCAACTAGCTGGTTAAAATAAAAACCACAGCTAGAAAGAAACAGAGCCTGCAGTAGAACACAAATCTTGACTTGTGAGTGTGTTATATACATATGACTTAAACATTAGTCATAGGTCTCTCCAGAGGAAAGAATAAGAAAAGTGAATTAAGTAGAGGGAAAGAAAGAGTATTCCAGATGAGGGGTAACTATGATTTTGAAGAAGTTCAAGTCTCAGGATTTTAAAAAATATGTACATTTGCTAATATATCTAAAATCACCTCTCCCAACAAAATCTAATTTCTGTGCCAGGAAGATGTTTGTTCAGAAAAAAAATATTTGCAAAGACTGTCACCTAGTGGCAACAAGCAGGAGGCAGTGTATGGGCTGAACTGTAGAACACCTGTATCCAGCTGCTTATTGAGAGATGCTGACTCATCAATTTCCCTGTCTATCATGTTTATTCCAAGTTGCTTTTCCTAGAAATACATTAAGTATTACAACTCCAAGAATAGTCACCATATCTTTCAACTGAATTTACAAAGAGAAAGTGGGAGAGAGAGAGAAAGGGAAAAGGAGGGAGGGAGGGAGGATGGTGGGCGGTGGGGTGGGGGGAGAGAAGTAGTGTGGTAGTTTCAAGTCCTCAGAGAGATTTAAGATTTAAGATATGAAGTTTTTATCCTACCCCATATGACTTAAAATAAATTTAAACCAAGAGAACAGGGAATATAATTCATAACTAGTGAATATGTTTTATTCAGCAGTGAAGATTTGGGTCACTCTACTGGATAAAGAGCACCAATTAGTTGCACGACTGTCAGAAAAGAAGAGGAATATAAAATTGGCACTGGAAAGTAGGAGGTCATAAGAGGCAACTACAAGCTTGTGAATAGTTGGCAAAAATTAGGACTCTGTGGTTATATACACATCTTTAATAAGAGTGCATACTGTTCTTGGCAAGTAAAAACCATACCTGATATAAACATGCAATCTTAATTCTAACTGGCTTAGGTGTTAAAATCTTCTTTTTAAAAAAAAAAAAAAGTCAATTTAAATGTGTGTGTGTGTGTGTGGGGGGTGTAATCTGAATTGGAACCAAGAGGGATTACACACAAACTGAATCCTTATTTTCTTCCACTATTCACCCCAGACCCCTTAATTTAGAATAAACCTTCCTTTTCATTCAACCAAGGCATTTTTCTCTAAGAAGCCATCCTATCTCTGGAAGTAACTTTCAGTGTTATGTTAGCCTTATAAATTCATGAACATAGAATGGGAACTTCTGATGTTTAGTCCACTCAAGCTCATACACAAGTATTATTGACTGTATTGATTAGAACTCCTATGATGCAGGCAACAGAAACCTCAAAATGAAGCTTTTTGAACAAAAACTAAACAGTGCAGGCCCATACCTAGCATCTTGAGAGGCTTGATACTGGACAAAGATGGTATGATCAGGATGCTTTCCTCCCTCTCCATTTGTCGGCTTGGCTTGTGATTCTATTCCCAAGCTAACCTGCCCTTCATGAACCCAAGATGGTGGCTAGAATTTGTAGGCAACAAAGTTTAACTATAGAAAGTGACCTGCCTAGCATGTGGGAAGGTGGGTGGGTTAGTCTGCTCAGGCAATCATAATGAAATACCACAGATTGAGTGGCTAAAACAACACATCTATTTTCTCACAGTTCTGGGGACTGGAAGATCAAGATCAAGTTGGTTTCTGGTGAGACCCTCTCCTTGGGTTGTAGACAGCTGCCTTCTCCCTGTGACCTTCCCTATGTCTATACAGAGATAGAGATAGACTGACATATCAGGTGTGTTAGAAAACTGCTGAAACATAGTTAACTTAGCTGGGAACACCGTATTAGTGAAATAAAAGGGTTTATTGGGGTGCCACATGGGCAAGGGTAGGGAAGGGAAGGGGGGGGTAGGGAAGGGATGGAGGCAGGAACAGAGAGCAAGAACAAAAGGCGGCAGGAACAAGGAAAAAGGGACGGCAGGAACAGGGGGCTGGCTTAAATAGAGTAGGGGCCATAAAACCCCCTTGGAGTGAGTCCTTGTCCTATAGGCCAGCAGAGGTCATGGGGGGAGGTAGTGGTAGTGGACAAGGGACTTGCTGATCAGGTTTTGGTCACGCTGAGGATCCTGGGAGCTGTAGTTTTTCACAAGGCACCTGGAGAAGTGTGGCCTTCTGCCTGGGAGGTGCAGCCTCTGCCTAGAATCTAACAAGGTGTCTCTTCCTCTTCTTACAGGACATTAGTCCTATTAATTAGGGTCCCACTCTTATGACCTCGTTTAACCTTAAAGACCCTATCTCCACTCACATTGGAAATTAGGGCTTTCGCATATGAATTTGGGGATACAAATCAGTCCGTAGCACAGGATATTAATAAAATCCATTTTTCTGCAGTCACATTGACAAATCTCATTGGCTTAGATTCATTCACATACCCATCTTTTAAACAATCACTGGAACAAAGGTGATGGTGAAGCCAGAATTAGACAGGCAGTCAGTAGAGACAGGTAGTCAGGTCAGATCAAGGAAGCCAATTTTGAGTGAGTCCCAGGAAGCTGGAGGCTGTTCCCTGAGGGATTGAAACATTAATTCCTTCAGAGCCCTTCCTCCATCCTTATCAAGAACCTGCCCCTGAGCCAACCTGTTGCTAAGGTAACCTGTCCCAGGAACAGCCCGTCCCTACAGGGATCTATAGAGTTGTTAATTAATGTGTCCTGGGCTACACCATCCTGCCCTTCCCCCTTCAGCCCATCTGCTTCTCACCTTTGGCCATCCCACCAGGCATTCCTGGGCCTGGTCACTTACATAGGAAGGAGAGAGATAAGGGGAAGAAGACAGGAGAACAAAAGGAAGCCTAAGACATATTTAAAAAGGCAGACCTGCCTCGCTTCTTGGAATACCAGGTTATCAGCAATAGCCCCCTTCTCCCTCCTGGGAGAAGTCTATGCTACCCCTTTTAAATAAACCCTGCTTTATATGCTTGCCTCAGCGTGCTTCTCTAAAGTTCAAACTTCAACATTTGGGGGAGAAGAACTCTTCACCAGCAACCGGCAGTATTAATGGGTATCCCAAAGCTGAAGGTTAGAATCAATTGTAAAGAACCAGCATGGCTGAAAATGAAAGGAAAGATGAATTACTCAAAGAACAAATGCAGTGCTTTTGGCAGGAGTAAGAGAGAGAAACTGATCCTGGGAAGTTAACCAACAAATGCTCACCATATTGGGATGGCACACACTTGCTTTGTGTGAGGACTTCATCTATGAAGAACAAAAATAGAGCTCATTAAGAGCTGAAGGTGGTGCTACACACTGCAGCTCCCAGAGAGACTGAAGACTGGGCTTCATTACCATTGTTACTATTAAGCAGTCAAATTTGTCTGCCTGGAACAATTATTCATTTTGATGTCTAATTATCACAGTAGGAGTTGTGACAATTCAATTTCCTGGTCTCAGATGGCTCTTTGGTTTCTCTGGTTGAATCCTATTTGCCTTCTATCGCATGGATTAGAACAATTCCCAGGTTCTGCACTCAGCCCTCTCTCTCTCTTCTTCATCTCAGCTATTATGCAGGCTTCAATGACCACAGCCTGAGTGTAACTTCCAGAACATCACCTCCAAGTCCATCCTATGAATCATGAAATTTTATCAAATCATCTAATTCTTATTTTAAGATTCTGTGTTGCAGAGTCCTGAGCTTGTTTTTGTTTGATACCAACAAAACAACAACAACAACAAAAAAATGGATTACAGCTCCATTCAACATGAAGAAACAAGAAACTCTTCATCCCCTAAGTAAGAATTCATGGTTTGGGAATACCTCTTCATTAAACTCTAAGCTCCTTGAGTGTGAAGACTTCATCTGTAGTACCAAAAGCAACTATTAAATATGTTTGTGTCAAAATAAACACAGCTTGTCAACGCAATACAACACCTCCTTCTATGCAATTTCTGCTAATTAGATAGTCTAAAGCAGTTATAATGAAGGAAAGATAACAAGTGTGCTATAGCAGTCTATCTACATTTTGAACAGCTATAATATTAGGAGTTATGATGGGAAGAAGGCCAGATTTTTTTTGTTGTTGTTTCCCATTATCTAGAGTCCCCTTCTATGCTGGGTAATCACTACTGTGAGGAGGGAAAGGCCTCTCATTATGTAAACTGAAAATGACAGATAAAGGTAATGTTTTCATTTTTCTGGCCTTTGGCATTTAGGGAATGGTATCTGGACCTCATCCGGGTATAGGAATCTGCATCTTGAACTATAAATCAGAAGAATAAGTTAACAAAAGAAGCAGAGAGTCTTTAGAATTCATTTCGCTTGTGACATCTAGTGTCTAGTGGTGGTACTGGCAGCACTCTCATTAGACCATTCCTCAAGAATGACCTTAAATATGTTAAAAAGACAAACTGCAACAAATTTAGTTTAAAGATCATAATTGGCTTTAACAATTCTAAAATTGGGCAGCCTGCACAACCACAAGTTCAAAAACCTCCTGCCAGCAACATGATCAGGCAGTTATTTATGGATAATAAACAAAAGTAAGGTATATTGATAGCTTAATGGGTTACAGCTCAGCACCTAGCCTAATTTGAATCAGGTAGCTACTAATTTAGGATAGTGGGAAGCTCAATCACAGAAACTGACTGAAGGCCAGCTATTCATTCAACATTTAGCAAGAGTGCTTCCATATTGGTTTGTTTTACCCAACTCTACAGGATCCTACTCTCCAAAATGATGTCCCCTACTAATTTTATTTAACAATTTTTATATGAGTAGTTTCTATGACTTTGATAACGCTGTCCCCTCTTCCTCAATTCACTCCTCCTTAACTCTGCCATCCCTCAAGACTTTTCTTAAAATGACACCTACACTGTGAAGTTTTAAATGACCAAACAAAACATACCTCTCTACATAATCTTTGTGTAGGGCTTATACCACGCAAGTGGCATTCATAAAAACCCCACAGTTACTTTTATATTTTGCAATACTCCACTATGTTGTAAGCATCTCCCAGAAAGTAGTTATCATATCTCTGAATTCCTTCCACTATGCCTAGCTCACTGTGACCACTCAATCCTTCACATGAATGATGACATAGAGTTTACCTTCTCCTGTAAAAGAAGGAGGTGTAAAAAAAAAAAAAGAAAGTTAAGAAAGACTTTAGATTACTTATTTCATTACTGGTCCAGGCTAGAATAGTGTCATCCTGACTTCTGAGTTGAGGAATCTTTGTTAAATGATAGGGGAAATGGTATTTGTTTCATTTATCAAAGAACTCAGGATTGATTTAAAAATGAATGGGCATTTGGCTTATTCAGGCCCCAGATGCATCTGTTATCATTGTTGCTTATCTTAAAAGCCAGATTAGTTCTTTGTAATCTGTTCTACTCAGAATAAAAATATCCAAAAAAAGTGAAAAGAGAAAAATCAAGGTGAGTGTGGCACCCTAAGACATAAAACAAAAATTCAATAAAACCCATCAACTCTGAAAAATACCAGCAGAAGGAAGAATTAAATATTGGCTACTTGATGTTGCAAGATATATAAATCACTGGTGGACTTGAGGTGTAGCTCAGTGGTAGAGCACATGCTTAGCACACACAAGGCAGGTAGTTCAATTACCAGTACAGAAAAAAAAAAAAAATTCACTGGTGATCTTGAGGAGCCATTTCACTGTATTGGTTGGAATTGAACCCCAGTTGAAGTTAGAACAGGTAGGGATAAAAGGTAAGAAAATGGAGTAGGTGTAAACATCTTTTTTCAGGTTTTTTTTTTTTTAACAAAGAGAAGCAAACAAATGGGGTTGTACCTATTGGAGTCAGGGAAGTTATTATTATTATTATTTTGCAATGGCAGCTATTACAACATCTTATCCATGGAGAGGAAAGATCCAACAGAAAAAAAAAAAAAAAAGCTGATAATGGAAAAGAGAGTCAAAACCAAGTCCTAAAATAGGCAAGAAAAGATGAGATTTAAAAAATGACCCTCATAACAGTTACTAGTGAAGCCAGAATTAGGCAGTCAGTAGAGACAGTCAGGTTGGATCAAGGAAACCAATTTTGAGTGAGTCCTGGGAAGCTGGAGACTGTTCCCTGAGGGATTGAAATGTTAATTCCTTCAGAGCACTCCCTCCATTCTTCCCAGGAACCTGACCCTGCTCCAACTGGTTGCTAAGGTAACCTGTCCCAGGAATTGCCCCTCCCTACAGGGAGCTATAAAGTTGTTAATTAATGTGTCCTGGCCTACACCATCCTGCCCTTCCCCTTCAGCCCACCTGTTTCCCACCTTTTGGCCATTCACCAGGCATTCCGGGGCCTAGTCTGTACACAGGAAAGAGAAGGAAGGGAGAAGAGGGCAGGAGAACAAAGGACGCCTAGGACAAACAAACAAAGGGCACAACAGCAAGGCTTCTGGAGATACCAGGATACCAGCAATGGCGCCCTTCTCCCTCCGGGGAGAAGTCTGTGTAACCCCTTTTAAAAAAAAACCCTGCTTTATATGCTTGGGGGGGGGGGGGGGGGGGGGGGGGTGCTTCTCTAATGTTCAAACGTAAACATTTGGGGGAGAAGAACGCTGTCACCAGCAACCCGCAGTGTCACTAGGACTCTGCAGGGTTCACTAAATGTTGGATATTATTGCTCATGAATGCTTAAAATTTTAAATAATGAATAGGCACTAGCTTAACAAAACACGATTATTTAATCACACATTCTCTCAAGCGCCTGGGTAGTTCTATCATACTTGGACCAGTCATTTTCCTTCCTGGGCTCTGCTTTCCTCTGGGAGATGAGAGGTATTAGACACACCTCACAGGGCTGTCGGCCTAGCACGACTTGGCGCAGGGCGCTACAAGGTGGGGCACGAAGCCGCGTGGTAACCATGGAGCCGCGTCGCCACGCCCACTCGGCGGTCCGAGAACCACTAGAGATTTCCGAGGCAGGGGCGCGCGCGCAGACCGTTGGTGACGGACAACGCGGACAACGGTCCCCGACGCCGGTCCCACCCATCCCCCGCCAACCGACACAGTCCTTCCAGAAGGCCCTGTCATAAACGACAAAAAAAAAAAAAAAAAAAAAAAAAAAAAACCCACAAACACAGCAACTTCAAGCAGACACCTAGGCGACAGCCAGGAAAACCGCCGGAGGTGTAAAACTGACACGCCAGGAGGCCAGCTCCGCGCCTGCGCCAATCCCAGGGCCCGCCTCTCGCACCTGCGCAGTCGGGGGGGGGGGGGGGGGGGGCGGGGCCGGGGAGGGGGACGGGGCGCTCTGCCGAACGCTACTCGGCGTTTGCTTTTTCTCGCGCCTCGGGTAGAATGTTTCGTGAGAAGTGCGAGTTCTCGCGGGAACTGTATTCAAAAAGCCCTGGCGCTTACAAACAGGTAAATGAATGGGGAAGACGACTCTCGGCTGGGGTGAGGGCTGGGGTGAGGTTAGCGTCGCGGATCCGGACGCCCGGTCCTCTCAGCTTTTGCCACCAGCCACAGCAGCTGAGGGAAGGAGTGAGGAAGATAGAGATAAAGACTAGTGGGAGTGGAGAGGAACGGTAGGCGGCGGGGAGCAGGGCTTGAGGAAGCGGAGGCCTGTAGCCGGAACGCCTTCCATCCCGGAACCCTAAATTCTTATAAACCGGCTTCCAGTCGGGCCCCAGTCTTCGGTTGGACTTCTCTCTTTCTGGGGGGAACTTTGGATAAATATGGAAGGTCGGGCAGCTGCTGGAGCCTCAGACTGATGGCCACTGGAAGTGCGCTGTCCAGTACCGATGGCCCCCTAGCCGCTGTGGCGCCGCGAAATAAATGTAAATTATTCACTGGATTTTAAAGGTAGTATCCCACAAGAGCAGTATCTCTAACGATTATTATGATTACAAGTTGAGATGCTATTTTGGATGCATTGGGTTAAGTAAAATGTTAAGTAAGATTAATTTTATCCTTTATTTTTTAAAAACGTGGCTTGAAATTTTCGAATCTTGCGTGTCTCGCTGTCCTAGTTGTATTCCATCCATTATCATGTTTAATGTTCTCAATAAGCCTGTAAGATGGTCATTACCCTCTTTGTATTGAAGATGCTGAAACAAGGCATTAAGTAACTTGTCCGAATTCATGCAGACCGTAAGTGATGGAGGTGGAAGGACTCAGGTAGCTTCATTTCTAGAGGTTCCTGTGTTCCAAATTTTTTTGTATGCTGTTTTTTTTTTTTTGGGGGGGGGGGTGGTACCAGGGATTGAACTCAGGACACTCAACCACTGAGCCACATCCCAGGCCTGTTTTGTCTTTTATTTAGAAACAGGGTCTCACTGAGTTGCTTAGGGCCTCGCCATTGCTAAGGATGGCTTTGAACTCGCGATCCTCCTTCCTCCTCCTCCCCAGTCACTGAGATTACAGGCTTTGGAGATGGACTCTGGTTACCATCTCATTTAGCTTCTGAGTAGCTGATAACCCTGGGCAAATTATTTAATCTTTCTGTGCCACCCTAAGATTGCATGTTTAAAATGGAAGTTGTTCTACCTTATGAGATTTTGAGAACATTGCATAAGAAAATATATAGAGAGTACCAAGCAAAATGTATGACACATATTAGTTTTAGTTCATCCTTGGCTACCTCTCTTTGCAGGTTGATAGGTTAATTCTTTTTCACTCATTAGAGCTCAGCTGAAAAGTCACTTAATCAGGGAAATCTTTCTTATCCATGTTCCTTCCTAGATAGGTCTGTTCCCTCTTGTTATAGGCTTAGGTAGCACCTTACTTACAGCTCTTCCTTTTGCACTTATCACACTTATAGCATTATAGTTCAGTTATTTGATCTGATGCATTTCTACTAATGGACTGTAAAATTCAAGAATCCAAAATATTGTCTAGTGTTTGGATCATTTTATCCTCAGCACTAAGCACATTGGCTGACATGTAATAAAATTCCAACAAATCTTTTGAGTGAATGAGAACTAATGTTTTGGCTTCCTTATGTATTCCTGGGTGGGAAGCCTTGAGGTTAACCGCATTTTTTTTATTTTGATAGATGGAGATGATATATACTTGCTTAACTTAGGCTCACAAAGAGAATTAAATGAGATGATGTGTTTGAAACCCTTTGTTTTGGCAAATGGTAAAACCCCAACAAATATAAATTATTGTTAACATAGCATCAGTTAGCTAGCTGGCTTCATTGTATATAGGCTTTGAAAAGGTCTTGCATTTTAAAGTAGCCTGCACTGGGTAGTCTGTGGTATCTCTTTTACCCTATTATAAAAACCCTATATCTCCTTCCACCTACTGATTCTCAGTTAAAAACTTTGTTTCCTAATTCAGTGATAAGTGAGGCATTTAAAAGGTCACACTAGGGCTGGAGATGTAGCTCAGTGGTAGAGCACTTGCCTAGTATCATGGGCCAGACCCTGGGTTCAACCCTTAGTACCCTGCTACCAAAACACAAACAAAAAACCAACTAAGTTTACTTAAACATACTCCCACTACTATATCTCCCTAGTTAATCAACATCTATACTGTATGCTTTGCTTTCATTTTAGAGAAGATATCTATGCTGCAGCCTTGGAGGCATTTTTTATTTTTAAAAATTTTTTTTATTTTGCTATATTCCATATATAAGAAAATCATGTTGGCTTTACCTTCAAAATATAGGCAGAATCTGGGTATTTCTCACCTACTATGCCACCGCCCAAATTGTCTACTTCAGAAACCAAACTCTTTATAATGGTCTAATCTGCCCACTCCCCATATTATCTGTGACCTAAATCCTAGTTCATATCTTGGACTCTTTTCCATATTAGGGTTTCCCATCTGCCTGGAACATTCTTCCCCACAATGGTGCATACCTAATTCCCATCTTTTGCCTCCTGTTTACACCACCTGTCTCTTTTGGTTTTTTTTTTTTTTTTTTTTTTTTTTCCCCCCCCCCCAATTCTATTTTCTAAAGTATTTAATTATTGTGCTGTTACTTATTATTTTCCCTTCTTGGAATGTAAGTTTAATGAATGAGTAACTCTGCCAGTTTTATGCTATAATGATCTAAAGTGCCCAGAATGAAGCCCAGCTAAAGGAGCATTCAATAAATGCTTGTCAAATGCATGATTCTATCAACTTAAAACAGGGAGGGGCTGGGGCTATGGCTCAGCGGTAAAGTGCTCATCTTGCATGTGTGAGGCCCTGGGTTCGATCCTCAGCACCACATAAATAAAATAAAGGTGTTGTGTCCACCTACAACTAAAAAAAAAAAAAAAAAAAAAAAGACATAGGGAAACATCTGATGTTCTATGAAAGCAAAGCCCAGTTTCAGTCTGGCTTAAGAGGCTAGGGCCAAATAGAAAGTAATGATAAGTGAGGCTGAGTTAAAGTGCAGTTATCCTATATATAAAGTTGTATGGCTTAGCGTGGAAATTGCTCTGAACATAATTTCTATTTTACATACTCTCTTAAGAGTAACTAGGAAAATACTATGGATCTCTTTGCAATGAAACAAATATATTCAGCAAAGTGGTAACATTGTGAAAAATAAGACAGGATGTTCTTTGCTTTATCTTCTGAGTCTGATTCAAAACTGCCTTTTTATACTCTAAGTAGCAGTCATGCATGCATACCATAAAGTTTCTTAATTTCTGTCATTGTTCTCTTTTTACTTTGATTATGTGGACAGTAACACAATTATGAGACTAATTTTACCTTAGTAATTATGGACACTTAACATAATAACAACTGAGCAATTTCCTGATGGTGAGTTTCTTAGAAGCACAATTAAATGTATTCTTTTCTGTTCTTTGAGGTTTGGTCTCAACTCAAGTAACAGAATTATCAGAACAATTTTTGCTCTTAGAACAAGAATGCGAATTTGACTCCTTACAAGTCAGGAAGAAAATCTTAATATTATGTTTTTATATGATAGTAGCATTGAGAATACATGGTTCTTTTATTATTGGTATCATTGTAGGAAGTTTTTTTTTTTTTTTTAATATTTATTTATTTGCTTTTAGTTGTACACAATGCATTTGTTTATACGTGGTGCTGAGGATTGAACCCGGGCCGCGCACGTGCTAGGCGAGTGCTCTACCGCTAAGCAACAACCCCAGCCCCGGAAGTTTTTTTTGTGTGTGTGTGTGGTACCAGGGATTGAACTCAGGGGCACTCGACCACTGGGTCACATCCCCAGACCTTTTTTGTATTTTATTAGAGACAGGGTCTCACTGAGTTGCTAAGTGCCTCGCCATTGCTGAGGCTGGCTTTGAACTCACGATCCTCCTGCCTCAGCCTCCCAAAGTGCTGGGATTACAGGCGTGCGCCACTGCGCCCGGCCCGGAAGTTTTTTATTTAAGCTCAAATAATTGTATTTCTTCTATTTATAGTAGGCTAAAAACAGGAGAAAAACATGGAAGCAGATATTGCAGATCTTCGAAGCAAGCTCAAAGAGGTTGAAAAAGAGCGACTAAAAGCTGCACAGTATGGTTTACAACTACTGGAGAGCCAAAATGAATTGCAAAATCAATTAGATAAATGTCGTAATGAAATGATGACCATGACCGAGGTAGGACTGTGGATTCCTCTGTTTATAAGGATGTGCTTAGCTATTGAAGGTTTATTTTGTCTAACAATAATCTGAAAATCTAATTTCCTATCTATGCCATTCTCATTAAAGGTGAATGAGTTAATGAATTACTAATGTTCTTTCCAAAGCAGTGTGTTCTGAGTTTTGATTATGATTATTCTTTCTACCACAATTTACCATATTTATCACCAGGTTTTGTTTGTCCACACTATACATAGATGACCTCACTTATTTTGGAGCTCTGAAGATCATCTAAATGCCCCATGGTACTTATTTATTTAGTAAATTCAATGACATTCAGTTGTTTGACCCAAAAATCTAGGAATCTCTCATTTAGTCCACAAATTCTAAGGACTTGTTTTACAAAACATCTGTCTAGGCTAATATTACTCTGAACCAGACCACAGTCTTCTTTCTACTAGCCTTCTAACCAGATTGCCTGCTCCATCATTGCCATTCAGATCATTCTTTATCAACATAGCAGCCAAAGGGTCTTGGAAAAGCACAAGAGATCGCCTCCCTTCTGAGTCTGCATAAGGCTTTCAATTGTATTTACAAAAGACAATCTGAGCTCCTTACCTGGATTTGTGTGTCCCTGTGTGATTTGACTTCTGCTGGACTTTTGCAAACAGAAAACTGCTTTTCCTTGTTCAGGCTATCCTAGTCTTGCCTTATGAGTTTTACACAAGCTCTTTCCTGCTGCTGAGTTTTTCTTTGCCCACTCTTCATGGATTGAATCCTCAATCTTCAGATTTCAGTTAAATGTCACTTATAGAGGCAGCCCTAACTGTAATGTAAAGTCAGCATCGCTCTTTTTTGAGGGGGAAGAGCGTTGGGAGGCATGGATACCAGGGATTGCACTCAGGGGCACTTAATCACTGAGCCACACCCCCAACCCTGTTTTGTATTTTATTTGGAGACAGGGTCTCACTGAGTTACTTAGCACCTCGCCTTTGCTGAGGCTGGCTTTGAACTTGCAATCCTCCTGCCTCCCTCCTGAGCCACTGGGATTACAGGTGTGCCCCACTGCGCCTGACAGCATCACTCACTCTTAATTCTTTGCAGTGCTAATTATCTCCAGAATTGCAAGGTTCTTAAGAATTTTGTCTTGTTCACTGCTGTATCCCTAGTGCCTGCACACAAATATTTATTGAAAGAATGGATGTTAGTTTAATTTAGTAAATGCTCAGTAGTATAAACTTAAATAAAAAATTACAAATATAGCAGGTAAAAGTTACTAATGGCAGCTCTTTTATTTTTGTATGGTACTGTTCTTGACCAAGAACTCAATACCTAATATAATAGCAAAGCAAAGAATTACAAATCTAATAGTAGAAAATAAAGCCATGTTATGTCATTATTTGGAGAAATAACTTATCAAAAGTAGAAGTGCTTTTGGAAGAATAATGTGACTGTTTTAGGTCTTTTTTCTAGTTTTATTTTATCTTATATTTTAAAGCCTCATGAAGGAGTTTTTATCGTGAACTTCTCTGTCAATGCCTTCCACAGGGGACTTTATCTCTATCACTTTAACATACAGAAGGCCCCCTCCTTATTTCTAGTTTCATTTTCCATAGTGTGAATTACCTCTGGACAACTGCAGTCTAAAAATATTACATAGAAAGTACCATAAGTAAATAATAAATTTTAAATTTAATGCCATTCTGAGTAGTGCGATGAAATCTGGTGCCATCCTACTTTATCCCACCTACTCCACTACCCTTCCTCTCCTCACATAGGCATAGTATAATGGGATATTTTGAGAGAGATAGCATTCGCATACTTTTATTACAGCATAGTATCATAATTGTTATTAGTTATGATATCAGTCTCTTACTTGCCTAATTTAAAATTAAAACTCATCAAGGTATGTGTGTACATATGTATATATGGAGTTTGGTACAACTTGTGGTTTCAGCCATCCACCTGGGTCTTAGAACATCCCCTGTAGATAAAATGCAAATGACATCTGATCCTGTGTGGAGCTCAGATACCTGAAAGGTCTGACCAGTTAAACAGTTATTCACTCTATGATGTTCTCTGTATCAGAATGTAGCAGGTAGGCATATGTCCTAATACTTTAAAAGCCAATATAGACATTAATTCCTTCAGGAAGTGTATCCTGAGCTTGCACTTGCCAGTTACTGTGACTTACTGTGATTGCTGAATTGTATGTATGTTGTTTCTCTAGACTCTGATCTCCTTGAAATCAGGCGTCATTTTTTATATTTATCTAAGTTTCTCTGTCACCTGGTATATTTGCTGGGTTCTTAGTAAGTATGTGTGGAATAGATGGAAGATTGATGTCTCTATTAGAAGATTATGCCTAGGACAATGTTTCTGGTCTTTTGTTACCAAAAGTCCCTTTACTTTTTCTTGTTCTCTCTCAGATGGACTCCAGATTTGAAGATTGTGCTTATCAAACTCTACTAAATAAAAAGTACCTTATTTTCCTATTAGTCAAATGCCTAGTTTTTTATCAGCATGAGATAAGACATGCTGCTATGACAGCTAATATTCCAGCCAAGAGTGGGGACATTTTAAAATAGCCTATGATACTCATCATATGAAGTTTTATTCAGATTTTGAAATCCAGAGAATGTCTCCCCCATTACTGCTTTGCATTGCTGGTTACTAGGGCACCAGAGACCCCAGATTGGAAAATGGTAACCTTGCATCTTTTCTAGAGCCGATGCCTATACTAACTTCAGCCTGAGTGTTTTGACACTACTGTACTTTCAGAATATACCTTAGGGATTCATTAAAATTGATGAGCTATAAAGTTATTTCATATTTAACTTGTGGTTGTTCCTCAGAAAGCAGCAAATGTATAAAACAGGAATGAGCCAGTTGAAGGTGAGAACTGATTATATGTAATGGCTTTAAGTGATTTTTATGTAATGGAATTGTAATTGAATCTATTTTCAGAATTATGAACAAGAAAAATATACTCTTCAGAGAGAAGTTGAGCTCAAGAGTCGCATGTTAGAAAGTTTGAGCTGTGAATGTGAAGCTATTAAGCAACAACAAAAATGCAGCTAGAACAACTAGAAGAGCAGCTAAGCAGAAGCCATGGACAGGAAGTGAATGAACTAAAAAACAAGGTTTGGATGTGTGTATGTTTTCAGAGCAAAAATACCCCATGTTTATGCAGCCATCTGTTAATGTAAGGTGATAAAGATTTTCTTAAGTACCACTGTGCAAATAGCCAAGATCAAGTTTTCCATCATTTTAATGGAAACCTGAGAAACAAAAACTTATGTGACTTGTATCAATTATACCCTTCTAATTACACATAATTTTCTAATTTTGATAACAGCTTTTTTTTTTTTTTTTTAAATGATTGGGTTAGTGACTACTGTGGCCTCCTTGCTCATAGTGCGTAATCTAGCAGTCTCCTTGCAGATCAGTTGTAAGTTGAAGCAAGTCTCTCTCACACCAAATCCTATGTCACTGAGTGTGTACTTAATCTAATGACACATTACATACTGGCTTCACTTTATACATAAACACAGAATAGACAACAACTGTTCATAAATGCCCATTCCCTTCTGGCATCCCCACCCACCCAGCCTTCAGATTCCTTCTTAGGAATCCAGAACTTCACCCTGGATCCTCTTCGTGTGGAGTCCAGACTTTTACAAACCCTTTCTTGCAAAACGTGCTTGACTTTTATTATTGTCTTCTCAGAAGTTTCTTACAATTTTTAGTTTTTGTATGTAACATCTTCTAAGATTTTTTTCATGTTTGTGTACAACCTATACTGATGCCTTAATTCTTTATTAAATTAGCTCTAAGTGTTTTTTCTATTTTAAGTAATGAAGTCACATATTTGAGTTGGTTTATTTTTTCCTAATAGGCAGTAAAACAAACAAATAATGCTTTTGTGAAATACGTAGTCATCCTGCACATGATTGACAAGTAGTCTAGTTTGTCTGGAACTAGTCTGGTTTAAGACAGTAATGACTGGTATTGGTGCATTTGCATTTTTCCTGGTGGGTATTTTTTTTTCATTTTACATGTAGCTTTCATTACATAAACAAATGTAGCAGTAGAGGGGATATTTTTTCAGGGGCCGAAGTAAGGGCCAGCTGTAGAGATGACTTAGGTGGTAGAGCAAAGAGTAAATCAATACAAAATTTTCAGTCTTACTGATATTCTTAAATCACTTTTGCCAAAAGTTTGGCTTTTTATTCAATATCTTTCTCTTCTCATATTGAGATCATCAGCCTGTTGTGGGAATTTGACCAACAGAACTTTGATCTAGGGTACTGTAGCTCTAGTCCTTACCATCACCTCTCCCCTAGACTGTTTTGGTAGCCTTTTAATCAGGCTCCTACTCCAGCATGGCTGGTCAGAGCATTTGTTCACACAGCAGCATAGTGCTTCTGGTTGCTTTAATGCATCCAGACCTACTTGGGTGGCAAGTAAAACAGGGTGGGTCACTATTGGAGTTTCCTTGGAATCTCTAGTAGTCTCTTATACAAGTTTGGATCACTCAGTGATGTTTTACAGAAAGAAAATACCTTTTGATTTATAAGATTGTGATTTTTTTTTTTTTTTTTTTTTTTTTTTTTTTTTACTTTAGATAGAAAAACTGAAAGTAGAGTTAGATGAAGCGAGGCTTAGTGAAAAGCAACTGAAACACAAAGTAGACCACCAGAAGGAACTCCTGTCTCATAAATCAGAGGAAATACGGATGATGTCTGAGCGTGCCCATGAAAGCATGTCTTCAGAGATGCTGTCTCTTCAGATCGAGCTGACTGAAATGGAAACTATAAAGGTAATTTTTATGGCATGTGTTTTCTTAGGTTTTTAAATTTTTCTTTTGCATACTTTTTAATGTGTTTTTATAGTGATTCTTATGAGCTAGTGTGGAGGAAGAAATGTTTTTTGACCTAACTTTTTTTTTTTTTAATATTTATTTATTTGCTTTAGTTGTACACAATGCAACGCATTTATGTTTACGTGGTGCTGAGGATCGAACCGGTCCGCGCACGTGCTAGGCGAGCGCTCTACCACTGAGCCACAACCCCAGCCCCATTTGACCTAACTTTGATCTAACTAACCAAAAAATGTTTTATGGAGTTTCGGTGAATTACTTCATTCATAAAATAGTATTAGGTGACATGATTACATAAGGCAGATGGTACCTTTAGATTGATGAAACCTCTGAAAGGACATAGAGACATTTTCTGATCCTAGTTTGTGTCATAATATAAAGTGTTAGCACAGTGGAAGTTGAAATTTGTGTGAACGTAGGTTTTTCATTTCAGACTATGGATCGTTAAAAATTAAAGCCTTGAATTCACAGCCAAAAGAGCAGTTCTAAAGCCTTTTGTTTGGTTCCCTGCTGAAAAATTAAGTAATTTTAATAGGTATCTGACAAGTTTGACAGGTTTTTGAGTTTGAGTTTGAGTGTGAACCACTACATAAGTTAGCTCAACAGCTGCTAAATGAAAGCATTTTCAAGGGAATTTTGTCTTTCAATTTCTGTTGAATAGAATACCCTCAGAGAAGAAGTGAATGAACTACAATACAGGCAGGAACAACTAGAACGTCTTAGTACTAATTTACTGCGCCAGGTAGACCGACTTAAAGAAGAAAAAGAAGAGCGGGAGAAAGAAGCAGTTTCTTACTATAATGCCTTAGAGGTATTATGATTACAATAGTATTCTTTCCAGTTTTTAAGTTGCTTTCTTGCTAATTTTATCTCTATTAGCTAAATTGTTTTCTTTTGAATTTAGAAAGCTCGCGTAGAAAATCAAGATCTGCAGTGCAGTTGGGCCAGGCCCTCCAGCAAGCCTTGGATCCCAATAGTAAGGGCAACTCTTTGTTTGCAGAGGTACTTACAAGTATTCTAATAATTGAATTGAGTAAACTATTATTTCATTTACTACAAGAATAATTAAACATGTTAATGTTTTCCAGGTAGAAGATCGAAGGCGGCAATGGAACGCCAGCTTATCAGTATGAAAGTCAAATATCAGTCACTAAAGAAGCAAAATGCATTTAATAGAGAGCAGATGCAAAGAATGAAGGTATAGAATTACCACTCTTAAATGTTTGTTAAATCTACTTTATATTAGCATTATATAGATAAATATATCACAAAAGCCATCTTTTCCTTTAAGAGGGGTATGCTTATATAATTTTTTCTAGAACTTAATGACTTTTTTAAAGATCAAAAATTCCAAAAAAAATTCCATATAGATCATAAGATGCTTTTATGTTTTCAAAAAGTTAATCTTGGAAAAACATTAGTATATCTAGCAACTACTAATTGTTTATTTTAATGGTTACTCACTAGCCTTGCCTGGGAGGTTTAAATCTTTATAGAATAGGGGAAAAATAATTTAAAAGTGTTTGTTTCTCACTCTTATTCGGGTGTCTTTCTGGGTTCCCGCACCAAATAAGACTATCTCTTGCCATTTTTCTTTTTTTTTTTTTTTTTTGTACCGGGGATTGAACTCAGGGGCACTCGACCACTGGGCCACATCCCCAGCCCTTTTTTGTATTTTATTAGAGACAGGGTCTCACTGAGTTGCTCAGTGCCTCGCCATGGCTGAGGCTGGCTTTGAACTCGCATCCTCCTGCCTCAGCCTCCCAAGTACTGGGATTACAGGCGTGCGCCACCGCGCCCGGCTCCATTTCTCACTTCTCATGAAGGCTCATTTTAGATGGAAATTTGAACTATTTAGGGTTCCCTTTTCTTGCAGCTCCTCAAATCAACGTGTAATTAACCCCTTTAATTTTAAGGGTTTTGTTGGTTGTTCCTGCACTCAAATAAAAAGTAACAGAAAACCTTATGGCAATTAGAAAGATTCCAGGATTATACCAGTCCTTAGAATTCCAATGTATGGTCTGTTCTGCCTGATGTTCCCAAGGTGATATGTGGAAGAAAGTCTAGATTTTTTTTTTTTTTTTCAGGATGTCAGTTTTACCAGAGAAATGGGAAAGGTCAATGATTGAACTTTGAATTAGATGGACTTGATTGAAGCATAGTTGTCACTTGCTAGTTGTGTTACTTGGGATGTGTATTCTGAGAGCATGTAAAAAGCAGCTACCTCGTTTAAAAAGTAGAGGTGATAGAACTTGCCTCTCAAAACTATCTTGGGGTTAAAGTGTAGAAAAATACTCACATGGTACTTCCCATTCTTACCATTGTGAATATCATGTTTGTGACTGAGCTGCTTAACAATTCCCCCTACTTAAGTAAAGCTAATGAAAAATTTTGAGAAATCGCTTTAACAGTTAGTATAGGTGGTGAATAGCAGGCCACATTTGTCCAGACTTACTTACCAGTTAAATGACACCCTCTGGGCCACAGTCATGCTGTTGAATTTTGTGTCACAAAACTATGAAAAACTATATTAAAGACTTCAGATATCATTAAAAAGTAGAAGTACTCCAAAGTTATGTCTACAACAAAACTAATATGATATATATTCAAAGTATTTCAAATTATTAGACTAGAAAGAACTAATTGGTTTTCTGTGAAAAACAGAGAAAACATTCTAAATATATTATTAGTACAAAATACAAATTGTTCCAGAAATATGCTTATAAACATTGAGGAATATGTCAATTTTTGGGGGGGGATTCTAGTTACAGATTGCCACATTGCTACAGATGAAAGGATCTCAAACTGAATTTGAGCAGCAGGAACGGCTGTTTGCCATGTTAGAGCAGCAGAAGAACGGTGAAATAAAACATCTTTTAGGTGAAATTAGAAATCTGGAGAAATTTAAGGTATGTGTAATACCTTGAAAGGATGTGGCTGGATTTTGATTTTAATATCTTAATATTTTCAGTTTAAATAGGTTTCTCGTTATATAATTGACTTTCAGTTTGAGTACAGATTAACCCAACATTTAGATTATTTTTTTCTTGTCTCTGCTTTTTAGTATTATTGACATTGCTTCTTTTAGTAAAGCGAAGACAAACCATTCTATTTTATTTTTATTGTTATTATCTGGTTATTGTTTGTAAGTACCTATATCTTTATAATTCAATGAGTTTTTAATATATATGTGAATATATATATGTATATGTAATGTATGGATATATATTCCTTATAATTATTATCAGATTATATAAAATATTCCTAGCACTCCGGAAATGCCCCATTTAAATGACTGCTCCCACCTTCTAACTTTGTGTCAGTGTTATGTGAACAAATTCTGTTTGAACTTCATATAGATCAAATCGTTTTGGTATATATATGCCCTTGTTTCTGTCTTCTATCAGTGTTATGTCCATGAGATTTCTTGCCTGTGTGTCATCAGTAATTGATTATTTTTTAGTGCTGTCTATTCCATTATTTTTAGAGCTTTGTCAATTCAACATTGTATGTCTACTGGAATTTATAGATATGTTTAATAAATTCTAAATGAACTTATTTTATTTTGCAATTAGTGCAACCTTCCAGGAAAGTTGTGAAAGTACTCCTATGTACCTTTGACCCAGAGCTCCCTGTTTCTCAGTTGTACACTTGATTTGTAACTTTTTCTGTTTCTGTGTTTTTTGTTAAACTTTTTGAGAGTGAGTTCCAAACCAGATGTCCTTTTACTCCCAAGCACCATGATATTATTGGGGACATGAGCAAATGGTCAAAATTAGAAGTTAACATTGCCATGCATTGATTCGTTATTAACCAAGCTAGTTTGTACATTTTGCCATTATCATTGATACCTTGTTATGGTTTGATATGAGATGTCCTTCAAAAGCTCTTGTGTTACTGCAAGAATTTTCAGAGTGGAAATGTTTGGGTTATGAGAGCTTTAACCTGATCAGTGGATTGATCCACTTATATGGATTTACTGAGTAGTTACTCTGGGCAGGTAGAGTGTGACTAAAGGAGATAGGTTACTGGGTGGGGGTGACTTTGGAATTTTTGTCCGTGCTTCCTGATTACCATGTCCTAAGCTATTTTCCTCCTCCACATCCTTTCACCATGATATTCTGCCTCTGCTTGGACCCAGAACAGTAGAGTTGGCTATCTGTGGATTAAGACCTGAAACCATGAACCCCAAATAAACTTTTCCTTACATTGTTCTTGTTAGGTCTTTTGGTCACAGAGACAAAAAAAAAAAAAAAAAAAAAAAAAAAAAAAAAAAAAAAATACCCTAAGCAAATCTTAAAAAAAAAAAAAAAAAAATCTAATGTTTTCAATTCTAGGGTCTAATCCAAGGTTGCATGTTTTACTGTGAATTCTCTTTAGACTACCTTAATCTGGAACAGTTCCTCTTTTTTACCTGACATTTTTGAAGAAAAAGAGTTTGTTTATATAACTTTATTCCTGTCTTTCTAAAAACTATTAAAAGGATTATAATTTTAGTTAATTTGCAGTGTATCACTTAGCAGGTGTATGTGGTCCATCAATGGGCTTGATGCTATACTTTGAAAATTGTGACCTTAAATCAGGAGGGTTTTTAAATGTGCAATCTCTAAAATTCTTTGCAAGTTTTTAAACATCTACTTTTTTTTTTTCCAATAAAGAAAATGTTCAAAGAGTGAATCAGAATATTTAAAGCATGGATACCAAAAATAACTTCAAGAATCTCCTCTCTTTTTTGTATTTTTCCATTGTATAGCTTTGTCATACCAGAATTCAACCTAGCATTTACTTCTCTCATTCTAAAAGCTAGGAGAGTGAAATCCTAAGACAGGTGTAGTTGGAGGCAGAGATGTGTGTGAGTTAGACCTGGATTCACATCTAGCTTCTTGGTTTACTTGCTTGTAGCACCTTGAGCCACTTTTCTTCTGAGGAAAGACTGGTGGTTCTTGTACCTACTGCACTCAGGTAAGTGGGTAGATCCTTGTAGGGTATTCTCTGCCAACGAATGAGTTGGAGCAGAGATGTAAGTTAGACCTGTAGCTTCTTGGTTTACTTGCTGTAGCTGTTAAGGAAAGTTCACTACAGTAACTCAGGTAAGTGGATATTTAAGTAATGCCAAAGAATGAGAGCTTTTTGCTTTCTGTTAATTACAGTAACCTAATTTGATATTTGTAAAAGAATTTTTGCTTTCTTTATAATTTCTTTGGATTCAAAGCCTTCAGCCAACTCTGGTGCTCTAGAAGATAACACCTATTATACAGATTTACTGCAGCTAAAGCTTGAGAACTTAAAGTAGGTGTCTGTATTGGCAGATGGAAGATAAAGACTTTTCACTTATTTTAATAGATGGTATTAGTAACAACAAATTTTTAAGTTCAAATTGCCAAAAGAAATTTCCACAGAAAAGAAAGTCAATAAAATATCTTTGTGTAATAATACCTGAGTTTTATGTGATATTTAATAATTACTAATTACTGAAGAAGAAATACTTGTGTAAATAATTTTGTGTTTAACTTTTTAGATTGGTAAATAAAAAGGACTTTCATGTAGAAAATATTCTTATAATTCAAAATTTTCAAGAACAAGTATCATAACTTAAAAGAAATTTATGCATGAATCACTTTGGAATGATGCATGAATTTTTTTGGGGGGGTAGGGTGCTATTGTTAAACTTTAATTATTTGTTCTTTGTTACTAAAAATCCCAAAGAAATGTATTTTTTATATTTAAAAAATATATATATTACACACACATATATATATATATATATATATATTTTTTTTTTTTTTTTTTTTTTAGTTGTAGGTGGATACAATATCTTTATTTTTATGTGGTGCTAAGGATTGAACCCAGTGCCTCACACATGCTAGGCAAGCGCTCTACCACTTGAGCCACAACCCTAGCCCAGACATGTATTTTTAACTAAGAGTTCAAATATAAAATAAAAGATTTATCCCACTACATTATTCACATTATATATTAACATTCCTTGGTTCTCCTTTTCTGTTACTGTAGCAAAGAAAATGAAAGCAGCAAAGGTGAATTGTCCATACAGCGAATGAAAGCGTTGTTTGAGAGCCAGCGTGCCCTGGATATTGAGAAAAACTTTTTGCAAATGAAAGATGCCTTCAGCTTTCAGAAAGTGAAAATATGAAACTGAGAGCTAAGCTAGATGAATTAAAGCTGAAGTATGAACCTGAAGGTATGTAAGTTTCCTGTTTTTAAGTCCTAAGTAGCTCTGAGAAAGTGAATCAACATTTTTTTCAAACTATAGCTTTTAGCAAATCTCATTACAAACTAATTTTGCGGTTATCAGTCTGTACTTAATAAGGGAAATTTACAGCTGGAAAATTCAAAGAGAACTGGGTATGCATGAATGTGATATGTGGCTTTTTGGATGTTGACCTTCATCATACTGACAACACTGGAGGCTTTTCTACTTAAAACTGTATAGCATATTGTCATACCGAAAAGTTAAATTTTGTTGAAAAAACTAATGTTGGAATTTATGCTAATATAGATTATTTATAGACATCTAAACACAGTTTAGGTTTAAGTACTTATCCTTCTGCTGATGAAAGTCTGAGGAGGCATTGCAGGATTCAGGCTCCTTTTGTGTTGGTCTGCCACCATCCCATTAAGCAGAATTCATTCACACGTGGCCTCACTGTCACAGCAAGGCAAGATTGAGAAAATTCAGTCTTGATTCTCAGGGGCCATGTTTCCAACTAAATATTGGGAATTCTATATTTTTTTTTATTGACACATATATAATTGGACATTTATGGAGTACAGTATTATATTTCTATTTATATATACATTGTGTAATGATCAAATGAAGGTAATTAGCATGTGATCACCTTAAACATTTATTGTTTCTTCATTGAGAACATTCTCAACTTCTACAAAAAACCTGTTTTAGATTCCACAGATGAATATATGTGTAGTGTTTGTGTCTTTTTGTGCTTGACTTATTTCATTTAACATAGGGTCCTCTAATTCATTCAAGTTGTCACAAATGACAGGATTTCATACCTTTTTTATGACTACATGGTATTCCATTACTTATACATACCACATTTTCTTTCTCCATTTATTCATTGGTTAATAGGTAGGTTGATTTCATATCATGGCTGTTTTGTATAGTGCTGCAGTAAAGATGGAGTTCAGATCTCTCTTCAACTTATTGATTTAATTATATGTTAATTATATTTGATATATGTACTACTACTGGGATTGCTGGGTCATATGTTAATTCTATTTTTAATTTTTTGAGGAACTTTTCTATTTCCCATAATGACTACTAATTTACAGACCCACTCATAGTGTATGAGAATTCCCCTTTCTCCATATCCTCACCAGAGGATAATAATAGGTAATAGTTCTTCTAACTAGGGTGAAATAGTATCTCATTGTGGTTTTAATTTGCATTTTCCTGATATTTAGTAATTTAGTGATGTTGAGCATTTTTTCATAAACCTCTGTTTTTAGAGAAATGTTTATTCAGGTCTTTTGCCCATTTTTAAAAATCAGATTATATGAAGGATTTTTGCTATTGTTCTTAAGTTCTTTAGATACTATATATCAACACTTTGTCAGATGTATAATTTGCAAGCATTTTCTTTCCATTCTGTAGTTTTTCTTCACTTCGTTGATTATTTTCTTTGCTATAGAATCTTTTTAGTTTGATATGATCCTGTTGGCTTATTTTTTGCTTTTGTCACTCCTGCTTTTGAGGGATTGTCTAAAAAAACCTTTGCCCCACACCAAGGTCATGTAGTATTTCCCTATATTTTCAGGGTTCAAGTAATTTTATAGTTTTGAGTTGATTGAGTTTTGAGAGGTAGGGGTGTGTTCTTATGGTTCTACATGTGGATATCCAGTTTTCTCAGCACCAGTTATTAAAGAGACTGTCCTTTCCCCATTATGTGTTCTGAGCTCCACTGCTCTCAATCGTTTTTGTGCCCATATCATGCTATTTTGGTCAAATTAGCATTGTAGTATATTTTGAAGTCAGGTACTGTGATTCTCCAGTTTTGTTCTTTTTGCTCTTTGGCTATTTGGTATTTTATGGTTTTAGACAGGATTATATTTTTCTTTTTCTGTAAAGAAAATCATGGAATTTTGATAAGGATTGCATTGAATTTGTAGATTGCTTTGGGTAGAATTAACAATATTAATTCTCCCAGTTCATGAATATGAGATATCTTGCCATGTTTTTCTGTCTTTTCAATTTTCATCAATGTCTTAAGTTTTCATTATAGAGATCATTTATAAATGGGATTACTTTCCTTATTTCTTTTTCAGATAGTTTGCTATTGTTGAATGGAAACACTACTGACTTTTATATGTTGGTTTTGTATCCTACAACCTTACTGTATTCATTAGTTCTTTTTTTTTTTAAATTTTTTTATTTGTTTTAGTTGTACACAATGCCTTTATTTTTACATGGTGCTGAGGATCGAACCTGGGCCACGCATGTGCTAGGCGAGCGCTGTACCGCTGAGCCCCAGCCCCAGCCCCTGTATTCATTAGTTCTAATAGTTTTTAGATAGAGTATTCAGAATTTTCTATAAAAGATCATATTATCTGAAAAGAAGGATGGTTTGACTTTCTTTCCAATTTGGCTGCTTTTATTTCTTCTTTTATCCAATTGCTCTGGCTAGGACTTCAAGTTCTATGTTGAGTCATAACAGTGAACGTCAGCATCCTTGTTTTGTTCCAGATTCTAAAGGAAACACTTTGATTTTTGATTTGGTGAGTATGATGTTGTCTGTGGGTTTATCATCTGTAGCCTTTAATATACTGAGATGTGTTCCTTCTATGACTAATTTATTCAGAGTTTTTATCAAAAAAGGATGTTAAGTTTTGTCAGTTCTTTTTCTATTGAAATGATCTTGTGGTTTTTGCCCTTTTGTCTATAATGTGGTATATCATGCTTGTTGATTTGTGCTTGTTAAGCCATTCTTGGATCCTAGGGTGAATTCCACTTGGTTGTCGTGTTTAATCATTTTAATATGCTGTTGCATTCTGCTCTCCAGGAATTCTTTTTTTTTTTTTTCCCAGGTTTTTCAATTTGCTGGTATATACTTATTCTTAGTAGTTCTTAAGATCCTTTGTTTCTGTAGGATCAGTTTGTTTCCTTTTTCACCTCTGATTTTCTTTAAATTTATTTGAGGTTTTTTTTTTTTTTTTTCTTTTTTTCTTTGGCTAAAGTTTTATTCATTTTGTTTATCTTTTCAAAAACCAATTCTTCATTTCATTGATCTTTCATTTTCTTTTTTTTCTCTATTTTGATTATTTGTGCTCTGATCCTTATCATTTTTTTCCTTCTACTAATTTTGGTCTTGTTTTTTTTTTTTTTTTTTTCTTATTTTTTTCTAGTTTTTTGAGATGAAACATTGAGGTCTTCCTTCTTTTTTTTATGTTTAATTGTTTTTGGACCTTTATTTTCTTTACATGCAGTGCTGAGGATCGAACCCAGTCCTCTCACACACTAGGCAAGCGCTCCACCACTGAGGCCCCAGCCCTCTTCCTTTTTTTTTTTTTTTTTTTTTTTTGATGTAGGAGTTTATTGCTATAAACTTCCTTCTTAGAACTGCTTATAGTTCTAAAACTATCTAAAACTTTATGATAGCATAAAATTCTGGCATATTTGGTATATTTTCATTTTTACTTGTGAAAATATATTTTTAAATTTATCTTCCAATTTCCTTATGACTCATTGGTTGCTTCTAAGCATGTTTGATCTGTATGTGTTTGTACAGCTTCTGATGTTCTGTTTTGTGGCCTAACATGGTATACCCTGAGAACGCTGCATGTACAGCTGAGAGGAATGTGAGTTCTGCATCTAATTTCTGTCAGCTCCATTTGGTCTAGAGTGCAGTTTAAATCTGACGTTTCTTTGCTGGTTTTCTGGCTAGATGCTCTTCTGTTGCTAGAAGTGGGCTGTTAAAGTACCTTATTACTGCATTGCCGCCTATCTCTCTAGATTTAATAATGCTTGCTTTATGAGTTTAGGCACTGATGGGCGCATATGTTTACAATTGGTGTCTCTATGGTCTTGTCTCCCAGTTTTTTGTTTTTTTTTTTTTTTTTTTTTTTTTTTTTTTTTTTTTTTTTTTTTCTGTTATGGCCTTGTCTCCTCAGTTTTTGACTTGAAAATGAGTATAGCCACTCCTACTTTTTTTTTGGTTTCCATTTGAATGGACTATCTTTTTTCATTCTTTGCTCTCGGTTTCTATACTCCTTACAACTGAAGTGAGTGTCTTGTAGGCAGCAGAGTCAGATTTGGGTACTGCCATGTAATTACTTGTTCTCTACATCTTTGTTCCTGTCTTCCTTTGTTGTTAAGTGACTTTTTTCCTATCAGCATGTTTTGATCCCATGGTTTTTATTTTCACTGTATCTATTTAAGGTTTTTGCTCTGTGATTACCATGAGGCTTTCACAGAACATCTTATAATTACAACAGGTTATTTTGAGCTGCAACAACTTAATTTCAAAAGCAAAAAAGAAAAAAGCCTACTCTTTAACGCCACTTCTCTTCCATATTTTGGGTTTTTGATGTAAAATTTACATCTTTTTATATTGCGTATCCCTTAGCAAATTACTGTATCTGTATTAGTTTTGTCTTTTAAGCTTCCTACTGAGGATATAAGTGGCTTACATCCCCTGGTTCCCATGTTATTTTGGATTTATCTGAACGCTCACTTTTACCTGTGGGTTTTATGCCTCCAAATGTTTTCGTGTTAGACATTCTCATCGTTTTTTTTTTTTTTTTTTCCTTCTATTTGCATTTGAAGAACTCCCTTTAGCCTTTCTTATAAGACAGGTCTGCATGAATGCATTTAGGTTTTGTCTGTCTCGAGAGGTCTGTCTTCCATTTACTTATGAAGAATAGCTTTGGGTGGGTACAGTATTCTTGGTTGGCAGTTCTTTTCCTTCAGCAGTTTGGATATCATCTCATTCCTTTCTGTCCTGAAGGTTTTTGCTGAGAAGTCTGCTAGTCATATTGGAATTCCCTTGTGTGTCACTTGCATCCTTCCTCTTGCTGCTTTCAGAGTCCTCTCTGTCTTTGACCTTTGAGAGTTATTTGGGTTGAATCTGATTGGCAACTTCTGACCGCCCTGTAGTTGGGTGTTTGTTATCTTTCTCAGATTTGGAAAGTTTTCTATTATATCTTTGAATAAACTTAATTCTAACCTTTAGTCAGTCTCTAGATCCTCTTGAACATATAGATCTGCTGTTTTAATGGTGTCCCAGAGATCGCATGAATTTTCTTCATTCCTTCTCATTCTCTTTTTTCTCCTCTGTTTTCAAATAGCCTGTTATCAAGCTTACCAATTCTTTCCTCTATTTGATCAGTTCTATTGTTAATGCCCACCATTGGCTTTTTTATTTCATTTATTTATCAGTGCCAGAATTTAATTTCTTACAAGTTTTTCAATTTGTTTAATTTCTCCTGCACATTGATGAATTAGGTATCTGTTCCATTTTTGCAGTCTGGATTTGTTTGTGACTATTCTATCTCTGTAGACTTGTTTAGAAATTTTTGGCAGACTGCCTATGGTATTCCATTTCAGCATTAGAGGGCACCCTGAGCTCAGGTTAGATGCAGGTTTTTTGACGACTCTGCTGCTGGTGCAGTATCCAACCTGGATAGACCCTTGGGAGATTCATGGAGTACACTCAAAGCATGTGGGAGAGCCAACCAGGCTCTTGAGTCCAGAGGATCTATGGGCCCCACTTCCAGCAGTAGAGTACTCCTAAACATTCTGTCTGGTAGCATGTCTCCTCTGGCAGGGATGGAGGGCCACTGCCAGGTTCTCTGTGCTGGTTAGCCGTGAGCCCTACTTCTTCTTTCTAGCTGGTCTCAGGTGGAACATCCCACTGGGCATTCTCAGTGCTCGCTGTGGGCCTGTGCAGTGAGACTCCCACAGAAGGACTCTGGTGGTGAGGAAGTCAAATGTCTAATTCCTGCTTACTTTTTTCAGTGTAGACACTGAGTTCTGGGGGCTTTCTGCAGGTGGTACCATGGTAGCTTGGGGTCAAGGGGTTGTAGTAACAGGGAACCTTTCACCTTGTGGTCCAAAGGGGCTTCACAGTCTAACTTACCTGTTCTGGTTTTCTGAGTTCTTGTGAAGGTATTTTTGTGGCATATAGTTATTCAAATTGATATTTCTGTAGGGGAATTATCACTGGAAATTTCTACTCCATCCCTTCTCTTATATTTCTAGTCTTTAAGGAAAAATGTTTGGACAGATATTAGAGCAAGTCAAATCACTGAGAGAAAATAGCCTACTCATACACCATATACCTCTTGTAGACTATAAAAAATGAACTTTTCCATATATAAATTTTAAAATAAAAGGCCAAATATAAAGAAGTCTATGAATGTGATGATTCTAACTCACCCCCCCTCCCCAAAAGGTCTTGTCAACATGTTTTAGGTTAAGGATTCTCAATGGGTTTCTGCCCCCACACTGTTGACAGGCTGACCTCTCTTTCATTGTAGTCAATAGTGGAGAAAGTGTCAACAATGAGAAGGTTTTTATATAGTTTTAAAAGCCTTTTTCTCTTCCCTGATTCTAGTAAGCTCCCATGAGTAACAATCACTTATTAGGAATCTCAGGGGTAGTCTGCTGAACTGAACACAGCAAAGGGAGAGAAGGATAGGTCAGTAAATCCAGGTGATGTGGGTTTCAAAGGAGCAGCAAGGGATATTCAATATTTAGAGTTTGACCTGTTCTTTTCATTTAATCCTTATAACAGATGGTACTAAGCGAAGTAGGTACTTTTAATCCCCATTTTGCAGATGTAAAAACATTAAAATGCAGGAAGGTTAAACACTTCCCCAAGGTCACCCAGCTGCTAAGTCCAGACATGAACTTAAACTCCCTGACTCTTTGCCACTGCATCTTTATCTCCATAGGCACCAAGGTCTCCCTTAGGAACCACCTCCCCTTAGAATTTTTTATTAAAATATCACAAAAACATTCTGTTCATTCCTAGAATTCCTGTATTGAGTTCCCAAGGAAAAATTTATGGTCAAAATAACCTTTAAAATCTTTAGTTAATGAACTATGAAAAAGAAAGAAAAAAAGAAATAGATTTCAGTGAGGAGATGTGGATTTTGAAAGGATAGAAATGGAAAAGACTTCATATATAACTGCTCCCTTGGGCTGTCTTTTGTTCATTGACTGGATTTTTCTAATGGTTTTCATTCTCAGAGAAAATCGAAGTGCCTATACTCAAAAAGAGGCGGGAGGTGCTACCTCTGGATGTGACCCCTGCTGAAGATGAATGTGCCAGTGGTGCTGCCGAGGAAGAAACTTCTAGATTCCCACCTCAGAAGGAGACACAGTCCTGTTCTAACCATTCAGAAGGTGACTTGCAGTTAGAAAAATCAGTGTCCGTGGATGTGCAGCCAGAGAAGGAGAAGAAGTGTGTGAAGTTCTCAGCCAGGCCAGGTGACGCTGAAGCCTTAAGTGAAAGAAGTGAGAACACGCCCGGCTCTCCCAGGTCAGTGTCCTCTTTTCAAGGTGGCCGGCAGCCCTCCCTCTCTCTGCCCTCTCGCTGCATGAGCTATGCTCTTTGTCTCTTTGTCTGTCTTCTGCACATTGCATGTAGTCTGATTCCCCAGTTTCATCTGCCCACCTTCAACTTCTCCAAAACTTTGAGAAAGACAAAAATGATTGCAAGGGGAAAAGACTCCTGATGAAGGGAGTCCTATTAAAAAGCCATGCGTCTCTGTTGTTGGTTTGAACAAATGTGCTCTTACTTTTCTCCTGGTTCAGGAGTAGCCATGAAGGAAGAGTCAACTTACCCTCTCAAAGGCTTTCCAGTAGTCTTAAGACAATTTAGTTTAGAAAATGTAGGTGAAGTTTTCTGTGGCTTTTGATGTTGTTTTTACCAGTCCTTCAGACATTATTTTGAATTATTTTGACCTTTTTAAATATCCAAGCTAATTTGTTTCCACTTTTTCTAAAACATCAAAGCCTCCAATTTCTGCATATTTGAATTTGTGACTTAAAAGAGAAAGTGTCAGACATGTGTATCTGAGGGAATAGTTGAAGGGCCTCGTCTTTAAAAAGAATAGAAGAAGGTAAGAGCAAGTGAACAGAGGGAAGAGGATGTAGCTGGCTGCAGCTGGAGTTCTGGGCGTGCACAGCAGGATCTGGGTGGGATAAACAGAAGTGAGTGAGGAAAATGGAGGAAAAATAAAGATGAAGGATGTTGCAGTGCAATGGCAGGTATATTAAAAATAAACACCTTTAGACGTGTAAAAATCAAACTTATTTCTGTGACAATAGCCAGCTTGGATTGTCTCCAATGAAGTCAGATTTTTTAAGGTGCTATTAAGGCTATCTAGTTCTTAGAAAGAAGGGAACAGAATCAGATATTTTCTATATGCATTTGATTGAAAAAGTAAGACAGCTCACCGTATGTAAAAGAACTTCCTTGTATGTTTTATCTGATTTCTCTTTAAATTTTCAGTGCTACTAAATGTATTCAACAATGAAAAAACTGTTAGCTGCTGTTATTATTGTAAGGAAGACTAATTAATTATTACCTCCTTGAGTTTTTGTATAATGTTGTAAGTCACATAAGAGCTTGATATTTTTGAGGAAATGACAACTAATGGATGCTACCTGACCATAGTGCAAACTGTTCTAAGGCGAGTTCTGCAGGCCGTGCATGTTTGTGTGTGGCTCACTGTGGTAGTGTGCATGTGGCCAGTATGGGTTTGTGTGGGTCATGATGTGGGTGTATGTGGCCTGTATGGTCTTCCGGAGGTAGATTTCCAGAACTGATCAGTGCATAACCTTGCTAGCTATGTTGCCTCCATTTCTTATTCTGCTCTTTTGTGCTTGAAAAAAAGTTACTTCAATGTATGTAGCTAAATTGTTTGACTCAAATTGCACATTGGAAAGTATTTGCCTTGCTAGTTAAACAAAAACAAATAAAATACCACAAATCACATTTTTTTTTTTTTTTTTTTGCGTGTGTATAAGTCCATCTGCTCACTCCAGACATTTCCAACCTTGTGTCTTGCATGCTTAACTTAGATACACAATCTGAAGATAATTTTGTAACAAAAGTGGCTTTTATTGGAAACTTCACTGTCGCATGCTTTATAAATTTAATTGATGCTCTTCTTTAAAGTGTTTGCAGGCCTATTTTATTATCTCTCCACTGTTTATATTTTTCTTTAACTATTGTACTAGTTGAAACTCAGTTTGAGTTTGTCTTCATTGTCTGAAGCAGACATCTGGGCAGCCCAGGATCCCATGGTGTTTTTCGTCTTGTGCGTTGGCCTTTTGTATGTCATGTTGACATTAAAATATTGCTCCAGCATTTCAATTTTTCTGTTTTGTGTACTTATCATGATAGATGTCTCATCAGATTTAATTCTTTAGTCTAGGCCTTAACAGGCCTTTTATCAACCTTAATGTATTTGCTAGACATTTTAAAAAATTAAGTCTATTGATAAGAGTAATTCCTTTCAAGAGTCATTTAGTATTCTTAATGGTACTGGAGTCAACTAATTTTTTTCCTTATTAAAAAAAAAAAAAATAGCACCATTCCTCCTTGGAGGCTCAATATATTACGGGTTTGTTTCTCTATTTTTTTCTTAACTACATTTGAATTCAGAGTGGATGCTTTAATGCCTGTAGGTTAGCTGCTGAGTCAATGCTTCAGACAGACATAAACGAAGAGAAAGAACCTGCAAGCAAATTGGAAAAGGAACCTTGTAAGAAATCACACCCTATTGTATACGTGTCCTCCAAATCCACTCCAGAGACCCAGTGTCCTCAGCAGTAAGGACTTCTCTCTGATCAGAGGAGGTACTCCTTGCCCTGAGGTCACTGAGGAGCTTAGTTAAGAGCCCGAGTGGTGCCTGAATGCGAAATACTCACGTCTGCTCCTTGTGTCAAGACCCAGCATTTCCATGCTTCTTCAACCAGGCTTTCAATTTTGATTGGGATACTAACCTGAAGAGTTTCTTAAGTGATGACCCTTCATGGATCTTCTGTGATTCACACTGAATTAACTACTAGCAGAAGGAAGACTATACTTAATTTAAATCTACATGCTGTGTAGTATCCGGATTTTTTTAAAGTGAAGTGAATACTTGAACTACCTTCAGAGCCATATATTCAGAGAACACTGAAGTCATTTACTATTATATTTTCATATGCAATCTTTTATGAACTTAGTTTTTCACTGTGTTGTAAAAATAGGAAATTTGATTTGAAAATATATATTACAGATTTTGTTGGTTTTTAAAGCACCTGTATTTATCCTTTTTGTATTCATATTCATGACTTAGATTTTATGACTGAAGCATATGAGACAAATAATTTTTAAATGTAAAATAAAATTGCAATAATTTCTCTTCTTTGTGTTTTCTTACTCTGTGTAGATAACAGGATATTATCAAAAGAAAAATAAAGGAGGGGCCAAAAAAGAAACTTCAGGGATTCTCAATTCTTTGATACCTATAATTTATATGTATTTTATATACCTAACTTTATATTTTGTGTATATATACATATATATTTAAAAAGATTTAATTCTAAACTTTCAAAATAAAACCAAAATGAAACCAAAATGATTATAGATTGGTTCATAGCAATTTCATGTATGTTTTCTATAGGTGGGTGAATTGGTTCTTCCATATGTATATATTTGCATTCATTCATATTCACAAGAATTTCTGAATCCAGGTTGCTGAATTAGAAATGTTTCATTTAGTAAATTAAGTCTGAATAGAAACCTAGGAGCAACACCACAAAGAGCTGATTTTGGGAAATGCTTTTTACAAAGAGACTTGCACAAACATTTAAACAAATTAAGAAACCAATTGAAGGTTGAAGAACAGGGACAAGGGAATCTTATACATTGAGGCTCTGCCTTAACACCCTAGAGACTGAGGCAATTCTGCTGATCTTGAATCTTCTAGGAATACATTTTGAAAAATCACCACTGTAGATGATGAGAAACAAATAATGGATATGAGCAAAATAGTTTCCTCACTCAATTTATTTTAGTAGAAGTTTTGCAAAGTCATAATGGAAAATGGATTTAGAAAAAGCTAAGAATGGAGGCCAGAAATGGTCGTTGGATAGTCCAGTTAAATACACATTCAGAGTGAGGTAGTATGTTAGTAATATAAAGTGGGAGTAAGTGTTGAACATGAGATGTGGGACTCGGATATTAGTGGATAAATGGTGGTGGTAACAGAATATAGGAGTTGAGGGATTCAGTTCTGATGGGTTATTCAAGTACATGTAGGGAGCTGGGCGCAATGGCTACTCAGAAAGCTAAGGCAGTAGGATCGCAATGAGACACTGTCTCAGAAATTAAGGGCTGGGATGTACCTCAGTGGTAGAGCAACCATAGACTCAATCCCCACTACCTCAAAAAGAAAGTGTATGATTTGCAAAAGTTAGTTTATTTATTGAAACTTAATTTTTGTAAGGAAAATGTGAACTAACATATAGCCCTGTTATAACAGGCACATTTTCCCCTCATCATTATTCCAAAATATAGCTTTAGTCAAATATTTATAATCACAGCCTATTATAGTCACTATTAGAACCTAGAATACAGATGGCCTCCTTGAGAAAGGTGTTGGTAGGAGAGCTAATGTTTGATTTGCTAGATATTTAATGTTCTGCTCATCAGTGTTAAGTTTAGCATAATAATAAGATTGTAGCATTCTAGTATATCTGAACCCTAATCTCAGCTTCTCAGATAAGTGTTAGACTTAGGCAACTTTGTTTCTGGAAACAGTTAGTTTGGGTATTGCTTTTTTTTTTTTTTAATATTTTTAGTTGTCGTAGACATAATACCTTTATGTTATTTATTTATGTGGTGCTGAGGATCAAACCCAGTGCCTCCACATGTACTAGGCAAGCACTGTACCACTAAGCTACAACCACAGCCCCTATGTATTGCTTTTTTAATATTTTGATTTTTATAATTGTTTATAATATGTAGATCTATAATCTACAGAATAAGATATATGTATTTTTTTTTAAAATGTAGCTTTTTATCCTTGTTTATGACTTATTTTTCCTCCCCTGACCTTTACATAGAGAATATAGGTAGGCAGGTAGGTAGGTAGACTTTTCATCCCCTTTCTTAGATAAAAAAATAATACTGAGAGATGTCAGAGAAAAATGTTGGGTAGGGAACTTCAGTGGACCACCTTTCCCTCTACAAAATTAGCCAGTTAAACTAAGGACTTGTAGAAAGCAGAATTGACTATAGGAACTCTGGAAATTGATTAAGAGTGTATAACAGCAAGGGAACAGTCAAAGAAAATATCAACATGAGTGTTGGCATTAAAGGAGATCTCTGATGATCACTACGAAGCCTATTATATGTAGCAATTACACAGCACACACTTAAAAAAAACCAGTGGGTCAAAGAATCACAAAGAACATAAAGATGAATTTTAAATACTTAAGATAAATGAAAGTGAAAATGTAAAGGCAGAAGTACTCAGCAGAAAATTTATGGCTGTAAATACCTGTGAATTTTAAAAAAGATCTCAGGACAATAACTCAACTTTGAGGAACTAGCAAAAAGGAAGATTGAACTCAAAGCTAAAAGGAGGAAAGAAAAGAGAGAGAGAGAAAATATAAAATAATGAGATCTATAGAAACAAACGTTCATTCTTTGAAAAAAGTCAATAAAATTGACAGACTTAATTAGACCAAGGGAAAATAAAAAAGACTCAAATTACTAAAATTAGAAATGAAATTGGGGACAATACTATCCATTTTATAGACATATAAATATCATAAGAGAATACTATAAAGTTATTTATTAGGTATGCCAATGAAGTTGTTAAATTCCTAGAATGAAACTACCAAAACCTAAGAAAAAAACTGAAAATAAGCATAGGAGATTGCAATAGTCATAATTTAAAATAATAATTTTAAAAATAAATAATAATAATTTTAAAGACTTCCAGAATAAGATCCTGGGACCTGCTGGCTTCACCAGCAAACTCTATCAGACATTTAAAGAAGAATTAACACCCATATTCTCTAAACTTTCCCAGAAAGTAGAAGATCATTTCCTAACCTGTTCTTCTAGCAGAAGAACCAAAGCCAAACAAAAACTTCAGAAGAAAACCATAGACCAATATCAATGATGACTATGGATGCAGAACTCTACAAGGTAAAGGGATATATATATACCATGACTGTTAGGGCTTGGATCTGATGTGGGCCTTTGGGGAAGTAATTGGATCATGAGAATTCTGACCTCCTCAATGGATTAATCCATAAATTCATAGCTGAATGGGTTACTGGGAGGTGGTGGGACCTAGTGGAGGGAGTGGGTCTTTAGCAGTGTGCCCTTGAGGGCTGTATCTTGTCCAGGGCCTCTTCCTCCCTCTGCGCTTCCCAGCTGCCCTGAGGTGAGCAGCTTTGCTCTGCCACACCTTTCTGCTGTGATAACCTGCCTCACCACAGGCCCAGAAACAATGGAGCTGTGGACTAAAACCTCTGAAATTGAGCCAAAATGATGCTCTTTCCCCCAAGTTCTATTTGGTCAGAGCAACAAAAATCCAACTAACACAGTGACCAAGAACCATTTGTTCCAGAAATGCAGATTGGATTAAAGTGAAAAAATGTAATATAAATGGAAAGATACCCCATGTTCAGGAATTGAAAACCTCAATGTTGTTAAGATGGTAGTACTCACTGTCTTAGTCAGTTTGGGCTACCGTGAAAAATTACTATATCCTGGGTGGTTCAAGCAACTAACATTTTTCACGGTTCTGAATGCTTAGAAGTTCAACACCAAGGTGCCCAATAGATGCAGTGTCATGAGGGCCTACTTTCTGGTGTGCAGAACAACCTTTGTGTATTCTCATATGTTGAAGAACAGAGAGAAAGTACATGTCTCCTTATAAGGTCACTAGTCCCATTCATGGGGACCTGATTAATTCTCCACCCCCCTTTCCCCTTGCAGCACCATGGCATTGGAGGTTAGCATTTCAACATAGGATTGGGGAGAGGGCACATTCAGTCCATAAGATGACCCAAGTGATCTGCAGAATCAATGCAATTCCTATCAAAATCCCAATGGCCCTTTTTTGCAGAAAAGCTGATTCTAAAATTTTAAGTGGACTTGCAAGGTGCCCCAATAGCCAAATCCAACTTTCAAAAGAAGAAAGTTGGAGGTATTTCACAAATTTCCATTTCAAACTTACTATAGAGTTGCAGGAAACAAGAAGACACACTGCAATGTGGATGAACCTTGAAAACTGGCACAAAAGAACATTTGTTTTATAATTCTATTTATGTGAAGTATCTAGATAAGCTCATCAATAGAGACAGCAGCTTCCTGGTGGGCAGAGGTAGAGAGAAGAGGGAAAAGGGAGGAACTGCTCAATGGACACAAAATTTCAATGTGAAATGAAGACGCTCTAACTAGATGGTGGTGATGGTTGCACAACATTGGATGTACTTAATTCCACTGAACTGGACACCTTAAAACAGTTAAAATGATGACTTTTGTGCTATGTCACATAGAAAAATTCATAAAATCTTGTAGAATGCAGCTTTCAGAATGTGTAATGGGCAGAAAGTATGGCCTCAAATCAACAGTTTAAACTTTGAAGAAAGTGAAAAGAAAAACTAGCAATTAAATTTTAAAATTTTGAGAAAGGAAGTATATTAATAAGAGAAGAAATCAATGAAATAGTATACAAGTATGTAGTAGAGAATCCACAAAGCCAAAAATTGATTACTGAAAAAAGATTAATAAAGTTGATAAAACTCCAAACCAGATTTATGAAGTAAAAAAGAGAAAATACAAGTTAACAATATCAGGAATGAAGAAAAGAATACATTACAGAATTTACTGATTTTTAAAAGATAATAAATAGGTGGATGATTAGGTTACACCAACAAATTTGACAATTGGGATAAACTGGTTAAATTCTTGAAAACCACTATTAAAAAAAAAAAAAATAAGAAAATTTGAATTACCTGATACTAAATTGACATTTTAACTAAAAGCCTTTCCATAAAGAAAACTTTAGGCCCAAAACTTGAAAGCATTCTTCTAATCATTGTAAAAACAACACCAACCTTAAAATTGTTTGGCAATTTTTTTTGTTGTTGTTTGTTATTGGTAGTTACTGGAGATTGAACCCAGGGGTGCTGAACAACTGAACTAATCACCAGCCTTTTTATTTTTTCATTTTGAGACAGGTTCTCACTAAATTGTTAAGGCTAGCCTTGAATTTGCAATCCTCTGGTCTCAGCCTACTGAGCCACTGAGATTACAAGTGTGCACCACCATACCTGGCTTTGAATAGTTTTTTGCCTTATATATTACTAATGCAAAAAGGCAGGAAAAAGAAAATTAAAATATACAGCTTTGAAAGGAAGAAGTCAAACCTTTTATAGGTGGCATCTTTGTCTGGGTAGAAAATCCCAAATAACAGAAAAATACATGCTGAGCAGGGCACCATGGGGCATACCTGTAATCTCAGTGAATCAGGAGGCTGAGGCAGGAGGATTATAGGTTCAAGGCCATCCTTACCAATTTATCAAGAACCTGTCTCAAAGTAAAAAACAAAAAAAAATAAAAAAGAAAAAAGAATTAAAAAGCTGAGGATATTTCAGTGGTAGAGTGCCGTTGGGTTCAACCCCCAGTATCCCAAACAAACAAAACAAAATCTGCTGAAACTAATAAGGAATTATACCAAGTCTGTAGGATACTTTGGGTTTTGTAATGGCCCTTTAGATACAACACCAAAGGCACAAGCCATGAAAGAAACAAAAATTTTAATTAAAAATGGGCAAAAGATCTAAATAGACACAAAAACTACAGATGATAAGTAATAAGCATTTGAGAAGATGCTCAACATTTATGTCATTAGAGAATTGCAAATTAAAACAACATTGAGATTCCATTAAATTCATGTTAGAATGGTTAAAACCCAATGCACTAAAACCAGCAAATGCTGGTGACATTTGGGAGCAACAGGAACTCTTATCCATTGCTGATAGAAGTACAAGGTGACAGAAGGAAGGCAGTTTGGCAGTTTTCTTACGAAGGTAAACACAGCATTACCACACAATCCAGCAATTGCACTTCTTTCTTGGTATTTACCCAACTGAATTAAAAAAAAAAAACACAGAAATGTTCATAAAAATATTTGTAGTACATATACAACAGCATTCAGTGCATCTACTCAGAAGTGTTCACAGTAAATTCATAATTGTCCAAACTTGGAAGCAACCAAGATGTCCTTCAGAAGGTGAATGGATAAACAGATGGCTATGCCCATACCATCCAGTATTATTCAGTGGTTAAAAGCCATGGAGGAACCTGCAACCTAAGGTTTCCTAAGGGAAGGAAGCCAGTCTGCAACTGCTACAGACTGTGATTCCAAATGCAAGACATGTGGAGACATTGTATTTCTTTCTATAAAGACAGAAATCAGGTTGCTGGGAGTAGGGGAGGGGGTAGGAAGTGGGATGGTGAGGGGGAGCAAGGGCAGTGGAACTACTCTGTATGATACTGTGGGGGTGGACCCATATCTGTCATTTGTTAAAACTCATGGAACTGCACTATCGTGAAGCTGAGTCCCTAAGGTCAACTATGGACTCCATGATAATGTATCAGTGTGGACTCATTAATTCTAACTTGTTCCACACTAGTGCACCATTTTATAGGGAGAACTGCTTGTGGGCAAGAACATGTACAGGGGAACTCTACTTTCAGCTCAATTTTCTGTAAATTCAAAACTGCTACCAAAAAAAAAAAAAAAAAAAAAAAAAAAAAGTCTACTAATTTAAAAAAATACAGTTTTCATCACAATAAAACAAGAGGGGCTTTCTTTTAGATTCAAAATCCAGCCCAAAGCAGATAAATCTTGTTTACTCATGAGAACTGTGTACAATGTTTCCACTTACCCAACAAGCAGAGCTCTTTTTATATATATATATTTTTTTAAAAATTAAAGTCTTGGTATTTTCTTACTTAAAAAGAAAGAGGGGCTGGGTTTGTGGTTCAGTGGTAGAGCACTTGGCTAGCTTGTGTGAGGCACTGGGTTCAATTCTCACACTACATATAAATAAATGAATAAAATAAAGGTCTATCAACATCTAAAAAATATATTTAAAAAAAGAGAGAAGGGAAAAGAAAAGTGGTAGAACACTCACCCAGCATGCAAAAGATCCTGGGTTTGAGCTCCAGCACTGTTAAAAATAAAAATGGTTATTCTTTAGTTATCAAGGCTATAAGAAAACCATTTTAAATATGTTAGAACTCAGGGAATTTTGTAGCCATAAACCCTTCTTGAGGGATTTCCTAAAGTATAATTATCCCAACAAATGCTTCACTTATACTAAGTGAATAACTTTTGCAATAGGATTGAAAAATTGAAAAATAACTATACATGTTATGGATAACAGGAGCAAGGTTTCTCACTGTTGGGAGTTAGAATGTACAAAGGAGGAAGGCTAAAACAACTCTGTGGTGTTGGATTAGAATTGAGTTTTATGAATTCCTGGGTCTGTCTCCTGAGAGATCCTAGCAGCATTATCATCTGAGTAGCAGTGAGCACATCTAGCACACTTGGCACCCAGATCTTGGCTTCTTAATACCATTCTCCACCAAAAGGAACCAGAATTCTTTGAAAAATGGTGGACTCCAGGACTATGGCTGGGAATGAATGAGATGAGCCTTGAGCATCTTGTGCCAAAAAGTAAGAAAGTGCACAGAGAATGGTGGGGCACACGGAAATGATCTTGCCACCTTGAAGTAGCTCCCACTGGCCAAATCTGAGGACAATTTGAGCATGTAAGTCAACAATAGTAATGGGTCATAACATTGAGTAAAATAAGAAACCACAAGCCCATACAATTATAAATAAATAAAGAAGTTAATGAATAAATAAAGAAAACCTTTTGCTCACAGTAGAATTGCATTTCATGAGCACAGAAGAAATGATAGATTTCAAAAATCTCTGGTACTTATGCTAAGTGATTTAGGCAAGAATCACCAATAAATGTTAAAATTAGTTGGGATAAAAGTATGATAAGTTATAGAATATTTACTTAGCCTCAGTATTTACTGAGTCTCATAACATCTTTCCACAAATACATATAAATTAAAAAGGGAATCATTACCCTAAGTACATATATGAAGACACAAATAGTTTGACTCTACTTTGTATAGAACCAGAGATATGAAAAATTGTGCTCTATATGTGCAATATGAATTGTAATGCATTCTGCTATCATATATAACAAATTAGAATAAAAAATAATAAATTTAAAAGGGAAACTTGTTAACCTTCATATGGAGAAAACTGGTAGACATTAGCTGAATCAGTAACCAAAATTAGCATCGCCCATAACAGAATTGATGTAATGCTACACGAGAAATGCATTGCTTACATGGTATTCCTGCCATAAATTGCAAAACTAGGATCTAGTCAGAAGAAGACATAAGATCCTGACCCAGGCATTCGATTTAGTCCTGGCCTGGATACTTCAAAATGCAGAGAGCATGAGTGATAAGTAAAGGTGGGAAACCTGATTCTGATTAGAGACATGTATCCAATGAATGCAATTTGTGATAGGAATTTTCTTTTGTTTTAAAAGACATTAGTGGAACAACTGGCAAATTTTGAATGAGTACTTTGATTAGCTGATAGTATTATGTGAATGTTAATTTTCTGATTTTGATCCTTGTACTGCCCTTGCTTTTAAGAAATGTACAATGAAATATTTAGGAGTGAATACTACTTATTCTCATGTCTGCAGTTTATTCTCAAGTGGTTCAGAACAAAAAGTAGTTTCATACATTGAAAGGGGCATGAAAGCAACTATATTGAAATGCTAACATTTGGGAAATGTAGGTAAAGAGTGCACAGACTCTATTGTTCTTGAAACTTTCTGTAAATCTGAAACTATGTTAAAATTCGAAGCTTTTCAGTGTTGCTCTTTGCAGATGCTTTGACTGTAGAAAGTCTAAAATACTTTGTAGATAATCTATTAAAATTAATGATGGAGTTTATTAAAGTTGCCTATCAAATGCAGGTTGAATTTTTAAAAATCAGTTATAGCAGCTATAAACACATGGAGAACATTTTTATTCAGTTTTATGAATTCTTTTTAGTTATGCATTACATTAGAATTCATTTTGATATAATTGTAAAAGTATGAAATATAATTTGCTTGAAGTCAGTCCCCAGTGCTTCCCCTTTTCCCTTCCATCCTCCATCTTCCCATTCCCTTCCCTCTTCTCTGCTGAACTTTCTGCTATTTACTTGTACTATTTTTTTTTTCTTTTTAATTAGTGCCTTGTGGATATATGTAATGGTGAGAGTCAATGTAGTATTTCATATAGGTACCTAGGACAGTTAGGTGACATTCATTCCACTGTTCTTCACTTATTCCATCCCTCTTGCCTCCCCCTCAATCCCCTTCCTTTATTCCACTGATCTTTCTTCTAACTTGACGACATCCTTCCCCTTTTCTTTTCTAGTTTTTCCCTTATTTCTGACTAGATTCTGCATATCCAAGAAAATATTCAGCCTTTGACTTTCTGGGTCTGGCTTATTTCACTTAGTACATTTATCTCAAGTTCCATCCATTTACTGGCAAATCCCACAATTCCATCCTTCTTTATGGCTGAATAATACTCTCATATATATGTATACCACATTTTCTTTATCCATTCATCTGTCAATGGGCATCTAGTTTGGTTCCATAGCTTGGCTATTGTGAATTGTGCTGTTAGAAACATGGATGTGGCTATATCTCTATAGTATGCTGATTTTAGATCTTTTGGATATATACTGAGGAGTGAGATTGCTGGGTTATATGGTGGTTTCATTCCTAGTATTCTGAGGAATCTCCATACTACTTTCCAGAGTGGTTGTACTAATTTGCTGTCTCACTAACGATGTAGGAGTATACCTTTCCCCCTCCATCCTCACCAACAATTCTTATTTGTATTTTTTATAATTGCCATTCTGACTGGAATGAGATGAAATTTCAATGTAGTTTTAATTTGCATTTCCCTGATTGATAGAGATGTTGAACATTTTTTCATATATTTGTGGGCTATTTTGTATTTCTTCTTTTGAGAAGGGTCTGTTTAGTTCTTTTGCCCATTTACTGATTGGGCTATTTGGGGTGTGTGTGTGTGTGTGTGTGTGTGTGTGTGTGTGTGTGTGTTGAGATTTTTTAATTCCTTTTTTTTACTGGGTATTAATCCCCTGTCCGAGATTAATTCTGTAGACTCTCTCTTCAAATTCTTCATTGTTACCGTTGCTGTGGAAAAGCTTTTTTAAATTTATTACACTTTAGGAGTCTTGTTAAGGAAATCAATGCCTGTGCCAATACGTTGGATTGTTGGGCCTACATTTTTTCTAGCAGTTGCACAACTTCTGGTCTAATTCCTAGGTCTATAATCAGCTTGAATTGACTATTGTGATGTCTGAGAAATAGGGGTCAAGTTTCATTCTTCTGCACATAAATATCCAGTTGTACCAGCACCATTTGTTTAAAAAGGCTATCTTTTACCCAACGTATGTTTTTGGCACCTTTATGTAGTATGAGATGACTGTATAACCACGCATGGTGGCACATGCCTATAATCCCAGCAACTTGGGAGGCTGAGGCAGGAGGATCACAAGTTCAAAGCCAGTTTCAGCAATTTAGTGAGGCTGTAAACAACCTAGCGAGATCCTGTCTCAAAATAAAAAAAATAAAAAGGCTAGAATTTTGCTTAGTGGTTAAAGACCCTTGGGTTCAATCCCTGATATAAAAAAGAAAAAAAAATTGACATTTTGTATGTGGGTTTGTGTCTGTGTCTTCTATTCTATACCATTGGTCTTTGTGTCTGTTTTAGTGTCAATGCCATGCTGTGTTTTATCTACAGCTCTATAGTATAATATGAAATCTCTTATTGAGATGCATCCAGCATTGTTCTTCTTGTTCAGGATTGCGTTGGTTATTCTGGGTCTCTTATTTTTCCAAATGAATTTTAGGACTGTTTTTCTATGAAGAATGTTATTGGGATTCTGACAGGAATTGCACTGAATCTGCATAGCCCTTTTGGTAGAATGGCCATTTTTACAATATTAGTTCTGCTGATCCAAAATTATGAGAGGTATTTCCATCTTCTATGGTCTTCTTCAATGTCATCAGTATTCTATAGTTTTCATTGTAGAGGTCCTTCACCTTCTTCATTAGCTTAATTCCAAAGTATTTTATTTTATTTTTTGAGCTTATTGTGAATGGGATAATTTTTCCTAATTTCTTTTTCAGCAGATTCATTATCATTACTGGAGTATAGGAGATTGAATGATTTATGTATGTTGATCTTTTATCCTGCTATTTTACTATATCTGTTTTTTGGCTCTAGACGTCTTCTGATGGAGTTTTTTGGGTCTTCTAAATATAAGATCATGTTATCAGCAAACAGATAATTTGACCTCTTCTTTTACTACATATATCCTTTTAATTTCCTTCTCTTGCCTAATTGTTCTGGCTATGTTTCAAGGACTATGTTGAATAGGGGGGATGAGAGTGGGCATCCTTGTCTTGTTCCTCATTTTTAGAGGAAACACTTTCAGTTTTTCTCTGTTCAGGATGATGTTGGCCTTGCGTTTGCCATAAATAACCAAGAAGAAAAATGTTGGACCATATAATTGTAAATATATTATATGCCTAGAGATGAAGCCAACAAAAAAATGTATAAGTCCTCTATATTGAGAACTGCAAATATCTCAGAGATAAAGAAGATCTACTTGGTAGTATATACTAAATTAAAAGTATCACTTCTCTCCAGATTGTTCTAAAGATTCAACACAATTCCAATAAAATTCCTAGTAGATTCCCCCCTCCCCCGAACATAACAAGCTGATTCTAAAATTTATATGGAAATTCAAAAAGCCAAGAATAGGCAAGGAAATCATGAAGAACAAAGGGGAGGGCTTATACTAACAGACACAAAGAGCCTTAGTGTATAAAGAAATAAATTAGAGAATGCCTTAGAAGATGGAAAGATCTCCCATGCTTTTGGATAGGCAGAATTAATATTGTCAAAATGGCCATACTACCAAAACTGTTATGCAGATTTAATGTAATTCCTATTAAAATCCCAATGACATTCTTCATAGAATTAGAAAAAGCAATTATGAAATTCATTTGGAGAAATAAGAAACCCAGAATAGCCAAAGTAACCCTTAGCAAGAAGAGAAAAGCAGGAGGTGTCACAATATCAGACCTTGAACTATACTGCAGAGCCTTAGTAACAAATCCAGCATGGCATTGGCACCAAAACAGACATGTAGACCAATGGTACAGAATGGAAGACACAGAGACAAACCCACAAAATACAGTTATCTCATATTAGACAAAGGCACCAAAACATTGTTGGAGAAAAGAGAATATGTTTACCAAATGGTGATGGGAAAACTGGAAATCCATATGTAGCAAAATGAAATTAAACCCCTATCTCTTACCATGCACAAAACTCAAAGCAGATCAAAGACTTAAGCACTAGAACAGAAACCCTGTGCCTAATCGAAGAGAAAGTAGGCCCTCACCATTTGGCTTGCGACTGACTTCCTTAATAAGACTCCTAAAGTGCAAGAAGTAAAATCAAGAATCAATAAATGGTTATTATTGAGATATGATTTGTATTCCCTATCATTTTGATTTATTTCTGGTTTCAATTTGTCTTAGTTTCTCATTTGGTTGAATATCCCTTTAGTGTAAATCCTCCCTTTGCTAGTTTTCACCTTTTTTTTTTTTTTTTTTCATCCTCAGAGAATATTCTGTTGAGAATGTTCTGTAGTGTAAGCTTTCTAGTTGTGAATTCTTTTAATTTTTGCTTATCATGGAATTTTTTTTTTTTTTTTTTTTTTGTACTAGGGATTGAACTCAGGGGCACTTGACCACTGGGCCACATCCCCAGTCCTTTTTTGTATTTTATTAGAGACAGGGTCTCACTGAGTTGCTAAGTGCCTCGCCATTGCTGAGCTGGCTTTGAACTTGCGATCCTCCTGCCTCAGCCTCCCAAGTGCTGAGATTACATGTGTGCCATAGTAACAAATCCACGCCCGGCCATGAATGTTTTAATTTAATCTTCAAATCTGAAATTTAATTTTGCTGGATATAAAATTTTTGGTTGGCATCCATTTTCTTTCAGAGCTTGAAACATATTATTCCAGGATCTCCTAGCTTTGAGAGTCTGGGTTGAGAAATCAGTTGAGATCCAAATTGGTTTTCTTCTATACGTAATTTGATTTTTTTCTCTCAAAGCCTTTAAAATCTTATCTTTATTCTGTGTGTTGGTCATTCTCATTATAATGTGTCTTGGTGTGGGTCTGCTGTAATTTTGTACACTTTGGGTCCTGTAAGCCTCTTGTATTTGATTTTCCATTCCATTCTTTAGGTTTGGGAAATTTTCTGCTATTATATCATTGAAAGGATTGTGCATTCCTTTGGTTTGTATCTCTGCTCCTTCATCTATTCTGATGACTCTTAAATTTGGTCTTTTCATGTTATCCCACAATTCTTGGACACTTTGTTCATGATTTCTTTCCATCTTCTCTGCATGTTCAACTCTACTTTCAAGATTATATATTTTGTCTTCATTGTCTGAGGTTCTGTCTTCCAAGTGGTCTAGTCTGCTGGTGATGCTTTCTATTGAATTTATAATCTGGTTTACTGATTCCTTCATTTAAAGGATTTTTGCTTGGGTTTTTTTTTTTTTTTTTTTTTTTTTTCATGATCTCTAACTCTTTATTGAAGTGGTTTTTCACTCCCTGTATTTTTTTCTTTGATTTCACTCCTTATACAATCCTTTGCTTTACATGTCAATTTAACTATATGCAATATGAATTCCTCCTTGGACGTTTCTTCCACTGTATTATCAGTAGTTTCTGTTGTTGAAGCATCTTGGTCTGTTTGGGGTTAGGGTTAGTGAAATAAGCCAGTCTCAGAAAACGAAAGGCCAAATGTTTTCTCTGATATGTGGATGCTAATTCACAATAAGGGGGTGGGGGCTAGGGAAGAATAGAGGTACCTAGGGTTAGAGAGAGGGAAGTGACGGGAGAGAACCGAATATGGGAGTAGGAAGGACAGTAGAATAAATGGACATCTTTATCCTATGTGCATATATGATTACACGACCAGTGTGATTCTACATTGTGTACAACCAGAAGAGTGAGAAATTGTGCTCTATTTATGTATGATGTGTCAGAATGCGTTTTACTGTCATGTATAACTAATTAGAACAACAACAAAAGAAACAGTGTAAAATGGTAATTGATTCAGTGTGATCTTAAAGCAAACAGAGACTGAGTCATGAAGAAGAATGTAGTTATGGCATTTGCCAATAAATGGATGGAACTGGTGACTGTCATGCTAAGTGAAATAAGCCAATCCCCCAAATCCAAAGGCCAAATGTTCTCTCTGATATGTGGATGTTAATACATAATGAGGGAGGGGGAGGGAAGAATAGAAGTTCATTGCATTAGACAAAGGATAATGAAGGGCAGGGAAGGTGGTAGGAATAGTAAAATAGTAGAAAGAATCAGACATAACTTCCCTATGTTCATATATGAATACATGACCAGTGAAACTCCACATTATGTACAACCACAAAAATAGGATCCTCATTAGAATAAGTTTTAATCCATGTATGTATAATATGCCAAAATACACCCTGTCACTTATATCTAAAAAGAGAAAATTATATATATGTGTATATATATATATATGTATATACACACATATACATAATATATATATATATATTTGCACATAATACATATGTACACACATATACATACCTATGTATGTATGTATGTATATGTATACAGAGAAACAGACCAAAGAAAGAATAGAGAACCTGTAAACAGAGTCAAGCACACACATGCTCTCCTAATTTACAATAACAGACTACACAGTGCCAGAGGGAAAGGACATTTTTTGAAAAGTTATGCTAGGGAAATTTGTGTAGTGTATGGGAAGACTCTTGATCCTCTTGCCACTTAACACAGCTATGGGTGTCACAAAGGTCCATGTAAGGCCCAGTCAGTCTACTTCCGAGAGCCCAGGCTGACATCTAGACTCTCTGACCCCACGTGGAGTCGTATAAAAGAGGCGCACAGACACACACAAAAAAAAAATCCCAAAGAAAATAAAGATAGTGAACTTTAAAAGCTAAAGGGGCGATTCCCTTTAACTGAACAGATGGCTCTTTGAAACCTGGCTTTTTCCTCCCTGGTTAGAATGAATGCTTTACCATGAATCATCTGTTGTTCACATTTCCTCTAGCTTCTGTTCTTTTTTCTTTTCTTTTTTTTTTTTTTTTTTTTTTTTGGTACTGGGGATTGAACTCAGGGGCACTCGACCACTGGATCACATCCCCAGCCCTTTTTTGTATTTTATTTAGAGACAGGGTCTCACTGAGTTACTAAGTGCCTCGCCATTGCTGAGGCTGGCTTTGAACTCGCGATCCTCCTGCCTCAGCCTCCCAAAGTGCTGGGATTACAGGCGTGTGCCACCACGCCCGGCTTAGCTTCTGTTCTTAAACTAATTCTCTTTCTCTGAGAAATAACTTTGTACCTTCACAGTAAAGAAAGGAAAGTTGGCATGGCTGTTTGGACTACAAAATGGTTACAACGTTTAGAAATACAGCATCGACTTCTGTCTAAATGGTATTTTATTTATACTTTCAAATTATGTGTCCCACAAAATGTAAGCAAAATATTCTAAATTATAATCAGTCTAATTGCCGCCCCGGAAAAAAAAAAAAAGCATAAAAACGGGGGAAAATGTAGGATTGAATATTTTTTAAGATTAACAATTTGAACCATTAAATTTAGAGTACTCCATCCCAAAAGGTTATCAGAATGATAAAGAATATTATATTAGGTGTATTATTTTACAAACCAGCTGGCAACTCTCTAGCAATGTGTTTATCCCTCCTTCCTGACTTTGTGGATGTCTTGTACAGTAGAACCTAGTTTTCTACCCAGGTTAGCACTTTCCTACCTCACCTGAGCAGCACAGTGAGCAGTGACTTGAGGTTGGGCTGCTATGCATCTATCTGGCCTCCTCTTATTTCATGGTAGTCTTTGCTCTTTGAATGCTGACTGGACATAGGAAGAGGGCAAGGACAAGGGCAGGCATGGAAATTCCTAAGCCCAGTTCCATAGCGGAGCCCCAACAAGTAGCCATTCCTGGAAATCCAGTCTGTTGCTTCGGCCCTCTCATCAATCCTGCAATCCACTTAAAACTCCTAATGCTTGGCTTCCTACTTAAATTGGTTCAAGTAGATCCTGTTCTCTTTAACGGAACTGCCAGCCCTGTAATCCTTTTAGAACAAAACCACTTTAGGTCAATAGGATTCAGATACTAACCTTTACCTAATTTTTTGTGTGTGTGTGTGGTTACCGGGGATTGAACTCAGGGGTACTCGACCACTGGGCCACATCCCCAGCCCTTTTTTGTATTTTATTTAGAGACAGGGTTTCACTGAGTTGCTAAGTGCCTCGCCATTGCTGAGGCTGGCTTTGAACTCCTGATCCTCCTGCCTCAGCCTCCCCAAGGATTACAGGCGTGTTCCCATGCGCCCACTAAATGACTTAATTTTTTGCATGGCTGTTTATTCGGTAGAACGTAGGCTCTCAAAGATGCCTCCCAATTCAACAATTCTGCTCTGGGAGCCTCTGGGTCCTTGACTTTACCACTTTTTCATTGTCTATCACAAAAGCCCTCAAGTTTTTCCTTATCATAGATTCTACCTCCATAATTAACCCTTGCCCTTCATCCCACCCCTAAAATGTCCCTGGGAAGGCCCCAATCCTAACTTGTAACCCGACTCTCCCTGTGTTCTGGTTTGACTCTAACTGTCCCCCAGAGGCACCATGTGTTTACAGGCTGCATCCCCAGCTTGGTGCTATTGGGAGGCACTGCAAACAGGCAGGGCTGCTGGGAGGTCCTCTGGTCACTGGGGTGTGCCCTGGAAGGGGACAGTGGGGGTCCAGCCCCTTCCTCTTCTCTCTCAGTGACTGGCAGCCTTGAGGGGAGCAGCTTCACTCTACCATGCTCAGCTGGCCATGAGATGCTGCCTCACTCAGCACAGATGCAAAGGCGACAGGGCCAGACCATCATGGACGGAAACCTCTGAAACTGTAATAATAAATGAATCTTCCCAGTATTAGTTAGAGTGACAGGAAGATGACTAACACAACTTGGTATCTTCTAAAGTCTCCTTGACCTTCTTCCCAGATGAATGCAATCAGAATTGGGGTGGGGGTGGGGGGCACTGAGACTGAGATTCCATTGTGCAGCCAGATTGGAGACTCACTGGTCTAATTCATGCCTGCACTGAGATTATTAAATGTGGCAGAAGAAAACCGCTCGATCATCTCGAGTCCTTCACGTGGATCTTATGGCCAATGAGCAGTTGGCTTCCAAGTCTTCAGGATGATTTTCATGTCTCTTTCTGTTTTCCTAGTCTTAGCTGAATGACCTTCGTATTTTATTGAGAACATTATAACTAACATTTGCAGCATATCATGTGCAAAAACACTACTGTTCTGCGTGTTTTCATCAATTAGTTCATTTTGTCTGAACTCTGGAGTAGATGCCACAAGATGGCTCCATCTTCAAGAAGTTGAAACTGAGAATCAGAAATGTTAGGTTCCTTGCCCAAACTCACAAAGCTTGTACTTGTGAGGGATTTACATTTGAAGCTGGAATCCATCTCTCACCCACCTCACACCTCTTTTCTGGAGAGCTGAAACAAAGAGAAAAAGAAGCCTCGTCTGATCTCACATTTACTGACCATTCTGTCTCTGCATCCATGTCTTCTCCTTTCCCCGACTTTTTGAAATAGGGGACGGTGTGCATTCCAGTCCATGCATCTAATTCACCTCCGGTGATCCAAGACATGTTACCAACAGTGATACCATCCACGTTAAGCACAATAGTACTGTCTCCATACTTGGATCACATCAATACCATGCTAAAAGTTGCATTAGCACAGTTACAATGTGGTTGCAATAGCTCAGTTCTACAATCAGATCAGATTTAAAAAAGGAGACAGACAAAACAAACAAACAAAAAAAAAAGTATTGGGAGACACACAAGAGGGGGAAAATGAGACAAGAAGAACTATAGGTCATGTGTGTATTTGATCCATGCAAGGAAAAAAAGAGGAAATAGAGAAGGGAGACAGGGAGGACACAAAGAAGGAAGAAAGAAAGGAAAGAAGAAGAAGGCAGGAAAAAGGAGGAAAGGGAGGCAGGAGAAAAGAGAGAAAAAGGAAGTAGAGAAGAAAAAAAGAAAGGGAAGAGGAAGGGAGGGATGAAAAGAGAAGAAAGAAAAAGAGAAAGAGAAGAGAAAAAAGGTGGAATGGAGAGGGGAAGGATGGGGAGGGGGAAAAAGAGAGACAGGAGGAAAGGAAAGGGGATGAGGAAAAAGAGAAAACGTGGAAAGGGAGAGAGAAAGAAAGTAGTGTGAAGATAACATAGAAGGAAAGTAAGAAAACAGTATAAGGAAAGAAAAAAGAGGAAGACTGGAAAGAAGGTAGAAAGGGAAGAAGGAAAGGAGAGAGGATAGGTGAAGGGTAGGTGGAAAGGAAGGAAGAGGGAGGTAGGAAAAATGGCAGGGAAGTGGGAGGGAAGGAGGAAGGGTATACAAAGATGGGAAGGAATGAGGGGGTGGAACAGGATGTGGAAAGGAAGTAGGAAGGGTGGGAGAGAAGTGGGAAGAAAGAAGGAAGGGTGTGAGGGGAGGTGAGGGGGAGAAAGAAAAAATGAAGGGAGATGAGAGGAGAGGGAAGAAGAGTGCAGGGAGCTGGAAGGAAGAAGGAAGGATAAAGAGGAGGAGAGAAGAGAGGAAGAAAGAGAGAAATGAGAGGGCAAGGGGAAGCATGAAGAGGAGGTGAGAAAAAAAATTGAGAGTGAAGAGGAGAAGAGAAGAGGTAGGAGGGTGGAGGGGAGAAAAGACAAGTGAGGGAGGAAGAGTGAGAGGAGGTGAGAGGAAAGAGAGGAAGATTACAGGGGAGGGGGAAAGAAAAATAAAGGGGAACAGGTAGTGGTAAAGAAAGAGGGAAGGTGGAGAGGAGGTGAGAAAAAAGGGAGGAAACGTGTGGAGAGAAGGTGGGAAGGGAGGACCAAAGGTTGGAGAGGATGTGGGAAAGGAGGAGAGGACAGGTGTAGAGGATATATGAAGGAAGGGAGCAAAGTTGTACGGGAAGTGGGAAGGAAGGATCCAGGGGTGGATTGGAGGTGAGAAGGGAGGGAGGTAGTATGGAGAAGATTAAGGAAGAGAAGAGAGGAATGGCAGATAGGATGTGGAAGGGAGAAAGAAGGGTGGAGAGGATGTGGGAAGAAAGGGTAGTAGGCCAGGGGAGAGAAGGGAGAAGGTGGAGAAGAGAGGGGGAAAGAAAGAGGCTGGGTGGAGAGGAGGTGGGAGAGAGGTAGGAAGGGTGGAGAGGAGGGGTGGAAAGGGAGGGAGGAAGGGTGGAGAGGAGGTGGAAAGGGAGGGAGGAAGGGTGGAGAGAGGGGGAAAGCAAGGGAGGAAGGGTGGAGAGGAGGTGGGAAGAGAGGAAGAATTGGGGGTAGGAAGGAAAGCAAAGAAGGTTGAAGGGAAGGTTGGACAGGAAGGCCAAATGGTTCAGTGAGGAGTGGGAAGGTAGGGATAAAGGGTGAAGTGGAGGTGCAAATGGAGAGAGGAAGGTTTTCAGGGAGATGGGAAGGGTGGGAGCAAGGGTGCAAGGGAGGTGGGAAGAACCACAAAAAGAGTGAAGGCCAGGTGGGAAAAGAGGAAGGAAAAGTGGAGGGTAGGTGAGAGATGAAGTAGGAAACGGTGGAGAAGAAGTGGGAAAGAGAAAGGAAGAGAGGACAGGAGGTGGTACAGGAAGAGGTAGGGGGAGAGGATGAGGGAGAAAGGTAGGAAAGATGTAGGGGAGGTGGAAGAAGAGAGAAAGAAAAAGAGAAAGAGAGGTGTGAAGGAAGGAGGGCCAGTGGTGTACAATGGGAGAGAAAGAGGGTGGGTTGAGAGGATGAGGGAATAGAGGAGAAGAGGAGGGAGGGAAATGATATGTGAATGAGGTGGGAGGGAAGGAAGGGTTGAGAATGAGGGGGATGGGAGGGAGGGTGGAAGAAGAAGGATAAGGTGGGGGGAGTGAAAGGAAACTAGGGTGGGAGAGGAGGAGGAAGGGTGGAAAGAGATGAGGGGAAGTGAAAGGGTGGGAGGAAGGTGGAGGGAGTGGGAAGGGTGAAGGAGGGAGGGAGGTTGGAGGGGATTCAGAAGTGAGGGAGGGGAAGTGTGGAGGGGAGTGGGAAGGGAGGAGGGAGGGTGGAGGGGAGTGGGAAGGGAGGGAAGGGAGGTGGAGGGGGAGGGGAGTGGGAAGGGAGGGAGGGAGGGTGGAGGGGAGGGAAAAGGGGAAGGGAGGGAGGGAGGGTGGAGGGGAGGAGGGGAAGGGAGGGAAAGGGAGGGAGTGGAGGGGAGGAGAGGGAGGGAGGAGTGGAGGGGGAGGGAGGAGGGAGGGGGGAGGGTGGAGGGGGAGTGGGAAGGGGGGGTGGGAGGGGAGGAGAGGTGGAAGGGGGAAGGGGAGGGAGGGAGGGAGTCGAGGGGAGTGGGAAGGGAGGGAAAGGAAGGTGGATGGGAGTGGGAAGGAGGGAGGAAGTGAGGGGAGTGGGAGGGAGTGGAGGGAGGGATGGAGGGGGGGAGGGGAGTGGGAAGGGAGGAGGGAGGGAGGGAGGGGAGGGGAGGGATGGGAGGGAGGAGGGGAGGGGAAGGGAGGGAGGGAGGGGAGAGGGAGGGGAGGGAGGGTGGAGGGGAGGGAAGGGAGGGGGAGGGAGGGTGGAAGGGGAGGGGGAAGTGGGAGGGAGGGAGGGAGGGTGGAGGGGTAGTGGGAGAAGGGAGGGAGGGAGGGAGGGAGGGAGGGGAGAAAGGGGGGAGGGGAAGTGGGAGGAGGGAGTTGGGAAGGGAGGGTGAGGAGGGGGGTGGGAAGGGAGGGAGGGAGGGTGGAGGGGAGTGGGAAGGGAGTGGGAGGGAGGGTGGAGGGGAGTAGGAAGGGAGGGAGGGAGGGTGTGGAGGGGAGGGAGGAGGGAGGGTTGGGGAGGGGAGTGGGAGGTGGGGAGGGTGGAGGGGAGTGGGAAGGGAGGGAGAGAGGGTGGAGGGGAGTGGGTGGGGAGGGGAAGGGAGGGATGGAGGGAGGGTGGAGGGGAGTGGGAAGGGGAGGGAGGGGAGGGTGGAGGGGAGTGGGAAGGAGGGAGGGAGGGTGGAGGGGAGTGGGAAGGGAGGGAGGGAGGGTGGAGGGGAGTGGGAAGGGGATGGAAGTGAGGGAGGGTGGAGGGAGTGGGAAGGGAGGGAGGGGGGTGGAGGGGAGGGTGGAGGGGAGTGGGAAGGGAGGGAGGGAGGGTGGAGGGGGAGTGGGAAGGGAGGGAGGGAGGGTGGAGGGGAGTGGGAAGTGGGGAGGGTGGGGAGTGGGAAAGGAGAGTGGAGGAGGGTGGAGGGGAGTGGGGAAGGGAGGGAGGGTGGAGGGGAGTGGGAAGGGAGGGAGGGAGGGTGGAGGGGAGTGGGAAGGGAGGGAGGGAGGGTGGAGGGGAGTGGGAAGGGAGGAGGAGGGAGGAGGAGGGGGGGAATGGAGAGTGGAGGGTGGAGGGGAGTGGGAAGGGATGGAGGGAGGGTGGAGGGGAGTGGGAAGGGAGGGAGGGAGGGTGGAGGGGAGGGGAGTGGGAAGGGTGGGAGGAAGGGTGGAGGGGAGTGGGAAGGGAAGGGAGGGTGGGAAGGGAGGGAGGGGGGAGGGGAGTGGGAAGGGGGGAGGGAGGGGGAGGGAGGGGGAGGGGAGGGTGGAGGGGAGAGTGGGAGTGAGGGGGAGGGAGGGTGGAGGGAAGGGAGGGAGGGAGGGTGGGTGGAGTGGGAGTGGAAGGAGTGGGGGAGGGTGGAGGGGAGTGGGAGGGAGGGAGAGGGTGGAGGGGAGTGGGAAGGGAGGGAGGGAGGGTGGAGGGGGTGGAAGGGAGGGAGGGAGGGTGGAGGGGAGTGGGAAGGGAGGGAGGGAGGGTGGAGGGGAGTGGGAAGGGAGAGAGGGAGGGTGGAGGGGAGTGGGAAGGGAGGGTGGGAGGGTGGAGGGGACTGGGAAGGGTGGGAGGAAGGGAGGAGGGGGTGGGAAGAGGGGGAGGGTGGAGAGTGGGAGAGGGAGGGAGGGTGGAGGGGGAGGGAGGGTGGAGGGGAAGGGAGTGGGAGGGAGGGAGGGAGGGTGGAGGGGAGTGGGAAGGGAGGGAGGGAGGGTGGAGGGGAGTGGGAAGGAGGGAGGGAGGGGTGGAGGGGAGTGGGAAAGGAGGGAGGGAGGGTGGAGGGGAGTGTGGGAAGGGAGGGAGGGAGGGTGGAGGGGAGTGGGAGTGGGAGGGAGGGAGGGGGAGGGGTGGGAGGGGGGAGTGGTGGGGAAAGGAGGGAGGGAGGGTGGAGGGGAGTGGGAAACTGGAGGGAGGGAGGGTGGAGGGAGTGGGAAGGGAGGGGGGAGGGTGAAGGGGAGGGGGAGGGAGGGAGGGTGGAGGGGAGTGGGAAGGGAGGGAGGGAGGGTGGAGGGGAGTGGGAAGGGAGGGTGGGTGGAGGGGTGGGAGGGAGGGGGAGTGGGAAGGGGGAGGGAGGGAGAGGGTGGAGGGGAGTGGGAAAGGGAGGGAGGAGGTTGGGGGAGGGAGGAGTGGGAGGGGAGTGGGAGTGGGATGGAGGGTGGAGGGGAGTGGGAAGGGGGGGATGGAGGGAGGGGTGGAGGAGGGAGTGGGAAGGGTGAGAGGAGTGGAGGACGGGAGGGATGGAGGGGAGTGGGGAAGGGAGGGGGAGAGGTGGAGGGGGAGGAAGGGAAGGGTGGAGGGGGGGTGGGTAAGGGAGGGGGAGGTGGGAAGGGAGGGAGGGGGGTGGAGGGGAGTGGGAGGGAGGGAGTGGAGGGGGGTGGGAGGGAGGGGAGAGGGTGGAGGGGAGTGGGAGTGAGGGAGGATGGGGGTGGAGGGGAGTGGGAAGGGAGGGAGGGAGGGTGGAGGGGAGTGGGGAAGGGAGGGGAGGGAGGGTGGAGGGGAGTGGAAGGGAGGGAGGGAGGGTGGAGGGGAGTGGGAAGGGAGGGAGGGAGGGTGTAGAGGGGAGTGGGAAGGGAGGGAGGGAGGGTCGAGGGGAGTGGGAAGGGAGGGAGGAGGGAAGGTGGAGGGGAGTGTGGAAGGGAGGGAGGGAGGGTGGAGGGGAGTGGGAAGGGAGGGAGGGAGGGTGGAGGGGCAGTTGGGAAGGGAGGGAGGGAGGGTGGAGGGGAGTGTAGGAAAGGTTGGAGGGCTGGTTGGAGGATGGGAGGGGAAGTGGAAGGGAGGGAGGGGAGGGTGGAGGGTGCGGAAGGGCGCGGGGAGAGGGTGGAGGCAGCTGGACGTGGGAAGTGGGAGGGAGGAAGGGTAGTGGTGAAGGAAGGGAGGGAGGGTGGAGTAGTGGGAAAGGAGGGAGGGAGGGTGGATGGAGAGTGGGAAGGGAGGGAGGGAGTGGAGGGGAGTGGGTAGTGAGGAAGGGATTCTTGTGGGGAGTAGGAAGGGAGGGAGAGAGCGTCCTATTCCCATGTTTGTGGATAGGGCCCTTGGGAGTGATGGCCGTCTGGGAGTGTCACTTGAGGGATTGGAGGGAGGGTGGAGGGGACCCATAGGACCTTTATATTAGTGGTTACTTCTCCCTGGAGCACTTATTCCCTGCGTCACTTATTAAATATTACTTTCCCTTCCCTGCACTTCCCACCCTTGCTCCCCTGATGTTTCCTGTCTATCATTTCTTTGCTGTTTTTCTTATTAGAGCTTACTGTGTACTTGCTGATTTTCAGCCTTCCCTGCTAATTGATAAGATCCACAGGAGCAAGAACCTTGCTGTTGCCCGAGGCATATCCTCAGTACCTAAATGGCTCTTCGCAGGACTGGCTCTCAATAACTGTGGAGCAAAGGAGTCCTTAGCCCTTGGGGATGGGCAGAAGTCCAGTAAGTCACCAATTACAGCATGGTGTGCGGATATGTGTTGGACTTCCTGGGACAGGGACAGATGTGCCCTCATTGCTGGAGGCTTAGTACTGAACACAAAAACTTAGGAGGACCCACTGTCTCCTCCTGAGCTGTCCAGTCACTCTGGCCTCCATTTCTCCAAGTCAGAGATTGCTCCAGAGGCATACCAGCTCTCGCTTGGCTCTCTCCAGGGACAAGTGTCTTGTATACTTCAGAAATGAGAGGGCCTGACTGGGTTGGTTGCTGTCACCCAAAACCCCTCCTTAGGCCTGACCAGAAAATGGTG
>CM046662.1:8778786-9001286 GCA_025594165.1 Tamias sibiricus | reverse complement strand
GCGGCCCTCGGGTGCCACCGCTGGCCTGGCCCGGCTGCCTGGCGTCCACCCCCTTCTTTGGGGAACGCACCTCATTTCCTCTGGGGCAGTTTTTCTCAGGCTTTTATTTATTTATTTTAAACAACTACTGTCCCCTCAGAAGCCTTCGACACATTATGTCCTAATCGCTCCACATGTGGAACAGCGATCTCTAAAGGTGCTCCGTCAGCACCTGACGTGCCAACACCAACATCCACATCAGAACGCTGTGGGCACCCGCCCCCGGCGGGGCGCGCCCGAGTCCCCGCCCTGAGCTGAAGGCCGGCATGTGGGCCCCACCTGGCTCCAGGCGGGACACAGGGTCCCGCTGGTGGAGCTGCATTTCTGTGCCCCTGGCCTCAGGACCGGCTTCGAGGTGAGCCCGGGAACCTGCGGGTTGCTGGGACAGCTGTGGGCAGGTGGGCCACCTGGGGTGCCCTGGAGGCCCCCTGGGGCAAAGGCAGTGCCCTGACCTGCCTGGTGACCTAATACAGGAGGTGGCTAAATGTCATGCTTCCTGCCCCAGAACCAGGCACTAGGGCCTTCGGACGCTGGAGAGGGTGGGACGAATCCCGAAGAGAAGAATGCAGAACCGGCCATGCATGGATGCACACACGCCTCTGGTCCAGCCCTGAGCTGGGCACCAGTGAGAGACAGCAGAGCAGGGTAGCAAAGGCTTTGGGAAGCTAAAGCAAGATGGAGACCGCCACCCACAGCAGGGAAGTCCCTTATGTCTGCGCCTAACAGGGTGGGCTGCTGCTAAAAAACAAGAAATTGGTATGGTTGAGAGATTTCTACAATCTAATTGAAGCATTGTAATATAAACACAAAAGAGGTGCTCAAAGAGAACAACCAGTAAAAACACATGCACAGATGTATCCTGAAACCAAATAATGAATTAAAATAAGATACCTAAAATATTAAAATACACCTGTAATCCCAGCAACTCAGGAGGCTAAGGCAGGAGGATTGCAAGTTCAAGGCCAGCCCCAGCAATTTAGCAAGGACTTAAGCAACTCAGTTGTTGGGACCTTACACTGTCTGCCAAGGGGATGGAAAAGCTCTGGCTTTCTGGCTGCTTGCCACATTACCACGCCCTGTTACAGGACCTAGGCTAAGCAGGGGGCGTGGCTGTGAGAACTGAAACCACCCCAAGGACAGGCCAATGGCTCCACCAACGGCATCCGCCCATGCTCCTTATGTGTCCCTATGATCTTTCTGTTGATTGGCCCATGTCCTCTATAAGATCGTCCAATTTCCTCAATAAACCGAGTTCCAGCATTGACTGACTGGACTTCCTCGGTATGTTCCTGTGTCCTTTGAGGGCAGGGGAGAGAATATCCCCGGCCTTCACTTTCCCAATCTAGTCTCTTCATTGGGGTAGGCCTCTCTGGCCTCTTTTGCTGGACACAAGAGGTCCATCAAGACCCCAACCCCTTATAACTTCGCGACACTCAGTGAGACCCTGTCTCAAAATTTAAAAAAAAGGGCTGGAGATGTGGCTCAGTGGGTAAGTGCCCCAGAGTTCAATCCCTGGTACCAAAAAAAAAAAAAAAAAAAAAGCTTTCCAAAATGTTAGCAAATTGAATCCAATAATATATAAAAAAGGAAAATAAACAAACAGGCTTATCCCAAGAATGCAAAGATAGTTCAACATTTGAAAATCAAACAATTCAATTTACAATACCAACAAACTAAAGAACAAAAATCATACAATCATGTCAGCTGACATATGAAACTATTCAACAAAAGACAGCATCCTTTCATGATAAAATCTGTTAGCCAAGTAGGAACTTCCTCAACCCTATTAGAGGGCATCTACACAAAACTACGGCTAATCTCATATCTAATGACGAATACTAAAAGGTTTTCACTTAGGACTGACTGGACAAGGCCAGGGTGTCCACTGCTCTATCTCTATTCAACACCCTACTGCAAGTCCAGGCCTGCACATAAAGCAATGAAAAGCATATAGATTAAAAAGGAAGAAATAAAACAGTTTCTGTTTATAAACTGTCTATAGAAAATCCCAAGGAATCCAGGAAAAAATTTTTAAAAAGGTGCTAGAATAAGTGAGCTTAGCAAGGTTGCTATTTACATAGCGTTTATGTTGCATTGGATATTATGAATAATCTAGAGATGATTTAGAGTGTGTGGCAGGAGTCTGTAGGTTCTGTGCAAACATGTCATTTTCCACGAAGGACTTGAGCATCCTTGAACTTTGGTACCCCAGGGGTCCTGGAGCCAGTCCCCGGAGGACACTGAGCAACACGGCATACTGAATGAATCAGGTCGTGAAGCCCCATGCCCAGCCCACCAGGGATCACAGAGGGCAGCTCCCCGAATAGGAGAACCCCAGAATCAAGGCAGGCCGGCCACGGGAGGGACAGAACAGGGACGGTCTTACTAAACGGCCATGTCCTCCTTGAAAAGCCGCAAAAGCAAAGTCAGGCCTTACCTCTCCATGAAAACTTTTGGAAGAAAACCCCTGCCTGTCCCCCAAAAAAGATCTAAAAACCCGAGTCTGGGGTGGGGGGGGGGCGGCTCACCCAGCTGCCCAGCACGGCAAGACTAAAGGAACCCCACGGACCAGATCCCACCCGGCCTGAGTTCAGTGACAGACGTGAAGCCCTGGCTGGGACCCTGCCCAGGAGAAGCCGCACCCTGTGGGGGCTCGTGCTCAGGTGCTGGGGCATGGAGGGGCTGCTCTCCTCCCCCAGGGCCCCCGGCACTGCGGCCCATCTCTGCAGGTGGCCTCGGGCACAAAATTAAAAAGACACTAAAAAACTCAGTCATCAAGATAAGCACCATTCAAACAAATCAATATTCATGCAAAAACTCATGAATAAAATCCCAACATTTTAAATAAAGACAGGATCCAGCTCTGCGTGGGGGGGGCCAGGTCCCCGCCTCCCCCTTACTAACACCGTCTGTGGTAGAACAGCCCATGCTCTGTTGATGGATTTTCTGCATTCATTTTGACTTTAAAATACAGCATTAGAGCCTTTTTTAACTTGAGTGCTGAGGTTTTTTTGTTTTTTGTTTTTTTTTTGGTGGGGGGCTAGGGACTGAACCCGGGGCCTCCATGTGCTAGGCCAGTGCACCAACACAGAGCTGAACCCCCACTCCAACTGCAGAGTGTGTTGAGGCCCCTGATGTCCTGCCAGACCCTGGCTTGTCTTAGCCAGCCCTGGCCTGCTCTGTGGCCTTGGCCCCTGCAGCCAGTGGCCTGGGGCCCTGGGAGGCACCTCCTGTGGCTGCCCCAGTGCAGGCTGGGAGCTGCAGTGCAGGCTGGGAGCTGCACTCCAGGGCTCTGGGAGGCTGCTCCTCCTCTGCTCTCTGCTGAAGACTGGGACTGGTGTTCCTGTCTGTGGGGGTGCCACCTGCTGTCCTCCTCCTTCCTCCTGGGAGCCCACTGAGGCCCGGATGCGCTCCTGCAGGGCAGGCTGGGAGAGAGGCCTCCTGTCCCGGCTCAGGACCACCCACCTCCCTGCCTCCTCCCCCTCCCCTTCTGACTGGAATAGAAAGAGGGGGAAGGGAGGGCAGCGGGTGGGGGACCCCTGTCGGCCCCCCCTCACCCTCTTCCAGCTCCCGCCTGGGCCACCACCTCTTCTTCCCTGCTCTCCCTCAGCCAGGGTCAAGCTGGGAGGACACAGAAGGAGCTGACCAGGCCACACGGCAAGGGCCTGGCTGTGAGCGAAGCCAACAGGGAGGAGGGAAGATCCCAGAAGAGACGAGACGTGGCCCTGGTGGTGCAGCTGGAGCACAGACTTGGACACGCCTGGCACGTGGGCTTCCCAGGCATGCAAGCGCCCTGCAGCCCTGTTGTGAGGTGAGGCTGAGATGGGGTTTCCGTCACTCAGTCATTTGCAACAGAGGGGATCCTGACACTCGTAAATGGCCTACCCCACCAGCACAGTCACCTCTTTCTTCATCAGTTTGAGCTGCTCTTGGAACCTGGCGTAGTCTCGATCCTGCTCCAGGCGGATCCGCTTGGCCTCCTCCCGGCGGCGCACAGCATGGTCTTGCTCCATCTTCTCGACCTGCTGCTTTTGCTGACGCTCCAGGTTCTCCAGTTCTGTGTCAAAGAATTTCTTCTTGGCCTGGAAGGAGCAAAAATTCAGAGAAACTCAGCAAAGCCACTTTATACCTGGGAGGAAGATGGAGAGCTGTGCTCAGACCTGGGTTTGCATTCTAGCTCTATCAGCTCCTTGCTGTGTGACCTACAGCAAGCTGCTTAACCTCTCTGAGTCTCCATTTCCTTATCTGTAAAAGGGAGAGCAGACCACTGACTTTGCCGTGTTGCGCCTAAAGAGACTAGAAAACCTCAGGAGCCAGGCAGTGGTCGTGAATTGGTCCCCACTGCCTCGACCGTCCCCCTCGGCAACGTCCACCTCAAGGAAACATGGAGTCCGGACGCCCCCGGGCCCGGCTCTGCCCGTGCTCACGTTGCTCTCCTGCTCAAAGCGCCTGTGCAGCTGCTCCAGCTGCAGCTCGTGCTTGCTGCTGAGCTGGCTCTGGTTCCGATGCTCCTCCTTCTGCAGCAGCCGCAGCTCCCGGAGCTCCTGGCGCCTGGGGGAGGAAAGAGGCACAGATCTGCCCGGGAACGTGGCCTCGAGGACAGCGCTCTCGGCTGGGGACGCGAGGGCTGGATCATGGTGCAGAGTCACATGTCCGAGGCACGAGGGGGACTCAGGGTCCATCTGTCACCTCTGGACAAGGCATGAGTGACCTCAGTACACACAGAGGGCGGGGGTCAGCGGGGGAGGGTGGAAGATCCGAGCTCACAGGCGTGGCACGGGGCACGGGCAGGGCAGGGCAGGGCAGGGCAGGCAGGGAAGGAAACGCAGGAGAACCTGGAAAATCACTGTGTGGATACGCCACCGAAAGGAAAGAGCAGGCGCACGACCGAGAGGGGCCAGGCCTGGCGCGGCCGAGCCTCCACGTGCTGCTGCCGGTGCTGGCGGCGGCTGGCACCGCCCCCGCGCCCTGCTCCGCCTCCGATGGCACAGGGTGTTGCAACGAGGTGACTCATGGCTCACTCCCACGCATCCGCAGGTGTGGCCCCAGGACCGTGCACCTGCCGAAACCCACGGTGCCCGGGCCTCTGGCACAAGGCGGTGCCGTGGCTCCTGCCGCCTGCGCATGCGCTCTGGCCCTCCCTCGCCACCTCCAGCCTGCAGTCTGCACATGCGCTCTGGCTCTCGCCACCCCTCTGCCAGTCTGCACATCCAGCCTCGCCACCTCCAGCCTGCTGTCTGCATGCGCTCTGGCCCTCCCTCGCCACCTCCAGCCTGAGTCCCAGACAACGTGTCTGCTGTGGAGAGCTGGTGACACGGTGTCGTTCGTTCGGGGGATAGTGACAGGAAAAAATATGTCCGTGCGTGTTCAGGACAGACGCGACTTCCCCCCAAGTATTTTCAGTCCGCGGCTGGGTGAATCCACAGGTGCGGCAGCCGTGGGTACCGAGGGCCGGCTGTTGGCCGAGTCGGGAACCGGTGCCCTCCAGCACAGGGTGACCGAGACACCAGAGTGTGTCCACGTGATGCACCCCAAACCGCCACGAAGCGTCAGGTGGGACAACACCTGTGACAATAACGAAACCCTCCGCACGGACCAGGTGACCTCCAGGAGCAAGAGCAGGATGCTGCGGGGGCGCAGTGCCTTCCTGTCCTGGGGTGACGCAGACGAGGGGCTCTGGCACAGGTGGGCCTGGGAGGGTGGCACACAGATCAACACGGGCAGGCAGAGGCCTGGCAGAAAAGCGTGGGCCGTTTATCAGTCTTCTTCTTCTTTTTGAACCGTGACAGTGTGTGACCTATTACAATGACTATGTGATCTAAGCCACACAGTCTGCCTTAATCTTGTGACACATATCGCTGGTGCCTGTATGTGCACACTCACAGAGACACGACGGGTGCGTTAGCTGCACGCTGTGGGCCTCACCTCTTTCTGAGCAGCCATCAGCACTGCTACGAATCGTTTATGTAATCAGAAAAGGAACAAAACGTGGTCCTCCTGACTGTGACTCGTGGGGTCCACCAGGCCTGTGTCCCATCACAGTGGCATGCACAGTCTGCACTACAGTGGGTCACTGTGTGGCCACGCTTGGCCCCGGCAGGCCTTGCTCACGGCTCCGTGGGGCCGGCGGCGCTCACTGCCTGTGTGAGCGGCACACAGTAGGGCAGCATGGCCGAGCACAGGCTCTGGGCTGGGGGCCTCCTGGGCAGTCACGTCCTTGCAGGCCTCGGTGCCCTCCTCTGTGAAGTGAGGCGGATAGCCCCAGCTGGCAGGTTCTCTGAGGGTTAAATGAGATGGTGCCCGTCTGTGCCCGCCTGGCCCAGGGCAAACGCCCCGTAAGCGGCACCTGCTCTGGGGAAGACTAGGGGCCCGGAGAAGAGCTGCCCAGGGTCCAGGCAGAGAGAGGCTCTGCCCTCAGCCACGAAGGGGCTCCCGTCTGAGCACGGGCTTTTCTGGAAACGGAAAAGGTAGGAGGCGACCCTCCAAGTGTTAAAGAAAGGAAGCCCTGACTCAAGAGAAGGCAAGTCCAAATACGGAACACGGAGAGGCGGGCTCTCGCGACACCTCCCGGACCCCTCCTGGGGCGTGGAGAGGCGGCAGGGGCCTGGAACGAAGGGGCCAGCACAGGAGGCTTCGAGAGAAGGCTCAGCCTGGGAGGGTGACAGACATCAGGTGCCTGGTTCACAAGCCTCCGGGGTCCCCCTGTCCTAGAGCTGAGGTCCAGGTGCCGGGGGTGGGGCGCGCAGTAGCAGGGGGCGGTGGGAGCCTCCCATGCTCCACAGCCTGGCCTGGGCCACCAGGGCCTCTACCACAGAAGGCAAAGGAGAGAGGCCGGGTTCTGCTGAGCCGAGCGCCCCTCATCCCCCCACGGTCTCTCCTTCCCCTGAGCCGCACTCAGCACTCAGCAGCTCTGCCCGGGGGCGGGGCCCGTGCCAGGTGGAGGTGGGGGGTGGGGGCAAGGCCTCCCCGTGGGGCACACCAGGCGGGAACCTCAAGCCAGGAACCTGAACTGCCCAGAGGGCAGTGATGGACACCAGCCCTGGGTCCGGGTGTCACCTACCGAGAGCCCCAGCGCCCCAACCCCACAGCTAAGGACACCTGTGTGTGTGCCCAGCAATGCCACAGCGGCTCAAGATGGGAGACACCCAGAACATCCCAAACTGCTTCTGTCACGCTCAGGAAGGTCTGCGCTCTGCGAGACACGAACGCACCTGATGTGCTAGGAATTTCCTCCACACCAACAGTGACTCCCCTACAGAGGCCCGGCCTCCAGAGCTCTGCGCTGTCACCTGCTGAGCCCGGGGAGCCCGGGGAATGACTTCCCAGACAGACAGGGCTGGACGGAACCTCCGCCCCAGCCTTCCCAGCCGGGAGCCCCAGGGCACGCAACAGTCTCTCCCTTGGAGACTGTGGCACTAGGGTCCCCTGAGATGGCGGTTGGGGCGGAGCAACCGAGAGGTGCAGAGGGGGTCTCTGCAGAAACAGCTTTGCCTCCCGTCCCCCAGCCCGGCCTCTCTCCAGCTCTGTCCGAATGCCTCCAAAATGCCACCACCCAACCCCAGCCCAGAGCCTGCCGGTCCTGCAGGGGTGTCCCGTCCCCTGGAAGGCGTGAACAGCTGCCACGGCCACCCTCCAAAAGGGCTGCGCCAGCTGGCCACTCCCCGGCCACTTCCATCCTGCTGTACCCAGGGTAGAGGCTCCTGCCACCCCAACTCCCAGGCTCCATGACCTGGGTCCTGCCAACCCTCAGACACAGCCCCTAACCCTACAGTCCACACTCCAGCCCTGTCCTCCCGGTCCTGAGACAAGCTGAGTGGCCACCGCTCAGGTCTTCTGCAGTTGTAGCTGCACCCCTATGCTCCCAGCACCCCATCCCGGCCCTGCACCTGGCTGGCTTCTCTCGCCCTTTGGGATTGGCTCCGGGGTTTCCCTAGGAGCAAGTGCGCACCACCACATCACCCGTTCCTTCCTTCTCAGTGTGAACCACGATCAAGAATTATTGCATGTAGACCCACGAGGTGTGAGTCCTATCAGGGCAATGGCCTCACTTACTCTGTCCCCATCTGGAGGGTGGGTGGATGGATGGGTAGGTGGGTGGAGAGATAAGTCAGTAGATGGATGGTTGGATTGGAGGGAAGATGGACAGATAAATGGATGGATAGATGGATGATAAATGGGTGACTGGATGGACAGATGGATGCATGGGTGAATGTAAGGATGGATGATGGACAGGTATATGGCTGGCTGGCTGAATGGATAACGAGTGACCAGATAGATAGATGGGTGGACGGATGTAAGCAGGGGTAGGTGGATAGAGGCAGGGGTGGGTGGGTGGACAGATGGATGGATGGAAGGAAGGATAGATGACTGGGTCAATGGATGTGTAGATGGGTGGACAGATGGGTAAAAGGATGGATAGATGGATATGGACAAGTAGATGGATGATAGATGTTGGGTTGAAAAATGGATGGAAGGTAAATGGGTGAATGGATGGATGGGTGGGTGGACAGATAGATAGATAAATGGATGGATGGATGGAAGAGTGGAGAGATGATTGGGTGGGTGGATGGATGGGTAGATGGGTAGGTTTGTGAGTGGGTGGATAGATGGATGGATGGATGGATGGATGGATGGATGGAAGGGTGGGCAGGTGGATGGACGGATGGATGGATGGATGGGTGGGTGGTTATGCATGGATGAGTGAATAGATGAATGGAATGAATGAATGGGCATATGGAAGGATGGATGGATGGATGGCTAGATGGACGGGTCAGTAGGTGGGTAGATGGTAGATGGGTCAATGGATGGGGAGCACAGGATCTCAAGCAAAACCAGTTTCCTTTTGTTCCTTTGTTCCCCCACTCCGTACCACAGACAGCACTCTCACCTGAGGACAGGTGCCCCTCCCTCTCACTGTAATGGACGGGTGGATGGATGGGCAGATGAGTGGGCATGTGGGGGGTGGGTGTGTGGGTGTGTGGGTGCATCCCCCGACCCCCTTCCCACCGTCAGTGGCCCTTCCCGGCTTGCCTGAGGAATCTCATCTCCTCGTCCTTCTTCTCGTCGTCGCTGATGATCTTGGAGGTGGTGATGCTCACCTCAACGCCGTCCACCACAAACTTGCGCGTCCGTTTCAGAGTTTTGTTGTGCAGCCTCGAGTCCTGGCCAGGAGGAACGCGGTGACGCTGTTTCAGCAAAGGGTCTGCGGCTCTCAGGGAGGCCGCAGCCCTCCCGCCCCACAGCCTCCGCCCTGGAGGACGCGGCTGCCTGCCCACCCTCGGGCCCTGCGCTCCTGCACCTCACTCCTTGCCTGTCCAAGGTCCGCCTTCAGCGCCCCGGGCCTTCACCTTGGTGCCAGCACGCACAAACGCAGGACACGAGATCAGAGAGCTGTCCTCCGTGACCCGCGACAGCCCCTACTCCTGTGGGCTCCCTCCGCCATCAAGGAGGATGAAGACAGTACTTGCCCTCCAGGGTGGTTACAAAGATTTGACGAGACCAGGCAGGGGCACAGGGGGCAGTGCCCGCTCACGGCCACCATTCGCTATGTGGCATTTATTTCTGGATTATGATCACAGACCATATCCCTGTCCACAATGCCAAATCCAAAGGAGCCCAGAGAGCCAACGGTGGCTTTCCTACGGGATCTGGCAGCGGAACCTGAGCTGGCCGGAGCTCCCCTGGCAGCCCTGCTGTCAGGAGCGGCCGCGGGTGACCCTAGCCTGTCTACTGCTGCGGGTGAGTCTGCCTTTCACCCGAATGCCCCCGTGCTGCCCGGAGGCGTCACGCGGTATAACCTAGGGCATCCTTGGAAGCGCTCAGTTCTGACTCAGATGAAGGCCGGGGGCTGTGCCGGCCTCCTCCTGGCCTCTCCTGTCTCCTGCCTCTCTCCTGCTGGCTGGCCTCCAAGGCCCTTCCTGGTGTAGCCTCACCCGGTTGCAACACAGCCGAGGGCCTTCCAGCCGGGAGGCCGCGTGAGCCAGGTGGCCCACGTGTGAGCTGAGCCCTTCGTTTCTGAGCTGAGCTTTCTGCTCACTGGGTTGAGAGGTGCGGGATCGGGTTCCTGTCTCCTGCGTGCTGCCACCTAGCTGCCACCCTCGTCCGGGGGCCTGGATGGCTGCACCCCGAACTATGGCACCCGACTTTGACCCCTCCACAGTGTCCAGAGCCCAGCTGCAGGACTCCATCCCAGATGGGTCAGAGTAGGCGGGGACCATGAAGGAGCAGGAGGGAGAGTGGAGGGAGGAGCCAGCCACAGCTCCACAGGACACTGCTCCTGCCCCCGGGGCCCCGCCCCTGAAGTAACAGGCTCCTGGCCACGCCAAGGGGCAGCCGTGGACCCTGACTCAGCTCCTGACTCACTGTGGCCAGCTGAGAATGTTCTCGACCCCCTGGAGGAGAGCGGGGGTGCGACAGTTAATTAAAGAAAAATGTAACACGCCCAGGAAGGGACAGACAGATGATGCTTCTAAATAAAAGCTGCTGTCTATACTTGGGTGATGACAATTTATAACAGCCTGCTGTATACTCTCTGAGGGACTAGAAGGGAGGAGTGCAGAGCACACACGTTGTCACCTGCAGCCCTGGGGGTGCACAGTCACGTGTCAGCGAAGAGAGGCAGAGGCCATCGTCTCTGGCTGGAAGGCAGTTTCTTTCTGTTTCTTGTCTGCTTCTGGCCCCACCTCCAGCCAGGCCCGGGGCCTGGGAAGAGCCTGAGCCCCTTCCCTTCCCCTGACTCTCTCACCATCCCTGGATGACCCCGCTGAGCCCCAGGCAAGACAACTTCCACCTCCAGGACTCTCATTTCCTCCCGTTACCAGGGCCTTTAACCAAACTTAAAAATTTAAACCCAAACCAACTGCTTAACATTACCAAGTCCCACACTGAACCCAGATATCGGGGGACTGAACTATGACGGGAACTCTTAACAATCCTCGCCAACCATTTCAGAGGGCAGGCGGGAGCCCTGGGGGCACCAGGCCCTGGGTTGCATCCTTAGCACCCAAACAGATCAATTAAAAAACACAAGAAATGGAGCGGCCACCAAATGCCCTCGAGACCCAGAGCCGGCAGCGCCCGTCCCTCCTCTCCGAGCCCGCCGCGTGACTGACAGGTGCATTACCTTAAGGGACAGCGAGCCCGTCTCTCTGTTCAGGGAGAGGTCGGCGGACAGGGAGGCACCGTAGTCCATGCTCTCAGAGGTGGACAGGCTGCTGCTGTCCGAGGCCCTCTGGGCAGGGCCTGGCGCGGCCTGAGCAGGGAGGTCCAGACTGCCATTGACCAGCTTCTCCCCGCCCAGCGTCTCCAGGGCGCTGCTGTTGGGCCGGCTCTGGCCAGCCTTTTGGGACCTGCTGGCTGCAGGACTGAGGTGCCCAGCCTGGTCCTTGCCCGGCTTCTCCTCGGCTACCTGGATTCTGGCGTCCATTGACACCGGCCGGGACTTTCGGAGGGGCACAGGCACTGCCAGGCCATTCTCATTTGCAGGGGCCCCGTCTGGGGGGCTGGGGGTTTGCAGGGATCCGTCGGCAGAGGGCTGGCCGCAGGGCCCATTCGCACTGTCCCGAGGCTGGCTGGTGGGCAGCGGGGCCGAGGGTGGTTCCTGGAGAGGCCTGTCAGCCTCAGGAGACTCCTGAGCGTGGTTCCCCAGGGCCTGGGAGAAACGAAACGAGAATGGGGACCTTGCTGCATGCAAGAGTCGGGGTGCAGCGGGCAGAAAGGCCAGGTGTCTGCAGGTGGAGAGGCCCGGGCGAGGAGAGGGGCAGGGGAGCATCTGAGCTGGTCCCCCACCCCCCAGCAATAAGAGTCCTGCAGTCGGGAGACTCCTGTCCCTCAGCTTAGCTAGCTGTTCCTCCCGGAGGAGAGGCTACCGTGGCCAGCTGCAGAGAGGGCCCAGCAGCTACTGTGACACTGAGAAAACGCACACACAGACCCCCACTCGTGGCCAGACCTTCTGACTTCTCTAGCCGCGCTGGAAATCTGGATTTTTACGTGACATCTCTTCGTGTCTGGATGCAACTAATCCGTTTTTTTTTTAAATGTCATAAAGACCAAAGTCTATCCAGGGGATGGGTCCACTTTCCAAACACTTATTCCTTAGCACTTTCATGGGTTGGAAAGTACTGGAAATGTTTCTAGAGTAAAGCAGAACATTCAAATCTGTGAATGAAAAATAAATGCCCAACTTGGGCGTGGTAGCACACGCCTGCAATCTCAGCAACTCTGGAGGCTGAGGCAGGAAGATCCCAAGTTCAAGACCAGCCTCAGCAACTTAGCAAGGCCCTAAGCAACTTAGTAAGATTCTGTATGTGGCTCAGAGGTTAAGAGCCCCTGTGTCCAATCCCCAGCACCAAAAATAAATATGCGAGGGGCTGGCGTGTCCCCGTGGTAGGGTGCCGCCCATCGCGGGAGAGGCCCAGGGCTCCATCCCCAGCAGGCAGACGTGAATGGGCAAGTGATAAAATGTCCGGCTGGATGAACAGTGAGCACCCACACAGCCACTCTCCAGGTTAGGAGGGGACCTGCCATGTCCCCCTTCCTGCTCTCCCTGGTGGCAATCCCCTCCCTCACCTTGACACAGTCACCGTCCTGAGTATGACTGCCAAGTGCTACAGGGGAGCCCTGCGTGCCCATGACCTGGGCTCTCCCGGGTCCTGCGGCCTCTGGGTCATGACCTCGGACAGGCAGCTGGAGGTGCACTCCCTGCTCAGCGCCCGGCACAACGGTTCAAAATTCAGGTGGTCACGCCCCCACCACGGCCCAGCCCTGCCTGAAGCCACCCACGGTGATGAGGCTCAGCCTCTAGCAGGTGGAGAAAGAGGCCAGACGTGACCCCCCCGTCCCGCCCTGACCCCCCCCCCCCGGGCCTCCTCCTGGCCACTGTGCTGCCGCTCCCTGTGGGCGCCCGGCCTCACCTGTCAGCTCAGCCAGGACCCTCCAGCCCCCACCTCAGCCTTCCACTTGTACCATGGGTCACACCAGGTTCCTCTCTGCCAATCAGGGCACTGTGACTGTGGCCACCAGGCTCGTTCCACTTACTGTCCCCGGGCGAGGCTTCTCTTCCACCGAGGGTTCCCACCAGCCTCAGGCCCCCTCCCGGGACTGAATCACACTTGAGAAAGCCACCACATCTTTCCTGGCACAAGGAGGTGGCCGGCTCTGGCTGCCGACGGCCAAGTCCAGCTCCTGCGGCCCGAGGCGCGTGGGACCACGGGAGCGGCCTCCCCGCGAGCCCCACTGGGTCGCACAGCAGCGGCGCAGGGCAGAACGGGGTCCGGCCTGCAGACGCGCCAGGCTTGCTCAAGGGTTCTTGTTTTGTTTCTTTATCAATTTGAACCTGCTTTAATTTCTGTTTAAATTGAGCAAGTGCCAAAGCTAGAAATGGCTTACAAATGTGCCAGGACGCTGGTCCTCTGGACACGCAGGACAGCCCTGCGGGGCGGGACGGCCACGCCCTCTATCCCACGTGCCATCTCCTCTACCCCAAGAGTGCGGGCAGAGCCTGGACGACTCCACCGCCAGCTTTTAAAGATGGGAGACTGCATGCGGAAACCTAGGCTCCTGGCCTCTCCCCAGGACTCCCGGGAGGCCTGTGCCCCGCTGCCTCCCCTGCCCCAGGGGTCTGTGGGCGTGGAGAAGCAGGACTGGATGTCCCAGACTGCCTCCGCATGAGCCTGCCGGCTGGGACCCCGTCCCTCCCGTCCCTCGGTCCCTGGGCTTCTGGACTCACGGGGGCGGCGTCCACGGCGTCCTCCTCTTCCCCCTCGGACCTGCCATCTTCGATCTCCTCCATGACCTCGGCCTTGGCCTCGGCCACCAGCTCCCGCAGAGCCTTGTTACTGGTGACGCTGCGGACGAAGGGGTGCTGGGGGGGCAAGACGCGCCTGGGTCAGAGCCACCTGGGCTGGGCGGGGTGCAGGCAGCGGGGAGGGGACCCCAGGCAGCTCTGACGGCCCTGCATGAGGGGAAGGGGCTGGACCCCAGCTGGGCCACCCCCGCTGCGTGGCCCTGAGCAAGGAACTTCATCTCTGAGGTGGGGACAAGGATGTCGAAGCCACAGCGAGGTCGTGAAGGAGAAATGACAGGATGCACACCAAGGGCCCAGGCCAGAGCAGGAGCTCTACCACTGTGGGGGCGGCGGAGCTTTGATCTTGAGACACAGCCTCGCCAAGCTGCCCAGGCTGGCCTCAAGTGTGCAATCCTCCTGGCTCAGCCTCCCAAGATGCCGGGGTGACAGGTGTGCACCACTGTACCCGGCCTGAGAGCCTTTACCACACAGCAGCACAAATATCCCACGTGCATCTTTTACTGAGCTATAACTTAGGTACGGGAACGCTCGCAGACTCGAGCTCACGACTCTTCACATGTGTGTAACCACCCCCAGGTAGAGAGGCTAACATTCCCTTCACTCTGGAAAGTTCCCTGGCCTCCCCCTGCAGGCAGGCAAGTCCCACAACCCCGGTTGCCTTTCTCCGGAGACCAGTCTGGCCCGGCCTTCAATGCCACCCACACAGAGCCACTCAGCACCTGGCCTGTTCAACGGGCAGGTGGCTTCCTCGCCTAACATCAGGCCGAGAGACTCTCACGCACCGTCACCTGTTTCGGTAATGGTTCCTTTTGCTTTTTTTTTTTTTTTTTTAATATTTATTTATTTGTTTTAAATATCTATCTATTCATTTATTTTAGTTGGCCATAATGCCTTTACTTTATTTATTTTTATGTGGTGCTGAGATTGAACCCAGGGCCTTGAATGTGCTAGGTGAATGTTCTGCCGCTGAGCCACAACTCCAGCCCCCAGATGTTCATATCCTAGTCGTAGGTGGACACAGCACCTTTGTCTTATTTCTGTGTGGTGCTGAGGATCAAACCCAGTGCTTCCGGCATGCAGGAGGAGATCCACCTCTGAGCCCCGGCTCGGCCCTTGCTGTTCCTTGTTTCAGGGTGTGCACGAGGGTCTGCCCGTCCCGCGGGCTGGGTGGAACCCGGGGCCTCCAGCACCCAGCCCGGTGGCTCCTTGCCTCTCCTGGGCAGCGTGGACACATGGGTCAGCTTCCCCGTCCACCTGCTGCTGGACACGGGGGCTGTGTCCCATTTGGGGCGACTCTGAGCCGAGCTGCTTTGGACAGTCCTGCAAGTGCCACCCTCGGGGGGGGGGGGCGTGCGCTTGGCTTTAAATGAGGAACACAGGCGCTCAAGATAGAGGGCAGTGAGTCCCCTCCTGGCTTCCCTCCACGGCACCATCTTTAAAGGTCGAGTGCTTTTCCCTGCACTTGCAGAACACCAGGACGCGCAGCCTCGGACGGTAAGGCTGCAGAGGTCTTGGGGAGAAGCCCCCCTCAGGGCCCACCCAGCACCAGGGTGCAGCAGGCTGGGAGTCCTGCCCCACCTCACTCCCCAGGGCGCTGGGAAGGGCCGAGGGTGGGGTGGTGCGTCCCTAAGTTGGACCTGCTGTTTGGAACTTTGGGGGAAGTCCCTGGACAGACGCATGTTCTTACCAGCAGCCGTGCTCTGAGAGGAGGACGGGTCAACAGGACGCCGGGAAATGGTTAAGTGACTGGAGAATAGATCTCTCACCCCTGGGAAGCACGCTCGGGACCACAGAGCATTCTTATCTGCTAGCTCGGTCAAGCAGATCACTCGGCCGGGCTCTCGCCCAGCAGGTGCCAGGCCCCGGGGCCATCCCAGGCATTGCAGGAGTAACTAAGTACATAAATAAATCGGTTCATCTGGGGACGGCCACAAAGCAACACCCCATTCAACCTGTCCCCTGAAAGCCACGACGCTTCTTTTAAAGAGCCATGGCTCACACGTTCCTGAACCAGTCTGCCTGCCGCGTCCCGCTTAGCACAGCTTAGAGAGTGACGATCTCCTGGCTTCCTCTGGTGCCCATTCACTCGCTGACCGTCCGTGGCCCTCGAGGTGGCCACATGCCAGGCCCTGACACAGGCTGCAGTCCTTCCCGAGGGGAGGCAGAGGCAGGTGACCCGATGACAAGCTGCGCCAGGGAGCAGGCCGTGAAGTCTTGGGGGGCCCTGGAGGGGCCACAGAAAGCTGAGACCTGAGGGCGGAGGGCGGCCAGGGGAAAGGCCCGCGGGAGCTCCCGCAGAGGGAGCGGGAGTCCGTGGCCCTGCAGCAGGGCTGGGCCTGGGCTCCGGAGGAGAGGCCAGAAGGCGGGGTGGAGGGAGAGGGGCAGGAGGCAGAGCTGAGGAGGGACACAGGCCGAGGCAGCAACTGGGACTTGACTCTCAGAAGCCACCGTCACCCACTAAAGACGTCACTCTGGCTGCTGTGAAGCCCATGACCTCAAAGGCCTGGAGCAGGGTGTTAACAAGGGTTTACTGATCACGGGTGGCTGAGTGGCGATGGTGCTGGCCACAGACCCAGAGCCCAGGCCTGGGACAAATCCACCACCATCACGGGCAAGCCACGGGGCCTCTCCCAGACACATCGCCATACTGGGAAGGTGGCATTATATTAAGTCCTCGAAATATGGCAGCTGTCATTATTATTACCAACATCACCACTGTCACCTTCACCATGGTCACCATCACCACCATCACCACCACCACCATCACCATGGTCATTACCACCATTACCACCGTCACCATCACCATCACCATCACCATTACCACCACCATCACCATCACCATGGTCACCACCACCATCACCACCACCATCACCATGGTCACCATCACCACCATCATCATCACTGTCACCATCACTATAGTCACCATGGTCACCACCACCATCACCACCATCACCATGGTCACCATCACCATCACCATCACCATCACCATTACCACCACCATCACCATCACCATTATCACCACCATCACCATCACCATGGTCACCACCACCATCACCACCATCCCCATGGTCACCATCACCACCATCATCACCATCATCATCACTGTCACCATCACTATAGTCACCATGGTCACCACCACCATCACCACCATCACCATGGTCACCATCACCATCACCATCACCATCACCATTACCACCACCATCACCATCACCATGGTCACCACCACCATCACCACCATCCCCATGGTCACCATCACCACCATCATCACCATCATCATCACTGTCACCATCACTATAGTCACCATGGTCACCACCACCATCACCACCATCACCATGGTCACCATCACCACCATCACCACCATCATCATCACTGTCACCATCACTATAGTCACCATGGTCACCACCACCATCACCACCATCACCATGGTCACCATCACCATGGTCACCACCACCATCACCACCATCCCCATGGTCACCATCACCACCATCATCACCATCATCATCACTGTCACCATCACTATAGTCACCATGGTCACCATCACCACCATCCCCATGGTCACCATCACCACCAGCAGTACCATCTGCAGAAGAAGCCATCCCCAGCCACCCCTGCACAACCTTTTGGGAGTGAAGGTGGGAATGAGGCCCCAGGTCCCTGAGCCCCACACTGTGTGAGCTCCCAGTGTGACTCTGAGCAGGACACCAAGGGCCACTTCACTGCAGCAGCAGAGGCAGGTGTGGCAGGAGTCAGGGCAGACGCAGGCCTCTGGAGAGGCCAGCTCTCCTGGGTGCCCCCACAGTGACCAAGGCAGGAGCCACGCTCTCTCGAGGTGGAACCGTCTGCCGTGCACAGCCCAGGGTCCTTAGGAGGTGGGGGGACGTGGGGAAGCAGCTCTGGACAGAAAGGCAGGTGGGCAGCGCAGCACCCTGGACACCAGCACTCTGCACACCCCTCCAGTGGCTGACCAGGCCTGCACAGGCCTCCCAAAGGGCTCGCAGACAGTCCAGCCCCCGCACAGCCGCAGCTCTGCTGCCTTCAAGAGCACGCTCAGAGGAGACTCTCCAATCCCTGGACGGCCAAGGCCACCACAGAGACAGACCCTGGCCACGCTGCAAGGGAGGACAGGGAACCTTCCCGCTGGCCGAACACTGGTCCAAGCAGGCTGGTCCCCACACAGGTCCCAGCAGAGGCTGGAGCGGAGGGTCACCTGTCCACCTGTTCCTTGCCCCCTCCACGGGAGCCCTGAGATGCCCAGATCGGGGTGGACCAGACGGTGCACAGCTGGCACCTGCCCTCTGGCCAGAAGCTCTCCTGCCACCACCACACGTCCTCCCCAAGAACTGAGCTACCTCCCCCCCCACCCCCCGCGTGCCTAGAAACCAGGGGGGCGGGGAGGGCCTCCCTCTGGAGGCTGGCCTTGGAACATGCCTAGGGGCACTCCCAGGTGCTCAGGCCACCCGCCTTCCGTCCCTCTCTCCCTCCGTCCATTTGGAAAGGCAGCTTATCAAAGTAGTCAAGACCACAGACTTGGAACCAAACCACCAGGATCAGAATCCTAGCTCTGGCCGGGTGCAGTGGCACATGCCTGTGATCCCAGCAGCTCTGGAGGCCGAGGCAGGAGGATCACGAGTTCAAAGCCAGCCTCAGCAACTTAGCAAGGTCCCAAGCAACTCACTGAGACCCTGTCTCTAAATAAAATGTGAAAAAGGACTGGATATGGCTTAGTAGTTAAGCACCCCAGGGTTCAATTCCCAGTTCAAAAAAAAAATCCTAAACCGGGCACAGTGGCGCACGCCTGTAATCCCAGCACTTGGGAGGCTGAGGCAGGAGGATCGAGAGTTCAAAACCAGCCTCAGCAATGGCGAGGCACTTGGCATCTCAATGAGACCCTGTCTCTAATAAAATACAAAAAAGGGCTGGCGATGTGGCCCAGTGGTCGAGTGCCCCTGAGTTCAATCCCCGGTACCAAAAAAAAAAAAAAAAAAAAAAAATCCTAGCCAGGCGCAGTGGCACATGCCTGTAATCCCAGCAGTTTGGGAGGCTGAGGCAGGAGGATCTTGAGCTCAAAGCCAGCCTCAGCAAGGAGAGGCACTAAGCAACTCAGTGAGACCCTGTCTGTAAATAAAACACAAAATAGGGCTGGGGATGTGGCCCAGTGCTTGGATGCCCCTGAGTTCAATCCTTAGTACCCATCCCCCCAAGAATAGAATCCTAGCTCTGTCACTTACAAACTGAGTCACCTTGTACAAGCTGCTTAACCTCTCTGTGCCTCCATTTCATCGTCTGCTGATGGGGAGCTGAAGAGCACGTACTTCATAGGGCTGGTACCAGCACTGCGTTGGTCAACATCTGCTAAGCATTTAGTAGAGTGCCATTTGTAGATAAAGGGTTCTAGAAGGGCTTGCTAAGCAAACGTGATTAAATTCATTTAGCAAATACTGGCTGAGCGCTGTGCAGATGCCAGGCTGTTCTTGGGACACGTCAGCAAACCAAAGACTGCTTCCCTCGGGGAAGTGGCCCCGCTAGTCAGGAGGCACAGCAAATAACACAGTAAATAAGAAAGTCACATACGATGGCTGTCGTGTGCGAGGGGAGAGTAAGAAGCCGGGCGGAGAAGGGGGAACCAGGAACGGGGAGTGGCAGGTCTGCACTCTGGGAGGGTTCGCCTGGAGCTGACATTGGAGCAAGGACTTGACAAACAGGGAGGGTCAGTCACAGGTCTCTGGGGGAGAGCATTCCAAAGGGGACAAACAGCCAGAGCAAGGGTCCTGAGACAGGAGGGTGCCTGGTGGGTGCGAGGAACTGGAAGCTGTCTAGATGGGCGGGGTGGCGTGCGGGGAGGTGGGCGGGGCCCCGGGTCACAGGGGCTGTATTTGAGGGAGGGGGATGACAGCTGTCAGGGAGCTGGGTGCAGGGGGGCGTGAGCATTTCTGGCTGTCAGGCAAGACTGAGAGGTGGCAGAGCCACCAGCGAGGAGGCCGCGATCCAAGTGACGGACGCGTGGCCCAGAAGTGGTGGCTGCGGGTGGCGGGGCGCGGTGGGTTCACAGGTGGCTGTGCCGGGACCCTGCACGGGGAGCAGGAGGGGCAGGGCCTGCAGTGTTGGGCCCCAAGCTGCGGGGGTTGGGGGTGGAATCCCGCAGACCCAAGGGCTCAGGGGACACGAGGTTCCACGCTCGGACAGGGAAGTGTGATGGGGACGAAGGGCCAGACACGGAGTCTGGGGAGGCAGGGGGTCGGGACGGGTGCGGGGCTCGGTGGGACGGTCACCGGGGCGCAGGTGGAGGAAGGACCCAGGTGCGAGTCCACCTTCATCAGCGGGGCCAGCGGGGCATGTGGAGGAGATGAGGAGGCGACCTGGACACCAAGAGCAGGGACAGGGACGGCTGATGACCTGACCAGAGCAGCTGCAGTAGGGGCTTGGAACACACTCAGCAGGTATCCCGGGGCTCTGTCGTGTGGCAGCCGGGAAGCCTCACTCCTCTCCCTGGTCTGTGAAGCCACCGTCTCACAGACCAGGAGGCAGCCCAGTTCGGGGCAGGCAGGCCTGACACCATGGAGACTGGCCCGGACACCAGCGGGGTAACGCCTGTCATCCAGCACCCAGCAGGCTGGGGCAGGGGGACCCAAGCCCAAGGCCAGCCTGGGCAACTTGGCAAGACCCTGTCTCAAAATAGAAAATGAAAGGGGCAGAGCACTTGCCTAGCACGTGCACAACCTGGGTTCCACCCCAGCACAGAAGGAAGGCAGGACAGAAGGAAGGACAGACAGAAGGAAATCTGTGGACACAAATGAATCCCCAATGCCTGGGCATGCGCCACTAGAGCGTAGTGGGACTCCGGGCGGTGCCCACAGAGGGTGCTGGAAGCCAGGACCCGCCCTGGCACGCACAGCCAGGTGCCACAGGCAGGCGCCTCCCTGCCCTAGGCCTGGGCATTCCCGCCTTCCAGGGCCCAAAGGCTCCTACCCTCCCACCTCAAAACACGAGGGCGTAGAGGGGGAGCAGGCGGCACAGGCGCGAGGTACGTCTGGAGGCTCCCCCTTCTGCAGCCGCTTCCGCTAACCTAAGGGTCCCCCATAGGACATTTCTTTCCAACTACCAAATGGAAATTCCTGGCGCAGGCTGAGCTCTGGGCTGTTCTATGGGACGAGGACAGCTGGTCTCCCCCCTGCGGAATGTCCCAGAGGTCGGAGGCACCGGGGCAGGAGGCTCCGGCTTTGCAGGAAGCAATTGGCCCTCAGTGGCCTGGGGACTCTGCCTCTGACAGTGATCACAGCGGCCCTGCACCACCCCCGGCCAACAACACAATACCCAAAAAAGCAGGCCTCCGAGCAGCCAATGTCTGCTCTTGAGTAAATCACAGGAATTCTAAAGGAACGTTCGTGACCTCCTAGCGGACAGACCACACCCCGCATCCTGGTTCCTCTCCGTGTCTTAGCAGGACGTCCAACACGCCAAGTGTCCCTGAACACAGGAAGCCGAAGCCTTCCGATTTCACCCTCCCTGGAAGGGGGCAGTCTACTAATCCCCACTTCCCAGCAGGAATCGAGGCACCGAGAGGGTAAGCCACTTGCCCAGGGTTCCGCAGACAGTCAGTGGGGGAGTGGAGGTGTGACTCCAGGGCCTTCCAGTCCCAGTTCATGATCACTCTGCAGCACAGCCGGAGGGGTCAGTGTAGACCCCGGTGTCAACCCCAGAGCCCGGCACCCAGTGGCCGTTGGGAAAGTTGGGGGGATCTAGAGAAGGACTTCAGAGCTTGGTGGGATGTCCTCCCCCTGCCCCAAGAGGCCAGCAGAGGCTGTCACAGAGCGGGAGGACCAGGGTGACAGGACAGCGGAGGGGCAGCCCCTCTGCATCCCACGGGCCCACGCGCTCTCTTCCATCCCTGGTGGTGGCATGGAGACTGCGGCCAGCAGGTCCCCTGCAGATTGGGGCCGGCTTTGAGAACTCTGCCGTGACCGCCTAGGGCAGCTCACAGCTGACTTCAAAGAGGTCAGGAGGCCGGGCCACTCCCCACCCTCCTCGCAGGCACCCTCGGTGATGCTTGCTGAGCCCACGGTCCTCCAGCCTGGCACCCAGAAGGTCTCTGAGGGTCAGCCGCAGACCCCACTACGGCACACAGGTAAAGCCAAGTCCTGGGTCCGGCCTGCGGTGCCCGCCTCACCCACGTGACCCTGCGTGCAGGCGCCACTCGGCCCTCGAAGCCCGGCCGACAAGGCTGACTGTGGCAGGTGGGCGGGGGGCGCGAGTGGGCGTGCAGGTCACCAGTGAGTCTCTGCCACCACCCTCCAGTGTCCTTCCCAAGGGCAGCAGGGGCGGGGAGCAGGCCCCAGCGGGGGGTGCGCTCACCTCCAGCAGCTGTGCGGCGCTGGGCCGGGTCTCGGGGTTCTTGTCCAGAGCAGTCTTCAGGAAGTCTCGGAACTCCACTGACCTGCGAGGACAGCGTCAGCCTGAGCCCGGGTCCCGTCACGACTCGGTCCTCCCAGGGAGCCATGTGCTCCCCAAACATGTCCCTCCCGGGACAAAGAGCGCTTTCCCGGGCTGAAACAGTGGCGGTGACAGAGCACACGTGACACTTATCACGGGCATCACTGTCCCCAGGGGGACGTGGAAATCCGAGAGGACCAGGGTCTCCTGGAGCCGCCTGGGAACACAGGCATGCTGGATCCCAACCAGCCCTGACCCGTGCCTCCTGGCCGCTGGGTCTTCGCTGGACACCCAGACCCTGAAGGGACGGGCACTCTGGGGCCAGGTCTGCCTCCGCGGCCTCGCGCTCATCTCCAAAGGCAGGAGCTCGGAAAGGCCGAGACTCCCGCGCCCGCCTCTCCCCGGCTTTGGGGCCTGGCAGGGCCAGGAAAGCCTCAACGCCGCACCTCGCCAGCAGCGCTGCCACCGCCCCTGCAAACGCCGCAGGTCTCCCCGCCTTACCACTTGGAGGGGGCCAGCAGCGTGGGAGGGTCGGACTTGGCGATCTTGAGCAGGACGCGCATGGGGTTGAGCTCGTGGTGAGGGGGCTCGATCTGCGCCATCTCGATCAGAGTGATGCCCAGGGACCAGATGTCGGCCTTGTAGTCGTAGGGGGTGTCCTTCATGGTCTCGCAGAGCACCACCTCGGGGGCCATCCTGAACCAACCAAGGGACAACAGAGGGCTGAGAACCGCCTCCGCAGGCGCTCCTGGCAGTCGCAGGGTCCAGGACCACCACCAGCCCGGTCAGGGCTGGCAGCGCGCCTGAGCCACGGTGGGCGCTCCTCGACGTCCCTCGGTCCCCAGACGCTCTTCGCCTCCGCTGGGCGCCCGCCGCGGCCCGCTGCAGTTCCCGGGCCCACCGCAGGATGGCAGCAGCGATCCAGAACAGAGGCCTGGGGAGGGGCGGGGGGGGGGGGGGAGGGCGGAGCCGGCAGCGCAGAGGGGGAGGGCGAGGAGGGAGCCCGGGGAGGGGGAGAGAGAAAGAGAGGGTTAAGAGCGAGGGAAGAAGCCCTGGCGAGCCGTAGGTGGGCAGCGGAGCGAGAGCGGTTCGCTCCGTTCCTTGGAGTAGTGGCTTTGGAAAAGAAGGAATCAGAACAGACCAGGGAGGCCCGGGGCCTGCAGGGAGGGCAGGAGCTGCACCCTTCCCTCCAGGGGCTCCCCTTATTAAGGGGCGCCTTCAGCATGCATCACTGTATTACTCCTCGTCTACAGACCAGGAAGCTGGGGCGCAGGGAAGCTGAGCCACTAGTCCAGGGCACACACACCACGAGGAAGTGGAGGCTGGGCTCACGCCCCTCCTGCTGACCCCTGTGCTCAGTGTGTGGCCTCTGTCCCCCAGACCACCCAGAGTCCCCTCGGCAGGCTTAACATGCATCTGCGCCACTTGCAGGGGCTGCACGACTCACCAGTAGGGTGTGCCTATGAAGGAATCTCGCTTCTGCAGGGTTTTCAGATTCTTGGCAGACACACCAAAGTCAGCTGCAAGATGAAAATCTCAGATAAAGCATTTGAGGGACATTCCTCCACCCCTGGCCCTGGGGTAATAAAAGTCTGCTATGAGGACTCGGGGTTATGCATCTCAAATTGGCTAACAGTGGTCATTTTTTTTTTAATCTAGCAAATTAGAGATCATTAAAAATATAATAAATATCTGGGTGCGATGGCACATGCCTGTAATCCCAGTACTGGGGAGGCTGAGGCAGGAGGATCGCGAGTTCAAAGCCAGCCTCAGCAATGGCGAGGCACTTAGCATCTCAGTGAGACCCTGTCTCTAAATAAAATACAAAAAAGGGCTGGGGGCTGGGGCCCAGTGGTCAAGTGCCCCTGAGTTCAATCCCTGCTACCAAAAAAAAAAAAAAAAAAATATATATATATATATATATATATATATATATATATTACACATACATAAAATAAATAATACATGCTGCCACAAAAATGTACTGAGATGTGAGCTTTCAATGGGCCAATGAGAGTGTGGACTGGAAAAGGCCCCTAGGAAAGCAACTGCAATAAATAACAAGAATCTTTAAAACACCCATACTCTTCTGATCCAGTAATTCCAAATGTAGTAATCTACTCTAATGAAATAATCCCAATACAAGAAAATTACAATGTTCATCAAAGTGCCGTAGAGTAGCAGCAAAACCTGAAACAAACAGAATCGTTTAACTTGGTGTGTGTGTGTGTGTGTGTGTGTGTGTGTGTGTGTGTGTGGTGTGATGCTGGGCCTTGTGCATGACACAATCACCACCTCTGAGCCACACCCCCACCCACAGTTATGATTTAAAAAGCTTTCTATAAGCGTGGCATGGTGGTGCACACCTGTGGTCCCAGCTTCTTGGGAGGCTGAGGCAGTAGTTCCAGGCCAGCCTGAGCAACATAGTTTAAACTCATCTCAAACAAATAAAAAACCCAAAACATTTATATATATATAATATATCCTGCCTTTTCCAAAAGGCAAATAAACTCCCAAAAGTGTTAAAAATGGCACGTCTATCACACAAACACACACAGAGCAAAACAGAGTGGGAAATTAGGAGAGGTGAGAAAGATAATGGGTAAACAAATAAGAAAAGCGATACAACCCCATATGAAGGAATATTTCGTAGTCACTAAAGTTAGTTTTGAAGTATTTTTAATGTAAAAAAAAATTTTTTTTTTTGATACTGGGGATTGAACCCAGGGCACTTCACCACTGAACCACATCCCCAGCCCATTTTATTTTTTATTTTGAGACAGGTTTTTGCTGAGTTGCTTAGGGCGTTGCTAAATTGCTGGGGCTGGCCTCAAACTTGCAATCCTCCTGCGTCAGCCTCCCAAGTCACTGGGATTACAGGCGTGCACCACCACACTCAGCTAATATAAAATCTTTTTGAGATATTTATATTATATATTTGAGATATTTATATTTATATTAAAAGGTTAAGTTGGGAAAAGTGCCAGTATAAGGTCAGAACTGTGCCCCGGAAAAAGGGCAGAAACATACATTGAACCGACTTGGAGGAAATGTACCCGATTGCTAAATCGGTTGAGTGTCAGTGGTGAGAGTAAAGGAGGCTCCTGCCACGCTCTGAAATCCGTGACTCTACATGACCAACAGGCTGAATTTCAGGATCAATAAAAAATAAACGGATAGCACGGTGCCCTGGCGCGCACCTGTGGACCTGGCCCTCGGGGCTGCAGATGGCCGGGGCCCAGGAGCTCCAGGCCTCCAGGGCAGCAGCCAGAGACCCTGGCTCAAAACTAAGCAGATGAGATCTCTGTGAACACCCGCCAGCTTCCTTCACACGCCCACTGGGAGGGAAGAAGCCAGGGCCACAGAGGGAGATGTCCTCCAGGCGCCTGTCTTGGGGACAACGTTCCACCTTGACTGGACAGCAGGCTCAGGAGGGATGGCGTGGGAGAACAGATGCTGCACCAGAAGGTGACGGTGCCCGGTGCCCGGAAACAGCTGGGGAGCCGGGGCCTGGCCTGGAGGTGAGCACCTCCCAGCGCGCCGGCAACTGCGGTATCCAGAGCTCCCGCGGGGCAGAGCCGGGCGAGCAGGGTGCCCCCAGCTGGGCCTGAACGTGAGGAGCTGGTGCCAGCCTAGCTGTCCCTTCCCTGGGTCCACTCGGGACTCGCCAAACACCCCCAGGCCAGGCCCAGGCGAGGCGCAGAGGATGCTGTGGGGACCGCGGGCAGCCAGGCCCAACTCCGGGTGCCCAGGAAGACAGCAGAGAGGCATCCGAAGATGGGCAGAGGGCCTGGGGGTGACCTCAGAACGCGGTCGGGGAGGGAGGAGGGCCCCTGACAATCTCATTCGTTCAGCAGCCTGAACTCGGCCCTGGCAGTGCGGAGCCGACCTTGAGGAAGGCCGAGCTCTGGTGAGGGCAGAAGCATGCCCTTGACCCCCAGGTGGACTCCTGGGGCGGGCGGGGCTGCTGGCCTTGGGGGCTGGTTTAGGACGGCAGGACGGGGAGACTCCTGGGGGGAGACTGGGTCTTGGTGTGGGCACAGGTCGGCTGCAGGGTCCAGGAGCTGCTGGGGAGGCGGCAGCCAGAGCAGCTGAGAAGCCAGCTGGGCTCTGGCCGCGGGAGCCCTCCAGGCCCCTGGGAGAGTGGGGCCAGGCTCCCCGTCCTGTGGCCAGCGCAGCGTGAGAGCCCCGCTCCCGGCAAGGCCACCGTGGTGGGCACCTCGTCCCAGCAGGGGCCCCTGGGACCACTGCCTGCCTCTCAGACCAGGTGCGGCTCCCAAGCTGCCGCCCCACCCATGGGCCCGGATCCCTTCGCAGGGAGGGAGAGGAAGACCAGAGAGGGGACTTTCACGGTGACAGCTGGCCCCTGGGCCTCCCTGAGGGGCCGCCAGCTCTCTGGGTGGCTGCCACTTCCCCTTCCGCCCGGCAGGAGGGTGGGGCGGCCTTCCGCCCAGGGCCCGCTCCGGCTCTCCCCGTGGTGGCCCCAGCCCCGGGTCCCCAGGAGTTGAGCAGAGCTGTCCCCTGAGGCGGGGCTGCCTGGGCCAGGCAGGGCCTTCCCGCCCTCTCCCTCTCCTGTCTGGAAACACATCAGGGAAAGGGCGCAGGGCCAGGGACCTCCCGCAGGGCCCGACTTCCGCGAGGACAGCAGCTGCAGGACGGCACCTCCCAGCTGAGGTGCCCGCAGGCGTTGCAGGGTCACCGTGGCTCACAGAGCCCCATTCACATTTCCACTACCTGCCAACAGCCACAGTCTGAAAATACTACATGGAAAACTCTAGAAATAAGCAAGTCAGAAGTTTTAAAGAACTTTCATTGCAGCAGAGCATTGTAATTGCTCCAGTTCATTATTGGTTAGGGTTGCTGATCTCTTACTGCGCCTACTTTACAAATTAAACTTTATCGTAAATATGTATGTACGGGTTGGTATTATTATTATTATTATTATCTGCAGTTTCACACATCCACTGGCGATCCTGGACCACGTCATGTCCCCCATGGGTAAGGAGGGAGCATTGTACGTTTACAAAAAAAAAAAAAAAAACTGGGACTTTTAAAAATGTTTGAGATGGTCACAGTGACTCATGCCTGTGATTCCCACTACTCAGGAGGCTGAGGCAGGAGGATCATAAGTTTGAGGCCAGCCTCAGCAACTTAGCCAGACCCTGTCTTGAAATAAAATAAAAAGGCCTGGGGATGTAAGTCCGTGGTAGAGCACCCCGGGGTTCAATCCCCAGTACCCAAAAGACATAAACAGACACACACACATGCGCACAGATACACAGGGATGCATGCGTGCACACGCGTATGTGTGTTGCACAGCAGTTCTGGTTCTGGAAAGGAATCGCCAGGCGATCTACAACACAGCTGGTGCTCATAAAGCACTGTCTGGAGGAACAGCAAATTGGAAACAACTGCAGCTGTCGCGGGCTGCCAGCAAGTGCTGAGACCAGCGGTGCTGCCCCAGCCATGGAATAACACGCAGCCCAGGAAAGGAGGGGACTGCACGTGGCCGCACTAGTGTGGAAGTCCCCCCAACAGGCTGTCTCAGACACGCTGTATCACGTCACAGAGCAAGACTGTGACACACACCGTGGGACACATGGCATGAGGTTCCAGAGTATCTGACAGAATGATCCACGCGTCTTGCGTGTGCACACCATGCGCACACACGCGCGCACACACACACCCACACACCCTAAAGAGGCTAGAAGCTCACGTCAGACTCCAGGAGGCTGCCTCCTCGGGAGCGGGGTTTTGGTGGGGGCAGTGCCTGGGGGTAGGGGGGTGACATTTTTCACTTTATGCATTTTTATTCTTTAAATGTTTTTTGATGGAGTAGGTTGCTTTTATGATTTAAAAGAAAAAACAGAAATGCATTTAGTAACTTGTTTTGGTTTTGTGGGTTTTTGTTTTTTCTCTTAAGTGAAACCCAGGATGTGGTGAAAGAGCGTGGTGCTCCTCTTGGGGAGAGAGAGCAGAGCCACAGGGGAAGGCCACAGATGTGGCCACTGCAGGTCCCCAGCAAGTCCTCCTCTGAGAGCCTCTCTCCAGGGGTGAGTGAGAGAGAGGCCAAGGGCCAGCCTGGCCCTCTCCATCACCCACTAGAGAATGACAGAAGCCCACGCCCAGCGCGAGGCTCTCGCAGTGAAGCCTGCTCTGTGCACAGGACAGGGCTCAGGAGAACTGACACGATCATGTCTACGAGGGACGTTTAGCAACACGCAGGAACGTGCTGACCCTGTCCAGTTCAGACAAGCAGACCAGAACATTACGTTAAGTGAAATGAGCCAGGCACGGAAAGACAGGCACTGCGTGAGTTCTCACGAAAGTGTGGGAAATAAAACGTTGGCCTGTGAATGTGGAGAGTGAATCATGGAGACCAGAGGCTGGGAAGGTGCGGAGGGAGGGTGGACGGAGGACGGCCACTGGGTACGGGGTGCAGCAGGACAGGAGGAAGGACGTCCAGTGCCCCCAGCCCAGCAGGGCAATAGCCAGTAGAAGGGACTCTGAATGGTCCTCACAGAACTAGTGAATTCCTACGGCAAGACGTGCCAGTTACCCGGATCGATCATCACACGTGTGGACACACGGAAGTGCCACAACGTACCCATGAATATGTGCCCTTATCGTGCGCCAATTAAAAATAAAAAATGCATTAGGAAAAGAGGAGGGGCTGTGTAGCTCAGGGGAGCAGCGCCCAGCAGGCCGGGAGGGCAGCCCCAGCACTCACAAACATAAAAACGAAGAAAAACCGTGAAGACAAGAAAACTGTCTCCATGCTGTGATCCCGACGCTTAAAAAGTGCACGTTGACTGGGGCTGGGGTTGTGGCTCAGCGGTAGAGCGCTTGCCTAGCACGTGCGCGGCCCGGGTTCGATCCTCAGCACCACGTAAACATAAATGCATTGCATTGTGTACAACTAAAGCAAATAAATAAATATTAAAAAAAAAAAAAAGTGCACGTTGACCTTACAGAAACCAGTGTCCACCGCGAGTTCACGGGCAGTGCTGCGGGGCCTCCTCTGGCCATGAGCCCACGGGCTAGCACGTCCTCTGCTTGTCGCTCTCTCTGCACATCACTTCTATCTGTGACCCTTTGGGGCACGGAGAATCACTGTCCCCAAGTAACACATAGGGAAGCCCCAGTTCTGCAAGGTCAGGGAACTTGCAGGTCACCTGGTGGCTCTTCCGCCTCCCGGGGCCCACCTTTCTGTGCACCAGGGAGACTCAGGCGCCTGATTAGGAGCGACATCAGTGGTCCTCCTCCTTGTTGGTCTTATAATTCCACACTGTCTCAGGCCATCTGTCCATCCACTCATGCCTCTGTGTGTGTGTCTATGTGTGTGTGTGAGTGATTTTTTTTTCTGATTATCAAAACAATATTGCTTATTAAAAAAATCAAACATTTGGGCTGGGGTTGTGGCTCAGCAGTAGAGCGCTGGCCTAGCACTTGCAAGGCGCTGGGTTCAGTTTTCAGCACCACATAAAAATAAGTAAATAAAATAAAGATATATAAAAAATCAAACATTTACAGGTTTAGAAAGTCATAATCATCTCAACAGAGATAAAACCCCTACAGGTTTGCCATATGTAGCTCCACATTATTTACTGGTTCTAGGACTACGTCCTTCCACCAAAATCTGAGGATGCTCAAGTCCCTTATATAAAATAGTGTATCATTTACACACAACCTATGCACATCCCGTATTCTTTCAATCATATCCAGGCTGGGCGTGGCGGTGCACGCCTGTAATCCCAGCACTTGGGAGGCTGAGGCAGGAGGATCGCGAGTTCAAAGCCAGCCTCAGCAACGGCGAGGCACTTAGCAACTCAGTGAGACCCTGTCTCTAAATAAAATACAAAAAAGGGCTGGGGATGTGGCCCAGTGGTCGAGTGTCCCTGAGTTCAATCCCCGGTACCCCCCCAAAAAAAAATCATATCCAGGTTACTTACAATCCTGATATGATGTATATGCTATATAAACAGTTATACCGTACCTTTTAAGGATTAAGAACAAAACAAATAATTAATTAAAACAAAAAAGTCTGTACATGTTCAGTACACTTGTAATTAAAAATACAAGCCGGGCGCAGTGGCGCACACCTGTAATCCCAGCACTTTGGGAGGCTGAGGCAGGAGGATCGCGAGTTCAAAGCCAGCCTCAGCAATGGCGAGGCACTTAGCAACTCAGTGAGACCCTGTCTCTAATAAAATACAAAAAGGGGCTGGGGATGTGACCCAGTGGTCGAGTGCCCCTGAGTACAATCCAGGGTACCAAAAACCAAAAACCAAAAAACATATATTTTTCAGTATACATATATATGTAATTTTTATAAAGAATTATAAGTATATATAATTGTTTTCAGTACTGGGGCTTGAATCCAGGGCCCTCACACATGCCAGGCAAATGCTCTACTCCTGAGTCATATCCTCAGCTCCATCTATGAGGGCTTTTTGGTCGGGGGTCAAACCCAAGGCCTCTAGTGTGTTATGCACCCGCCCACCACTGAGCTACACTCCTAGCCCTCAAGTAGTTTTGGTCCATGATGGGCTGCGTGGGAGAAGGTAGAACCCGTGGAAACAGAGCGTGGCCTCTATTTGCTACTTAAAATGTATATATATATATAATTAATGTGAAACATACGATCTTTCCAGTTGCATTTTCCCTTCACAGTGGCCTTCCACGTGTTTGCTCTTTGAGACGGGGTCTTGCTCCCTGCCCAGCGGGTTCCACTGACTCTCCCACTCGGGGGCCCCCAGCGGCTGCACTGCGGTGCACACCACCACGCCCGGTCCGCATCATACATCTTCCCAAGAGACGACCCATCTTCTATAACTTAATTTTCAACAGCCAAAATACACAATACCATGGCTATTTAATCAATCCTCCACACACCCATCGTTTCCAATTTGTTGCTATCACAGATATCGTTGCAATGAATATCTTCGTGCTTATCTTTATAAATGTATGAATATCGCGTTACCATGAGAATAAAAAATCACACACACAGTGCAAAATGCATTATGTATCCCACACCCACCCACCCACACCCGCTAAGGCAGTGAAGTTAGGTGTAGGATGGTGCATAGCATGATCTCTGCTCTGTCCCCAGAACACAGGCGATCAGAAGAGTCCAAGATATCAGGAGCGTCGTCCCCGACATCAGGCAACTAAAGCGGAACCCCAGCATGCTCAAGGCCCTGGGTCTGAGCCCCAGCAACGCCACACAAATAAAGTAAAGAGCGAGCCGCGCCCATCAGCACTTCCGCAGCCCTCCTCTCCTAGTCTGCCCCGGAGCGAATCCACAGCCTGGTTGGGGCAGGCTCACCTTCAGGTCTGCGAGACCTTCCAGGTGGTTCTCAGCCAGGAGGACGCCACGCACCCCCAGGGACTGGAAGAGCTACACCTGGGAGGGCCGGGACCTGCTGATCCTGGAGCGGGGACGGGAAGGAGTGAGGGCTCCCCCCGCGCTGGCCCTGGGATCCCAGGAGCCTCCTTCCTCCATCTCACAGCAGCCGCCATGCACCCGAGCTCATTAGGAGCGGCTTCTGGCTTCTGCTAATTACAGGAGGATGGGCCTCCCGGGTGGCACGGCAACAGGAGCGGGAGGGGAGGTGAAGAGAGCCAGTGCATCGGAGACACTCCGCTTCGTCTCTCCGAGCCTCAGTTTCCCTATCTGTAAAATGGGATCCCACCATTCAGCTGTGAGATGGGAAACTGCTCCAACAAGGTAAGGCTTCTATTCTTGTTTTCTTTTGCTGTTTAGGCCCCAGACACCTGTGGGCACTTGACGCAGGTCCTCCTACTCTTCCCCGTGTCTTCACTGCCTCCTCTGGCTGTCTTCTCCCCACGTCACCCCAATCTTCCTGCTGCACTCATTCCCCATCTCTGGGGCCTATGTGATTCTCACAATTGTGCCAGCCCATGGGGACCATGATTTCTTCTTTGGCCAGTCCAAATCCTCTCTTCCTCTGAAAAACCATCTTCCCCACCCCACACTGATCCATGGGGTGCAGGGTGGGGGCACTTCCCTGTCGTTCCCTGATCCCACTCTCCAGGCCAGAGCGACTGACTTCAAGCTGGGCCTGTCAGAGAATGCCTCTTTCCTGGGCCGCACGATTGGTCCAGGGATCACCATCTTAGCCAAGCTGGCCCAATCATAACAACCCTCCTTATTGGACCTCAATGATTGACTGGTCCAGGGACCAATCAGCTGAGCCAAGATGAACCAATCAGAGCCTTCCGTGGGATCACTCCACTGAGATCTCCAATGGTGAGTTTTCAGTCCATCCTTCAGGTGAGGATGCTGGGAAATATAAAACTAGATCTTGCCAGAAGCTTCCAGGAGATCAGAGTTGAGGGGGTTTCAAGATGGTGGAATAGAGGAGTTCACTTTTTTGGCTGCTCCGTGGTGTGAAACAAAGAAAGCAGACAGGCAGCTTCTCAGCAAGGTGGGTGAGCAAAAGTTTAAAAAGGGGTTGGGGGTCTTTACTGGAATTTAATACTGGACACTCAAAGTAGATCAGGGACTCAGGAGGTTGGCGATTATAAAATAAGGAAGAAACCCCAGCAGCACAGCTGCTGCTGCAGCCAAAGCCACAGCCAGAACCGGCCCTCCACCAGCACAGTGAGGGGACAAGAGAATTAAAGGACCCCGCGTTGTTAGGAGACCTGCGGCGTGTCTGGTGCGGAGAGTCTAGAGATCACAGACGCTGCCTGACAAAACTGAAAGGTGCACTGCACACTATCCTTGTGCGGGAAAGAAGCCGAATCTCTCCTGGTGCAGCATGGAGGACAGAGGAAGGAACCATTTTGCCTGTGGTGCAGGGGCTGGCAGCTGAGGGAGCCCAGTCCTGGCAAACCCACACTGCCTGACACAGAGTGGGCCTTAAGTGACCAGGAGAAAGTCAAACGTGGAGAGGGGTTTACACTGGGGACAACTGGTCGCAGAAACCCACCAGGCTCCTAATCTGACTGCTTGCAGAGCCTGCTGGGAGAGAGGCTTCTGGCCGGGAATTCCAAAGCGTGGGGCTGGGAGAGACCGAGCTTGGAGACTGAACCCGAGAGGAGGTCCTCTGGTGACCTAGCAGACTAAGAATTGGCTCCTCCACCACACGTGGGGAACGCAGGGGAGACCCTGGGGTGCAGTCTTCCAGCATGCACAGGCAGTTGCCGGGCCCTGGAGGTGCCTGATTTAAGATCTCCAGACCAGTGGGCATTCAGGGAAGGGCCTGGAGCCCACCTGAGCCTAAGCCCCGCCTCCAGGAGTTCCGCCTATGGGATTCCCTCTCCCACTCCAGCAGCCCCGCCCTGAGGGAGGAGCAAGCCTCACACTCCAGAGGACCCCACCCACCTACCCTGCCCAGAAAGGCAGCTGGGGTCTTGAACCCCACCAGGAACAAGTCTTCAATTTTTCATCACGGTCTTCCCCCCCCCCCCCCCTTTTTCCTTTTCTCTGCTTAATGGTCCATGGAAATTTACACATATTCATATATTTTTTCTCATTTCTAGCATTTTTTTTTTTTTTTTTTTTTTTTTTTTTTTTTTGGTACTGGGGATTGAACTCAGGGGCACTCGACCACTGGATCACATCCCCAGCCCTTTTTTTGTATTTTATTAGAGACAGGGTCTCACTGAGTTACTAAGTGCCTCGCCATTGCTGAGGCTGGCTTTGAACTCGCGATCCTCCTGCCTCAGCCTCCCAAAGTGCTGGGATTACAGGCGTGCGCCCACCGCGCCCGGCTTAGCATTTTTGAAACCAGTTATTTTTCATGGATCACATTTTTGAAGAAGTAGGATGTTTGATTAGTATATTTCAGTTTTGTATTCTTTGTTTTTAATTATTAAAGTTTTTACTTTATATATTTTTTCTCTCACTTATCTGTTTCCCTTGATTCTCTTTCTTTTTTCCTGCTAACAATCTTATTTTTAAATATATTTTTATTTGTTCCAATTAGTTATACATGACAGTAGAATGCATTTTTCTTTTTGTACCGGGGATTGAACTCAGGGGCTCTTGACCACTGGGCCACATCCCCAGCCCTTCTTTGTACTTTATTAGAGACAGGGTCTCGCTGAGTTGCTGAATGACTCGCCATTGCTGAGGCTGGCTTTGAACTCGCGATCCTCCTGCCTCAGCCTCCCAAGTGCTGGGATTACAGGTGTGCGCCACTGCGTCCGGCTCCTGCTAACAATCTTTATTGTTCTCTTTCAGTCTCCCTTACCTTTTTTTTTTACTCCTATCTTCTCCCTTCCCCCCTCATAATCATCACCTCCTGCATCACCTCTGTTCTCTCCCTGACCACCATTCAAAATTGTACACCCACTTGCAACCTTACTGTTTTTATTGTGGGCAATAACTGATTACTTCATTTCTGTTTATAGTGACAATAAAACATTGTCAACATCATAGTAGGAACTATTTGGTTTAATGCTGTATATTGTTTGCACTGGTTATTGTTATTATTTGTGTCCCCCCTAAACAGTGAGGTACTAGAAACCTTCAGGGACACTGTAAGTCCACAGGGTAGAAACTCTACTGCCTCAGGTCCATACTGTTAGATGGAGAGGCACACGATCAACATGAAAAAGCAAGGGGACAAATCACCCCAAACAAACCAAGACACTTCAAAAACAGAATCCATCCATACCACAGTGGAAGAAATGTCAGAAAAGGAGCTTACAATGTACACAGTTAAACTAATCTGTGAGGTAAAAGATGATGTAAGGAGTGACATCAGACAGAAAACACAGGAAGTGAAATATCACTTCAATAAAGAGACAGAGATTCTGAAAAAAAAAAAAAAATCAACCAGAAATCCTCAAAATGAAGGAATCAATGAACCAAATTAAAAATTCAATGGAAAGGATCACCAACGGACTAGACCACTTGGAAGCCAGAGTTTCAGGCAATGAAGACAAAATATAAATCTTGAAAATAAAGTTGACCATGGAGAAAAGATATTAAAAGACCATGAACAGAACTTCCAAGAAATATGGGATAACCTGAAAAGACCAAATTTAAGATTTATTAGGATAGGAGAAGGCTTGGAGATACAAACCAAAGGAATGCACAATCTTTTCAATGAAACAAGAACAGAAAATTTCCCAAACCTAAAGAATGAAATGGAAAATCAAACATAGGAGGCTTACAGGACCCCAAATATACAAAATTACAACTGACCCACACCAAGGCACATTATTATGAAAATGCCTAACACAGAGAGTAAGGATAGAATTTTAAAGGCTGCCAGAGCAAAACCACAGGCCACATTTAGAGGGAAACCAATCCATACCTCAGCTGATTTCTCAACCTAGAACCGCGAAGCTAGGAAGTCATGGAATAAAGTACACCAAGCTCTGAATGAAAATGGATGCCAGCCGAGAATACTATACCCAGCAAAGTTAAGCTTCAGATGATGATGAAATAAAAACCTTCCATGATAAAGAAAAGTTAAAAAAATTCGAACGAGAAAGCCTGCACTATAGAACATGCTCAATAAGATGTTTCATGAAGAAATGAAAAATAAAAGTGAAAACTATACTGAAAGATAGTCAATCAATGGAAAAACTAATTCAAATTAAAAACCAGAAATAAATCAAAATGACAGCTAATAAAAATCATTTCTCAAACATTGAATGTAAATGGCCTAAACTCATCAATCAAAAGACATAGACTTGCTGATTGGATTAAAAAACAAGACCCAACAATATGCTGTCTTCAAGAGACTCACCTCATAGGCAAAAACTTAAACAGACGGAAAGTTAAAAGATGGGGAAAATTTTATCATTCACATAGATCTTGCAAACAAGCAGGGCTTTCTATCCTCATATCAGATAAAGTTGACTTTAAGCCAAAGTTAATCACAAGGGACAAAGAAGGACATTTCATACTAAGGGACTCATACATCAACAAGACATAACAATTGTAAATATTTATGACCCAAAAAACAGAACATCTAGGTACATCAAACAAACCATTCTCAATTTCAAGAATCAAACAGACCACAACACAATAATACTGGGTGACTTTAACATACCTCTCTCACTACTGGATAGATCCTGCAAACAAAAACTAAATAAAGAAGCTATAGAACTAAAAAATACAATTAATAATTTAGACCTATCAGATATATAGAGAATATTTCATTCATCAATGACTGAATACACTTTCTTCTCAGCAACACATGGATCCTTCTCTAAAATAGACCATATCTTAGGCCACAAAGCAACTTTTAGCAAATACAAAAAAGTGGAGATACTACCCTGCATTCTATCAGATCACAATGGAATAAAATTAGAAATCAATGATAAAATTAAAAAAAAAAAGAAGAAGCTACTCTAACACCTGGAGACTAGATAATATGCTACTGAGTAGCCAATGGATAGTAGGAGAAATCAGGGATAAAATAAAAAATACTAGCCGGGCGCGGTGGCACACGCCTGTAATCCTAGCACTTGGGAGGCTGAGACAGGAGGATTGCGAGTTTAAAGCCAGCCTCAGCAATGGCGAGGTACTTAGCAACTCAGTGAGACCCTGTCTCTAATAAAATACAAAGAAGGGCTGGGGATGTGGCCCAGTGGTCCAGTGCCCCTGAATTCAATCCCCGGTACCAAAAATTTAAAATAAAAATAAAAACAAAAAATACTTAGAAGTAAATGAGAATAGTGACACAACATACCAAAATCTCCAGGACACTGTGAAGGCAGTGCTAAGAGGAAAGTTCATTGCCTTGAGCTCATTCATTGAAAGGATAGAAAGTCACCAAATAAATAACCTAACATTACATCTCAAAGCCCTAGAAAAAGAAGAACAAACCAACACTAAAAGCAGTAAAGGACAGGAAATAATCAAAATCAGAGCTGAAATCAATGAAATTGAAACAAAAAAACAATCAAAACATCTTTTAATTCTTGAAAAAGACCATGTTCAAGAGTGTTCAGTTTGCACATGTTAATGGATTTTTGGACTTCCCTTCCACTCTTCGTTTCTAATTTTATTCTATGATGTTTATAAAATAAGTTCAATATTTTCATATCTAGTAACTTCTGTTCCATTCCCTACAAGTTGGTCTATCCAGTATAATATCCCCTTTGCTATTCAGAGCATTGAATATATAAGTCTAATTGGTTTAAAATGTTATTCAAAGTCTTCTGTTTCGAGATTGCCATTTTGTATGACTTTATTTTTCTTTACAGTAAGTGGGGATTGGTGTCTCTCAGTATTAAAGTGTTGCTTTCTATTTTTTTATCAATTCTCTCCAACTTACCTTTTTATACTTTGGAAATATGAGTTGCAAGTGCATCTCCTCTGGCTTCAGTATCCTAAAGAAAGGTCCCTTTTATCTTTATGTAATATTCTACTTTTCCTCTTTTCAAAGTTTTTCTCATATAAAATATATTTTATCTCATATACCTTTTTGTTTTAAAATGTATTGCATACCATGATTTGCCACCCCCCAGCTTTCTTTTGCTGACTTTTGTCTGTAACTTTCTTCTATGTATGTTTTTATTTATTCATTATATATATTTAATTGTAGATGGACGCCATACCTTTATTTTATTTATTTATTCTCAGGTGGTGCTGAGGATTGAACCCAGGGCCTCACACATGCTAGGCGAGCGCTCTACCACTGAGCCACATCCTCAGCCCCTGTATGTAACAATCTTATATCCTTTTGCTCTCAGTCTACCTGTGTTAGAGTCACCTGTAGATTACATACAGTTGTAATTATTTTAGATTTAATTCTGTTACTCAAGGTTTTTTGTTTTGATTGGTTTTTTGTAATAAGGCATTTATAATCAAATAGATTTCTAAAAGTGAAAAAATAAAATAACATTGAGAAGAAAAAAAAAAAGCAGCAGCTTCCAGGAGAGGGGTTGGTCTGGGGGCCTCACCGATGTGCATGGAAGGCAGAGGCCAGGGGACAGTCTTGATGGAGCTGGTCCCTAGGTTCTAACCCTCCTATCTGGTTCCATCCTCCTGTCTGCCTCCAGCCATGGGAGATGCTGTCACCATTTGCCACCCAAGGAGTACACAAGAGGTGGTGGCTGAGCAGCTCGGGGTCCGAGGCCTTGGTGTGAACCCTAGCCTCTCCTCGTGCTGGCCGTGTGACGTTGACAACGTTAATCTACCTCTCTAGGTCCAAATGCCCACTCTGTAAGATGTACCAGTGGCCTCTGAGGACCAAATGAGTTTGTACACAAGGAACGCTGGCATGGTGGGTGGTGGCTCCCGTGGTCCCCTCGCCCGCAGTTTTGTTCCCATGGTGCTACTCACGTGGTTACTCGTGAGCAAATGAAAATATTCATCTGCCTCGACTCATTCAAGAGAGAGAGTCCACATTCACGAGACTTTTATACAGCGTGCTGGTTTTGGTTTTTGGTTTTCTTTTCAGCACTGGGGATTGAACTGATGGCAGCTTAACTGCTGAGCCACATCCCCAGCCCTTTTTATTTTTTTCTTTAGAGACAGGGTCTCACTAAATTTTTTAGGGCCTTGCTAATTTGCTGAGGCTGGCCTTGAAATTGTGATCCTCCTGCCTCAGCCTCCTGGGTCACTGGGATTACAGGCATAGCCTCCACGCCCAGCTTACAGCATGCTGCTATAACTCCTATTTTATTATTGCTGTTGACTTCTTACTACGTCTAATTTATAAATCAAGCTTTACCATGGGTACGTATGTATAGGTACGTAGAGCACGTAGGGTTTGGTGCTGGCCAGGTTCCACGTGTCCCCGGGGGTCTTGGAAGCTACCCCTCACCGCTCTCTGTGTACAGGGAGAACCAGGACCCAGCCCACTGCAGCATAGGGTGAAGGTGGTAAAGCACGCAGGTGACTGGCTCCCGACTGGCCTGCACGTCAGAGGCCTTGGGAGTGAGGGACCCTTGGTGAACACCGCCTGGAGAGCCAAGGCTAATGCCGGAAGTGACCCTCCACTGCTGAGCGCCACTCGCACCAGGCGCAGGCTGGGCACTGGAGCCGTGGCTGGTGGAGACCTCTGCCCGCAGCCTGAAGACCCCCTGAGGTCCCCTCCCGTCTGCAGAAGGAGCACGTGGGCACAGGAGAGAGGTGTCTGGAGACGGACCACTGTCTGCGAGCGGAGGCCTGGCGAGCCCCGGGCCAGGAGAGAAGCCTCACGCACTGGGCTTCGAGGATGGGCTGCGCCTGCTGGACATGCGGCCCCTGGGTTCACAGGCCACGGCCGCGAGCCAGTGACCAGACCGCACTCGAGCTTAGGAAACCGAGGCTCAGCAAGGCAGGGGACTTGTCCAAGGTCACCCAATGCCACACGGCAGTTGCAGGACAGGAGGACAGATCTTTGGTCTTCCCAGTCCACGCCTACCACTCTCCTGGGGCCGGGTGTCCATCAGCCCTCCCCCGCCTCCCCCTGCAGGAAGGACCCCCTCCGGCCAACCCAGCATTGCTGCCACCAGCCCAGAGCTGAGCGCGTGCTACACCTGGCCACGGCCACAGGAATCTGGGAGGAAGTCTGAGATCCTGGCTGAGGTGAACATTTAACACAGGAGGAAGCCAAGCACTGAGGGGGTGAGCCTGAGCGCCAGCCTCCAGTGCGGGGACTCCAGCTTCACCCCACTGTCACGCCCCGCACGGGGGTTCTGCGGCTGTGCCCACTGTACAGATGAAAGAACTGAGACCAGAGAGGCTGAGCATGTTTCCACGGACCACACAGCAGAGCGGCAGAGCCAGCGTCTGAGGGGGCCCGTCCGAGTCTGGCTCCCCGCTCCGCAGCTCAGCCGCTCTGCAGAGAGGCACAGCCCTGCTGGGGACAGAGCTGCATGTCCACTGTGGGCGTGTCCCGTGCTCCAGAGCGCCCCTGGCCTCTGCCCACTCGATGCAAGCAGCACCCCAAGTCACCTCCAGACACTGCCCAGTGTCCCCGGGGGCCAGATCACCTGGCGAGAACCTCGAGGCCAGAGTGAGCTGAAGGGGACAGCACGCGGCCTGTGGTCCAGGCCTGGATGGCCTGTCGGGATCGTGGAGGCCACGGGAACCCCAAGTTCCCTCCCACCGACAGCTGCAGCCAGGACGCCCAGTGGGCACGGCCGCCCCCCGCCCCCCCGGGCGCCCCGCCCCGGCTGCCCCCTGACGCCCCGCCCCCGGCTGCCCCTGGCGCCCCCGCCCCGGCTGTCCCCCTGACGCCCCGCCCCGGCTGTCCCCCTGACGCCCCGCCCCCCTGACGCCCCGCCCCGGCTGCCCCCTGACGCCCCGCCCCCGGACGCCCCGCCCCGGCTGACGCCCCGCCCCCGGCTGCCCCTGACGCCCCGCCCCTGGGCGCCCCGCCCCGGACGCCCAGCCCCCCGGAGGCCTTACCCAGGCGGATGTCTCCCTCGAGGGTCATTAGCACGTTGCCCGCCTTCAGGTCGCGGTGGATGACCCTCTTGCTGTGCAGGAAGCTGAGCGCCTCCAGCATCTGGCGGCAGACCACCTGGATCTGGGGCTCCGTGAGGCCGCGCTCCAGCTCTGGGGACAGAGGAGACCGTCAGCTCCGCGAGCCCTCGCCCCAGCACCGCGGTCAGGCCACAGCAGGCCACCCCACCACGGCGCCCTCGCCGCGCCCGGCTCCCTGGCATCGCGTTCCTACCGACCACTCTGTGCCAACGCCAGCCACGGCAGGCACGACCATCACGCCAGGTTACAGGCGAGGCAAGCGGGGCTCAGAGGGCCACTTGCTCAAGGTCACACACGAGAGAAGACAGATCTGAGCTCCAAACAGAGTCTGGGGCAGAGCTGAGGGTCTACGTGCACCAGCCTGGGCCCGGGACTCGGCTGCCTCGGCCCTTCTGTTGTTACACGGGGTACCAGACCAGACAAGTGACGAGCAGCAGAATTTTGTTTGGGGTCTAGGTTCAGGAGGCCGAGAAGTCGGAGGGCAGGAGCGGGCATCGGGCGGGGCCCTCCTGCTGCCTCACCACGGGGCGGCCCCGGGTGGAGAGAGGCGAGCTGCTGGCCCCGGCCTCCTCCTCTCCCAGAGCCACCGTGCGTCCTCAGCACCCCAGGGCCCAGCTCCATGCCGTCAACACTGGGGACTGGACTCTGGGGACACACTCACAGCCAGCACCAAGCCACACTCACTCTGTCTGGGAACAGGGTGGCAGAGGGACGGGGAACAGCTCACGATGCCGGGAGCAGAGCAGCACAGGCGCGCAGGGTTAGATGGGCAGCCATGGGGGCGGGAGGCTCCCCAGAGGACAGGCCCCCTCGCTGCGTCCTGACGTCAGAGAAGGGCCCGGCATTCTGGGTTAAGGGGCCAGCAGGAGCAGAGGCCCGGAGGCATCGGGATCTGGCGTGAGGGACGTCCACGGTTGTTGTGGTGGTGGCATCAGGAGGTGAGGAAGGGAAGGGCCTCAGGGGCCAGTGGGCCATGGCCAGGGGCGCACACATGTGCACACACACACACACACACACTCTACACACAACAGCAGGAACCCTCCGAGGTTCAAAGGATGACTGGCCCAGCAGGTGGGGAGTGAGAAGAGAAAGAACAGCCTGTGCAAAGGTCCTGGTGTGGCCAGAGGGGAGGGTGGACAGGAAGCAGGTGGAGGCCAGAGCCTGACCTGGCAGGAGCTTGTGGCCCACGCCTCGGAGGCGGCATGAGATCCAAAATACAGCAGGGGACCCAGGCAAGGCTCTGCGCGGGGCAGACACGCAATCTGACTTCGCACATTTACAAATTCCCCCAGAGGCTGGGCGCAGTGGCACACACCTATGATCCCAGCAAATTGGGAGGCTGAGGCAGGAGGATGGCAAATTCGAGGCCAGCTTGGGCAACTTAGCAAGACCCTCAGCAACTTAGACTCTGTCTCAAAATAAGAAATGAGCCTGATGCGGTGGCGCACGCCTGTAATCCCAGCACTTTGGGAGGCTGAGACAGGAGGATCATGAGTTCAAAGCCAGCCTCAGCAATGGCGAGGCACTTAGCAACTCAGTGAGACCCTGTCTCTAATAAAATACAAAATAGGGCTGGGGGTGTGGCCCAGTGGTCGAGTATCCCTGAGTTCAATCCCCAGTACCACACACACACACACACACAAAAAAAAGAAATGAAAAAGGCTGGGGGTGGACTCGGGGTGGACAGTGCCTGCCTGGCACGTGTGAGGCCTGGTTCAATCCCTGGTAGCACAAAAGCAAAAAGGGAAAGAGAAAAAGGAATTCCCTCCAGAGCAGTGACGGGCTGGCACGGGCTCAGCTGAGGTCCTCACCGAGGCCCAGGAGGCAGCTGGCCAGGGCAGAGACCAGGAAGGACGCTGGGCTCGAGGGACGAGGGAGGAGGGTGACATGGGGCTGAGCAGAGACGGCGGGGGGAGGGAGAAAACTGAGGACATCCCACGGCCACGTGACTGGCTCGGCTAAGAGCCTGTGCTGAGGGCCACCGCGGGATCCACAGAGGTCCCGCTCTGCAGCCTCCCTGGCCAACGCTGCCCTGCGATGCCTCCTGGTGGCCAGGGGTCCACAGAGCGCCGCTGCCTGCCAGGTCCCGCGGGAGTGGTCACAGTGACTCACAGCCGGGCAGCTCAGGAGCTGGAGCGCAGCAGAGACCTGGCGGGGTCCCTCTCTGTGCCCGCGAGACGCGCCCCCGTCCTCACCGCTGACCCTGCAGGGCTGCGTAGCCCCTGGCAGGTCACCCGGCCTCCAGCCTGCCTCCTGGCCCAGAAAGCAGGACGATGGTGAGCACCGGGGCTCGGGACAGCGCAGGAAGTTCTCGGGCAACAGCAAGAAGGTCCTGAGCCCGTCAGCGCCGGGAGCCGACAGCAGCTATCTTAAAAATTGCAAGAATGTGTCTTTCCTGTGCTGGACTTATTGACCAAACAAGAGAAGAGTAATAAAAGCCAGGATGATTATGATCAATCTCCACCATGTTTTTCTTGTTTTTATTTTTTTGTTTGTTTTTAATTTTGTTGTTGTTGTAGGTGGACACAATACCTTTGTTTTATTTATGTGGTGCTGAAGATCGAACCCAGGGCCTCACACATGCGAGACGAGTACCACACCGCTGAGCCCCAGCCCCAGCCCTCTTGGTTTTTTTTGATACTGGGGATTGAACCCAGGGGCTCCTTACTACCAAGTATGTCCCCAGCCCTTTTTATTTATTTTAGTTTGAGACAGGGTCTCACTAAGTTTCTGAGGTACTTGCAAAGTTGCTGAGGCTGGCCTTGAACTTGGGATCCTCCTGCCTCAGCCTCCGGAGTCGCTGGGATGACCAGCTTTGCCACCATTTTTTTTTTTCGTGCCACCATTTTTTAAGCCCTTTAAAATACAACAGGTCAGGGCTAAGACTCAGGAGCCTCATTCCACCTAGTCCTCATCGCAGCCCACGGCAGGTCAGGGCTAAGACTCAGGAGCCTCATTCCACCTAGTCCTCATCGCAGCCCACGGGGGCGGGTGGGCGGGCTCATTCAGGTGCAGCCTGTGTGCGGTACTGCACTTTTAGGTGGGTGCACGCTGTGGATCTGGCCCACTGGGGACACAAACCCCGTCACAGTCTGGATGAGGATCACTTCCAGTCCCCCACGCCTCCCCCGTCCTCTGGACCTCCTTCCTCCACTCCCAGGCCTGAGTGGTCACTGCTTGCTTTGTCGTCCCTCTCACTGGACCCTGGTCTAGAACCTCTTAAAGCCGGGCTCGTACCACACAAGGACGTTTTCTAGGACCTCATAAACCTGGGCTCGAGCACTGAGAGGACTCTTGAGTCCAGTCGACCTTAAGAATGGCTCCTGGTCACGCTGCAGCTCGTGGCTGCCTCCTGCCCGCTGGCCGGATGAGACCCAGCGCCGCGGAGCAGCCACGCCACGACACCGCGGGCCCCCAGGCGCACAGCCCCGGCTTCAGGGCGGCCAGGTGTGGCAGCCTCGTCCCTTCAATCTGAACAGCCACATGGGGACAGCACAAGAGCGTGCTCTGCATCCCAAAGAAGGCCAGTCCAGCGCCCAGCTAGGGGACGGGAGCCCGAGGGGGCAGCCCCCAGCCCAGCCCGGGGCGCAGCCCTTCACGCCAGGGCACAGGGCGAGGGACCAGGGAGGGGGAGCAGCTGGGGGGGGGGCGCGTCCCAGCTGAGACCAGGACGTGGGGGGTCTCCCCTCACACCTGCACCTCCAGGACGTCAGGGCCACTTTCCTCCAGCTGCGGCCACCGAGGAGGGGAACCTCTGCGGCTTCGTGCCTCCCCCAGCCTCACAGACTGCGCCAGGACGGGCGGAGGGCCGCTCCCTCCCCTCCTTCCTCTTGGTCTCAGCACATGCAGCCAGCTGCCGACACCCCACTCCCGCCTCCCTCCAGCTCGTCACACCACGTCAGTGACTTGCACATGGAGGTGTGACGTGAGGGCCTTTGACAAGATCTCTGTCGAGAGGGTCGGGGGCAGGTGGGGGGGAGACTGTCCTACCCTCTCCTCTTCCATCCTGCTGCCTAGGATTCAGACATGATGGCTGCCGCTCCCGTGACCACCTTGTCCCCGAGAGCAGAAACCAGCACGAGGCCGGGGCTGAGCGCTGGCGAGGGAAGCCCAGTCCCCGGTCAACCTCCCGGAGCAGGCTGCGCCTGGAGCTGGCCTCTCCCGCCTGCCGGTCACCGTGCAGACCAGCTCCCCTCCCGCGCCCCACGCACCCCTCAGCCAGGTTGGAGGATCTGGGCTCTTTGTCGCCCAGCAAGTCTCCGCGCACGTGAACCGGCATTTCGTCCTGTTGGATTATTCTACCCGAGCCCAGTCGTCCTTCAAGGCAGCGTCTGCCGAGGGAGGCCACCCAGAGGCCACAGAACGCTGCCCCGTGCGCTCTTCCCTCTGACGCCTGCCGGGCTTGTGCCAGTGTGGACAAGTGAGGTGTGGACCCTTGAGGGGCGGGGCCTGCGGAAGGTTCCAGATCCTCGGGTGTGTCCTCAGGGGACACTGGGGGGCCCTGGGGGACACTGGCCCTCTCTCTCTCAGCGAGGGCTTCCTTCTCCGGGCACTGCCTGACATGATGTGTTGCCCTGCCACAGGCCAAAGTGACCGGCCGGCTGGCCCTGGGCAGGAGTGAGCCGTGAGCCACAGGAACCTGTGCCCTCGTGAGCCCATGGCCTCGGGGGTGCGCCCAGTAACAGGAAGGTGGCCAACGGGCAGGGCAGGGCAGGCCTGGTGCGGCTGTCCCGGCCCTGACGGGGAGGGACGTCCTGCCGCAGGTGTGCGACACTCAAGGAGACGCCCAGCAGGAAGGACGCTGCAAAGAAGTGGGCGAAGGTGCCAGGGCCTGTCCTCCTGCGTCCCTCCAGACCCGGACCTGCCACTCACCCTTGGGGACCAGCCCTGGCTCTCCTGGGCAGCGGTGGGAGTCAGGGTCCCCAGGCCTGGTGGCACTCGGTTGTGCTGTGTGACGTGGGCCAGCTCCCCGGCCTCTCAGTGCCAGCCGGGTCAAGAGGGACAGGCCCCCTCTCGGCCTCACGCGAGGACTGGATGCGGAAGACACGCGGAGGGCGGCTGCCCGGCCTCAGGCATGCAGGGACCACGCCCAAAGTGGTGTCCCCCAAGGGTGTGCCCCAGGGTTCACGCGCTGCAGGCCGGTCCCCGTGTGTCAGGTTGAGGGGTGGAACCCAGAGGTGGCCCCTCGTGGGAGGTGGCCAGGAAGTGGGGCTCCACCTCCAGGAGGAACCCGGGAGCTCTTGCAGGAGCAAGTGGTCACGGAAAGAGTCAGGCTGTCCCCGGACCTCTCTGGCTTCCTGGGCACCGCCTGGTGTCTTCTCCCCCCCACTGTGACACCATCCACCAGGGGGCCTTCACCAGAGGCCAAAACTGTGAGCTCGAGAAACCTCTTTTCTTTATAAAGTGCCAGCCTTGGGTATTCTTGTCATGGACTGGACGCAGAGCAATGGTGATCACCGATACCGCTGCGGCTCTTGACAGTCTCAAGCTGGCCCAGGGCCTCAAGACCCGAAAAGCGCTTACAAATGGGTGGGCACTACGGACCGAGGATGTCCCCCAAAGTCTGTGCATTGGAAACGTGGTCCCCAATGCAACAGTGTGGGGGTGGGCTCTGGACGGCGCTGCTCTCACGTGTGGATTAATGGCACTGTCACGGGGTGGGGCGGTCATCGCAGAGGGGTTCCTAGGAAGGGCTCAGTGTGGCTCCTCTCTTGCTCTCTCTCACACTCGCTTTCTTGTCCCTCCACCTTCCACCACCATGATGCACAAAAAGGCCCTTGCCAGATGCTGCACCAAGCGTTGGACTTCCAGCCTCTAGAACCCTGAGCCAAATAAACCTCTGTTCTTTATAAATCATCCTGCCTCGGGCATTCTGTTATAGCAGCAGAACATGGGCTCAGTGACCTCCCACTTTCAAGGAACCCCTCTCAGGTGCCTCATTTTCACTCCTGAGAGTGTTGTGTGGTGGGAGGAGGAGGCCAGGAGAGCTGCAGGGGTGGGGGACCAGTGTGAGGACACGTGGGCTTTTTCATTGAAAGGGCTAGTCTTTCAGTGAATGCCCACAATTCTCTCCAAGAAGCCCCAGCTTGTCCCCACAAAGGGACAAGGCAGAGAGGTGCTTCAGTCTGAGGAGAACCAGGCAGGAGTCCCCCAGGACTCGGGTGGCTCCTCTGTCCCCCGCAGGGTCCTGCATGGCCCAGGACAACTTACCCAACATAATGGCGTCCACAGCTCCCCCGGGGCAGAACTCGATCATGATCTGCAGAAAGCACAGGACAGGACAACCGTGAGCAGGGCGTCCTGACTCCCAGGGGAGCCCAGGCCCATGCCCCTGCGCCCCAGGCCCAGCCCTGACCCTGAGCCAGCCTCCTTGCCTCTGGCCTCACAGGAGGCCGAGCGCCGGGAGGCCCGGAGCTCCACTCTCCAGGGAAAGAGAAAGGAGGCTGCACGGAGACCCAAAGCTGCGGACGCGGCTTTCCCAGCCAGACCCGTGCCCTCCCTGTCCCACCAGCCTCGCGGGAGCCCGCCTGTCACAGCCTCTCCTCACGCTGGGGCCCCGAGGCCGCCCGGCAGGCCCTCACCTGAGCAGCCCCTCCTGCCCCGTCCACCTGCGGGGCCCCAGCCCTCGGCCAGAGCACCAGGGCCTTGGGCTCAGCTCAGACGGAGAAACCAAGAAAGGGACAGGCCTGACCAAGGCCACGAGGACGTCCAGGGGCAGGCCCTGGAGAGGAAGCAGGCTCCAGCCCGGCCACTCGCTCCTCCCTCCCCCAGCAGGGGAAGGCCCTGGGCACAGCCATGGGCTCCCAGCCTAGGGCAGGGGACAGGGAAGGGCAGTTGCAGTGACACTGCTGCCCTCGGCCCTCCCTCCTGTCCACGCTCATCCTCAGTGTCCTGGGTGCCCTCTCCTCTCCCTTCCCTGGGCACAGCGTCAGGGCTCCAGGGCTCCCAGAGTCCCCCCCCGGCCTCCAGCTCCCAGGCCCACAGCTGGCCCAGCTCGGGGGGACACAGCCCTGCCCGGGGCGGTCGGGGAGGCCCCTCTCCCCACAGGAAGCGGCGCTCAGCCGCGACCCAGCTGGACGCAGGCCAGCCTCCAGCCAGGGCCGGGAGGAGCGGCCACCGGCCTGGTGGGGCCTCAGAGGAGCGGGGGGTGGCCGCGGGCCTGGTGGGGGCCGGGCTCCAGGGCTTCCAGGGGCTTCCTGTCACTAAAAACGTGGACGCGGGGAGACCCGGGCCAGGGCGGCCGGGCTGTCAGTCACCTCGTCCCCAGCCTGCCCCCTCAGCTGCGGAAGGTCGTGGGATAAGCCGTGCTGGGACGCAAGAAACCAAAGAGGTCACACGGGGCTTTAGACGGGGCCAGGGGACGAGGGGCTGCTTCAGGAGCAGCAGGACGGCCGGGGGCGGTGAGCACTGCACGCCAGGGCCAGGAGGCGGCAGGCCCCTCTGAGGGCCGCGGCCGCTGGTCCTGCCTGGCCTTCAACATCAGGGCTGACCTCAGCTTCCCATGACTTCTCTCTGCGCTGACAGTGACCTGCCACCCTCCGTCAGAAGTCCCCAGCGACGTGGGGCCTCTTGCCACCCCACACGCGGGGAGAGGCGCCTCCGTCCCCAGCCAGGCTGCCGTCCCCAGGTCAGGCGGGAGCAGGTCCTGGGCACGTCACACTGCCTGCGAGTGACCCTCAGCTCCACCGAGGGACAGAACCAAGCCGGGAACGCAGCGGCTGTGAGATAGCAGTGGGAAAGGGGGACACTCGTCACCACGCAGGGACACTAAGCGGCCCAGTGACTGCAGGGTGGGACGGACGTGTCCCCCCCAGGGAGCAGGAGCTCCTCTGGGCTTGCTGGCCCTGGCCTGCCTGGGCGCGGTCACTCCAGTGCGTCCCGTGAGCCCTTCCTGCAGCTGGGGGGGGGCTTGTTATTCTTCTGTTTGTTTCTGTTTTGCTTTTTGAAACCCCTCTCCCCGCGCCCAGAGAAACTCCAACAGGAGCAAGCTCGCGCGGGCAGGTCCCCGGATCCAAGCACACCTCGAAGCTGCACGTCCAGACCCGACCTGGACCCGCGGGGAGCCAGGACGGGGTGGGCCAGGTGGTGCCTCGCATCAGCAGGCCCCGTTCTGACCTGTGGGGACACACAGGGCCAGACACGCCCGCCCTCCGTGCTGACAGTCATCAAAAAGGAGATGGCACTAGGCAGGGTCAGCTCCCACAGGGTCCCTTAACCGACTGGGTGACCTTGCATAAGCCAATGTCCCTGAGTCAGAGTTTCCTCACCTGCAAAATGGCACTGGTCTCTGGGCAGTCTCCAGGTGAGTGGATGCCCAGCACGGAGCCGCCACGGCTCCCCAGCCAAGGAAGCCACGGCGAGCTCCCAGGAAGGCCGCGGCCCCCCGGGCCAACACCTGCCCAGACACCAGCCCGTCCACCCTTCAGCCGTGAGAGTCAGCAGGAGACGGGGCGACCCCAGGCGGTCCTGCATCTTTCAGTGACACCGTCCCTTGCACAACACCCTTACCCAATGTCCCCAGGCACCAGCCCTTCCAGGAAAGCTGGTGCATTCTGAAAACCTGCTTCCCTTTTCTTATTTTCGCCTCAGCTGCTGGGAAGCTCAGAGCAAAGTGCGCTCCCTTGGCCTTGGTTTGATTCTCATGCCTTGTTCCTTTCAGCAAGGGGGTCTCTGACCTTCAACTTGGGGGCAGGCGCTAGTGTCATGAACTCATCAAGGTTCCCACAGAAACACCTGGGATTTAATCAGTAAAATAATAACCTCAATAGAATAAATAAAGGAGGCGGCCCTCCTTGTCTATGGATTCTGCTGCCACGAATCAATTTCAGATTAAAAAGGAAAAAAATCTCAGGGGAAAAATGCACCTGTACTAAACCTGTAAAGAGCTCTTTCTTGTCATCATTCCCTGAGCAACACCGTGTGACAACTTCTCACACGGTGCTGGCCTTGTGTCAGGTGTCCAGGGGACCCAGAGAGGGTGTGAAGCGCCCGGGAGAGAGGCGCAGGTGCTGTGCAAACACTGGGCCGTTGTCTACAAGGATCTTGAGCACCTGTGGGGGCTGGACCAGCCCCCACATACATGGAGAGGTGACTACAATAATGATAGCAATACATGCAGATAAACTAAGAATCTCAGTGCCTTCGGGAGGGTGTTACATTGCACGCTTAGTAAACAGAATAGGAGCATTTGCACTCGACCAACTGCGAGTTTGTACTTTTATGTAGTCAACACATTTTATTCCATCAGTGTGTGTGACTGCTGTGGGGCTCAGGGTTTTCTCAGGGCCCGGAGAACTGAGGTTTGTGCTCAGTTTAATGCATCAACAAGTATCAGCTGAGTGTCCCTCAGGAGCCCCCCACTGCTAGGCTGAGCAGAGCCCACACCAAGTAGTATCAGATCAATGAGCACTAAGCTCCTAGTCTGTGACAAACCTGGGTGCTGGGGACTGAGGAGGAACCAGACAGGCCTCTGCCCAAGATCACAGCAGAAGAGGACGTGGAGAGGAGCGGTGGAGGTCACCGCGACTGCTACCAGAGGCCTGTGCAAACAGTGGGCAGCCTGCCTGCGGCTGCCAGAGACAGCTTCTTGGAAGAGGCTCATCCCGGCTGGGTTTTTGAAGGGCGAGGCCGTGGCAGGCAGAGCACAGCAAGAGCACAGGCAGGGCGGCATGGAAGAACAGGCGGCGGCAGGGTGGAGCATTGCATGGGGTTCAGAAATACCCAACAGGACTGGGGCTGGGGCTCAGTGGTAGAGCACATGTGAGGCACTGGGTTCGATCCTCAGCACCACATAAAAATAAATAGATAGGGCTGGGGTTGTGGCTCAGCGGTAGAGCGCTCACCTAGCACGTGCGCAGCCCGGGTTCGATCCTCAGCACCACGTACAAATAAATGCATTGTGTACAACTAAAGCAAATAAATAAATATTTTTAAAAAATAAATAGATAGATAGATAAAGTAAAGGTATTGTGTCCATCTACAACTAAAAAATATTTAAAAAAAAATACTTCACAAAATACCAGCAAATCACATTCAGCACGACCAAGTGGGATTTATACCAGGAATGCAAGGATGGCTTAAGGTACAAATATCTATCAATGTTATATACCACATCAACAGTACGCAGGGGAGGAAACTACATGACCATCTCAATGCAGAAAAAGCATTTGGCCAAAGCTAACATCATTCTTTTTTTCTTTTTAATATTTATTTATTTTCTTTTAGTTGTACACAATGCATTTTTATGTGGTGCTGAGGATCGGACCCGGGCTGCACACGTGCTAGGCGAGCACCCTACCACTGAGCCACATCCCAGCCCTGTAACATCATTCTTAATGGTGAAAGGCTGAAACCCTTCCTCAAGATCAAGAGCAAAGCCGGGCGCGGTGGCGCACGCCTGTAATCCCAGCACTTTGGGAGGCTGAGGCAGGAGGATCGCGAGTTCAAAGCCAACCTCAGCAATGGCCAGGCACTTAGTAACTCAGTGAGACCCTGCTTCTAATAAAATACAAAAAAGGGCTGGGGATGTGGCCCAGTGGTCAAGTGCCCATGAGTTCAATCCCCAGTAAAAAAAAAAAAAGATCAAGAGCAAGACAAGGAACACCCTCTCATAGAGAAAAAGTGGCTGGGGTGCAGCTCAGTGGTAGAGGACCTGCCTGGCTCACGCAAGGCCCTGGGTTTAGTCCCCCGTACTGCAAAGACAAAACACACAGTGAAAGACTGAAAGCTTTTTACCTAAAATTGGGAACAAGGCAATGGTGCTCATTTTCACTGGTTCTCTTTAACATAGTACTAGAAGTCCTAGCCAGAGCAATTGGGCAAGAAAAATAAATAAAAGGCACCCAAATGGGACTGGGATTGTGGCTCAGCGGTAGAGCGCTTGCCTAGCACGTGTGCGCGGCCCGGGTTCAATCCTCAGAACCACGTACAAATAAACCCATTGTGTACAACTAAAGCAAGTAAATAAATATTAAAAAAAAAAAGGCACCGAAATTAGAAAGGAGTAAAACCATCTGTTTAGAGATAGCACAATCTTCTACGTGGAAAACCCTAAAGACTGCATAAGCAAACAGAATAAATCAGTAAATTTAGCAAAGTTGCAGGATATAAAATCAGCACACACAAGTCAGTTAGTTGTGTTTCCATACACTTACAATTAATAAAACAAAAAGGAATTAAGAAAACACTTCCTATCCAAGCCATCACAATATCCCCATTTTTAAAAAAGGGACCAAGAACTTGAACAGACATTCTCCAAAGAAGACATACAAATGGCCAAGAGGTGTTTGAAAAGATGCTCAGCACCACAGTCATCAGGGAAATGCACATCAAAACCACTGTGAGATGTCACCTCACACCTGTAGGGACAGCTGTTCCCAAAAAGACCCAAGACATCAAGCATTGGTGAGAGAGTGCCTTTGAGGGACCCCTGGCACAGAGCTGGTACAAATGGCGCAGAAGCTGCAGAAAACACGGAGGGTCCTTAAGGATGAGAGCAGAACTCAGGACCCAGCAGCCCCACAGCTGTCTATACACCCAGAAGAACGGAAATCAGGATCCCAAAGAGATGTCTGCACTCCAGTGCTCACCGAGCACTGTTCATAAAAGCCAAAGATGCGAGCCGGGCGCGGTGGCGCACCCTGTCATCCCAGCACGTGGGAGGCTGAGGCGGGAGGATCGTGAGTTCAAAGCCAGACTCAGCAGTGGAGAGGCACTTAGCAACTCCATGAGACCCTGTCTCTAATAAAATCCAAAAAGGGCTGGGGGTGTGGCCCAGTGGCCGAGGGCCCCTGAGTTCAATCCCTGGTACCCCCCCCCCCAAAAAAAAAAGCCAAGATGCAGAAAGAGCCTCAGTGCCCCCACCCCCGACAGACGTGGACAGAGAAGGCGCGGCGTCCACACACACAAGATTATGCAACCGGAAGAAGAAAATTCTGCAACAGAAGCCAACACGGATGACCTCTGAGGACATTATGTCCAGTGAGATAAGCCCGACACACCGGGGCCATTTCTGCAGACTGCATTTATGTGAGCATCTAAACTCGCCCACGCGTGGACTCTGATCGTGGAGCCGGCCGGGGGGGGCGGGGGGGACCACGCCGAGTTTCCCCTTGAGCAAGACGAAGGGGCTCTGGCCATCTGTCGCACAGCGTCCTGCCACAGTCAACAGACCTACCCGTGCACTTGACCGTCTGTGATGAGGCGAGGGCAGGTCCCGTGGGGCGTTTTCTCACCAGAATAAATTAAGCACTTTAACAAGATGGGGAGGGTCTGCCTGAGCTGGGGGGGCTGGGCGGGGGGCTGGCCAGGCCAGGGGGTCCTCACACACCTGGCCTCCTTCCTCGGTACCAGGAGGATGTTTCCCTGGTGACCGCGGCTCTGACACTCTGGAGGGGGCCCCATGGGGGACTTGATGGCAGCCTGCAGCTGTTGGCTTCCTCCTCTGGACAGAGGCCAAAGGAAAGGGGACACCTGGGCTGAGCAGCTGTCAGGCAGCGAGGGGACAGGGGCCATGCCGCCTTCCGAAGGCTTCGAATGAACAGGTGGATTCACGAGGCACAATGTCCCAGCCTCTGGGAACACAGCGGCAAAAGGTAGTCCCCTCCGCCTGGCTGGCACCATGCCCTGCAGCCGCTCAGAAGCGAGGCCTGCCCACCAGCCTCCGCTGCCCGGGGCCGGTCACTGCTCGAGCTGCTCTGGAGCTGGGCAACTCCAGCATCAACTCAGGAAGTGCTCAGGCCCCACCGAGCCAGGACTTGCACCCCCCTCCCCTCCCACATCAACCTCAGGACCAAACGCTGACACCAAGGGGCTGTGCCCGCTGGTCTCGCCCGTCTCAGTGACACACAGAGAATTCGGTGTGCAGGGCTGTCCGGTCCCACTCCAAGCCTTCAAGCTCCCTCCAGGCAGGGCAGTCACCAGGTGAGTTAACCTGGGCCAGCCTCGGCTTCCCCTTCATGACCCCTGCCAGACTGCCCCACCCGCACTGGGGACCCAACGTGGGGCCTCACACATGCTGGGCAAGTGCTCTACCCCCCAGCCACACCCGGGCGCCCGGCAGCCTTTGCAAGCTTAACTTTGGACTGGGCCTTGTGCAAAGAGCTGTGGGTACTGGAGATTGAACCCAGGGGGCATTGACCACTGAGCTACATCCCCAGGCCTTTTTATTTTTCATTTTTGAGAGAGGGTCTCATTATGTCGTAAGGACCTCGCTAAATTGCTGAGGCTGGCCTCAACTTGTGATCCTCCTGCCTCAGCCTCCAAGTCCTCCCAAATCACTGGGATTACCATTACCAAATCACTGAGTGCACCATTGCACTCAGCTCTGCTTCCTTTTAAAGAGCGTTCCCAGAATCTCTGTCCAGCAAGCCACTCTTAAATCTCACTGATCAACACTCTATCACCAGGCTGTCCTTTGTTGCAAAAGAAGCTAGGAAATATTTTTTTGTTATTTTTAATTAGGCACACTGTCACTTCAAACAACATTTGAATTATAAATGGGGGGGCTGGGGTTGTGGCTCAGCAGTAGAGCGCTCGCCTAGCGCGTGCGCTGTCCGGGTTCGATCCTCAGCACCATGTAAAAATAAAAATGTATTGTGTACAACTAAAGCAAATAAATGTTTAAAAATAAATAAATAAATATTAAATGGTACATAATGATATTATGTAGCCTTATGTTAGTAAGGAAGAAAGGGAGAACGGATATGGGGTTCGTGAGTGCCCCACGAACCATCAGCAAGTTTTATTGTTCCTACCTCCATAATATACCACGCAGGCCGCCCCTTTCTCTCCATCCACACTCCCCAGCTACCGTCCCTCCCACCATGGGACTGCAAACCGCCCTTGAGGTTTACTGGACTCGCCTCTGATCCCACCTGTCATCCCCCCTTGGCTCAAAAGTCTACTGATTAGCCGGGCGCCGTGGCACACCTGTAATTCCAGCACTTGGGAGGCTGAGGCAGGAGGATCGTGAGTTCAAAGCCAGCCTCAGCAATGGCGAGGCACTTAGCAACTCAGTGAGACCCTGTCTCTAATAAAATACAAAAAAAGGGCTGGGGGTGTGGCCCAGTGGTCGAGGGCCCCTGAGTTCAATCCCCGGTTCCAAAAATAAAAAAGTCTGCTGATCTTTAAAATCCTACATCACACTGGGACACCACAGTGACCAAATTATATCATTATGTTGTATGCAGGTGTGAAGGTGTGCCACAAATCCCACTACGGTGTATAATTATAACGCACCAATAAAAATGTGGGAAAAACGACAAACTTAAAAAAGCAATAATAATCAGACCATGAAATTCCTCCTTAAAACCCGCGTAACTTCCCACTGCATGACGGCGGTTGGTCCAAGCATCTCTGTCTGGGGCCCGGGCCTGGCCCTCCCCGCGCGGTGCACTCGGCCTGTCTACTGAGCACCTGCTGCGTCTCTTCACAGCCCTGCGGGGCCGGGATGCAGGGTGAACAGCAGCCAGGGCCACCTGGCCGAGGGAGCCAGCAGGCCCAGTGTGGAGGTCACTCAGCTGGGCTCTGGGTGACAGGCCCGTGGCCTCCTCGGGCCTTCCAGCTCTCCCAACCATGGGCCTCGGTCTCCCTCTGCCCTTTGAGGAGGGTATTCTGGAAAACGCCTGTACCTGGCGGGTCACCCTGAGGACGACCTGGGACGAGGCTTGCCAGGAGTGCAGGGCGTTGCCCGTGTGCAGGGAGTAAAGGTGACCGATCACATCAGCGGGGGCTGGTGTGTTGTTCCCATCCCACGTACGGCAAGACTGAGGCTCAGAAAGACCAAGGCCACACAAACTCCAGCAGCCCAGCCTGCCTGCACTGGGACCCGAGCGGGCGCTGTCTGGGCGCTGTGGATCTCCTCCGCAGCAGAGGCGGTGAGCAGCGCCGCCACCGCCTGCCTCAGGAGGAAGCCGCAAAGGGCTTGAGTCAGAGGCCAGGGGGTGGCGGGAGAAAGGGCCCCTCTGTCTCTGCTCCAGCCCCGTGGCCTGCTGGTCAGCACCACATACCAAGGGAGCTTGCTCACCAGAGATAAGGAGCCAGGATGTCCCTGCCCAGATACGGGCAGCTGGGACCACGAGGGCTTAGGCATTAACTTTTACAGCCCTGAGGCAGCCAGGCCCAGCAGAGGGCCCGGCCAGCCGGCCGCAGCCCTGGCCACCAGCAGACAACTGCGGCACATGCTGGCCACCTTTCTCCCCACCGCCCCCAACCAGCCTCTCCTGAAGCCATGCCCCTGCCCTGGGTACACAGCAGGTGCTCAATAAATAAATGTCGACCCAATTCCTGGAACTAAAATCAAATCAGGCATGGCCAGGAGGCCTGGTCATAGTCCCCGGTCTGCCACTGTCCCTCCGTGGGGCTCTCCTGACCCCTTGCCCCCGGGGCCTCCCTCGCCTCCCTACCCAGAAAATGAAGCTCAACACGCGTGGGGCGTTTGCCACGCCGACCTGTCAGAGTTCGAGGGACAGATGTCACTCACAATTGAATACCTGTAGAAGTCGGATCTTGCTCAGAGCGGGGACCCCAGGAGCTGTCCCGCGCTGTGGTGGAGGACTCGTCCCAGGCCCCCAGCGAGCGTCAGTCCCTGACATAAAGGGGCAAGTGTCTGCCTGGGACCCAGGCGCACCCCTGCTCACTCCTGTCCCCTGGGACACTTGTTACACTTGTTAATGTCAGTGCTGAGGGAAGTGACAATAGGCGGTGTGGCACAGGGACAGGAGTAAGCCTGAGCGTGCTCAGTGCAGGCCCGAAGTGGGACGCAGTCCCAGAGGGCCACCTGCGCATGATCCTAAGTGTCTACGACTGAGCAGACGTGAACGGAATGCCTCGGTGGCTTAAGATGCCCAGAATCAGGGTAGAGTGAGAAGGTCACCAACACAGCTGACAGCACGAAGACGGGACAAAAGCATGGCAGTCCCTGCCTCCACTGCCATTATTGAGCACTTAGTGTATGCCTGGGACTGTGCCAGGCCTTCTATAAACTTCGCTCAGAACCAGGAATAAACTGAGGTGTGTCTGACTGTGTAGCGGGGACAGTGGCTTCTCCCCGCTGGCTTGCTTCTGAGGGAAGCAGGGGTAGCTGCTGCCATCAGCCCCGTCCTCCCTGGCTGAGACACCCTGTCCCCTGGGCCCCACCCCCATCCGTGCAGGAGGCAGACACTTCCAGACACTCAGCCAAGGCCTGCAGAAGGAAGGCCTCAGAGGCAGCTCCAAAAAACCCAAGTCAACACAAATCCGTCCCCGCATGGCCGTCAGCTGCCAGTCCCTGTGGGTGGGGTCCAGAACCCCCCACCTCTGAGCACCCGCCAAACAATGCGGCCATTGAGCAGGCCCCACCCACAGGCCCGCAGGAACTGGGCCTGGTGCCACCCGCCCCGCCCACCACATTCACAGAAAGCCTGGGGCAGGGATTCTGGCTTCCCCAGGGATGACCTTGGGCTCTGGTGCAGGCAGTGCCCGTTCTGCCAAGGCCGGGGAGAAGGGCAAGGCGGGAGCCTCCAGGCTGCCCAGCACATTCCTGTCTCTTAGCCAGGGCGGGCGGGGATCACTCAGCCACGCGGCCCATTTCAGAGCAGAGGGCTCTGAGTCAGAGTGATGCCCAGGTACTGGGCATCTCCGGAGTGGGCATGAGGTGGCTCAAGGCCGGTGCCCAACTCCCCAGGGGCTGTCCAGTCCAGCAGCCAGGAGCATGGGCTTTGGGGTCAAAGTCCCCCAGGTCTGAGCCAGACTGCCCTGCAGGGAACGCCAAGATCCGGTGGCACCGGACTCCGGTCAGCGGGCGTTCTGGCTGTGGGGAGACCAGGCAGCTCAGTGTCTGCAGAGACGCCGTTGGGCCACCTGACTGGCCGGCCACCGTTCCCTACCCAGCTCTGCCAGGGACAGTGCTGGACACAGTGAGCCTCGTCCCTGGGGCAGGGATGTGGCCACCCAGGAGGGTCCCAGGGGATGGACTCGCACAAACCCCTAAGGCCACGTGTGCACCGGGAGGTTGGGGACACAGATGCAGGAAGGGGCACCTGCGGCAGCCACTCCCAACCAGAGTCCGCGAGGGTTTCCTAGCGCTGGAGCTGTCCCTCGAGGGTCAGGCAGGGTCTGAACCAAGGAGGGGGCAACGCGGGCAGCGGGCCTGCAGGTGGGAGCCACGCTGGTCACCTCTGGGAGGGGCCACGTGCTCTGCGGTGGGATCTGACGGCAGCACGTGCTGCCGCCCCACCGTGGTCACTAGGGACTCGAGCTGCAGTGGCCAGAGCACCTGAGTGAGCCGCAGGGCTCCAGCTGCAAAGCCCGGGGACACACCTGGGTTCCAGTCCCGCCTGAGGCCAACCGCAGAACGGCTGTGGGAGGAGTGACCAGAGGTCAGCCTCGGCCTGCTCATCTGTGAAGTGGGGCGACTACGCGAGCCGAGGCCAGCAGAGGCCGGCAGATGCCTGGGGCAAGTCCACGGCCTCGAGGACCCGAGTGTCTGCTGCCCCCGCCCGCTGCAGGGAGCAGCCTCCCCGCACGAGGTCATGGCTGTGGGATGCCAGGCGCACAAGGCCCCGTCTGGTGGGGACAGAGCCTGCAAGGGTTCCAAGGGCTACAGGGTCCACAGAGACGCCCAGCCCCAGGCCTCCTGAGCGGTCAGCTGGGAGCGGCCGCGCGGAAGGGCAGCCCGAGGAGTCTGAGGAGGGAAGGCCAGCCCCACGGTGGGCACTGCCCGGGCCCCGCTGGCCACTGGCCCCAGGGCCCAGGCAGGAGCCCGGGAGGGCAGACCTGAGGGCATGTGCCTGTCCACAGAGGCCACCACGCCCCTCCTGTGCAGATGCCACGCAGGAAGGTGGGCACGGCCGGCACTGCAGCCCTTCAGCCCAGCCAGGCCTCGGGGCTCTCCTGCGCCAGGTGCTGACCATGAAGGTCCAGGCCGAGGCAGGGACGGCGAGGCCAGGCGGAGGCTCCAGAGCAGCCCTCCCGGGACCTGCCCCTCCTGCAGGCAGCAGGGGCCTGCGCACCTCACCCCGGCCGTCACAGGGCCACACGGCCCAAGGGGACCCCGGCCCAGCACTGCAGCCACGTCCCGCCCACCCCTCCCTGTGCCTGGGGACCCGTCTGTCAACAGGGTCACAACACACCCACCTCAGGGACGGGCGTGCACACCTCACAGAGCTCTGCAAATGCCAGGGGGTGTCCCAACACGGGACCCACAGCCCTGACTGGAGGGGAGGGCTCGGCCGATGTCACGGAGCCCCTGGAGGACGGGGCCCAGTGCCCACTCAGAGGGGCCCCGGCCCACAACGCCCCAGGAAGGGCTGCCCTGGGCCGTGCGGCGACCGAGCACCCCGAGTTCAGAACCGCAGACGAAGGGGCAGCACGGCCGAGCAGACTGGGCCGAGCCGGGCCCAGCGGCCCACCTGGTGGCAGGGGAGGGCAGGACCAGGCGCCGGCCAGGGGGCTCCTTCTCCCGCAGGGGGCCGCCCCCATCTGCTCCTGTCTTCCCTGGTTGGCACGTAATAAGTCCTACATGTTTGTGGGGACAACGTGACGTTCGTGCAGTGATCACACCTGGGTGACTGCCGTGGCCGCCACCCAAACTTCTGTCCCGTCTCTGTCTTGGCATGGTCAGAGCCTCCCTGCCGACTCCGGAAACACACCCTTGGTCGCCGCCAGCCCAGGTGGCCCCGCTGGGCTGGGGACAGCAGCAGCTCTGCTCCCACCCAGCCGTGGCCTGCGCCGCCGGCCAGCCTCCCCGCGGGGGACACAGGCGGGCCCAGGCCTCGGCCAGCAGCTGAGCTGCTCCCGCGGCACGTCACGCTTCCGGCTCTTCCGCGGCCAGACATGCAGCGTCTCTCGGGGACGAGTGACGGCCTCCAGGCCCCGATGACAAGCCCCAGAAACTGTGGTCAGTGAGGTGTGGTCACCTGTGGTCACCTGCGGTCACCTGTGGACAGCGGGCTCCCGCCCACACCCTGCTCTGTGGCCCCGGGACCTGCTCTTCCTGTCTACAGAAGGTGCTGACACAGGAGCCCCACTCGGAAGACCCCCGCACGCCAGGGACCCGCGCATCCAGGACCCCGTCACCGGACAGTCTCCAGGAGTGCCAGTGAGCTGGGCTCCACGCTGAGCGAGCCGCTCCTGCCCCATTTCCTGTCACCGCGGACAGCCTGCACAGGGCCCTGCGCGGGGCCGGGGAGCGGAGCGTGAGCAGGGTGCATCCTTGCCAAGGGCCTCTGCGGTGCCAGCGCTGCTCTGACCTTCTCTCTGCTGTGGTTTGGTGCCAGGGACTGAACCCAGGGCACTCTAGCACTGAGCCCCACCCCAGCCCTTTCTATTAGTCATTTTAAAGCAGGGTCTTACCAAATTGCTCAGGTCAGCCTCAAAATTGCGATCCTCCTGCCTTGGCCTCCCAAGTTGCTGGGATGACAGGCGTGTGGCAGTGCACCCAGGCCCTCTTCGCTTCTTTAATGACCACTGCTCAGCGATTCCTCGGGTGTGAGGATCTCCATTTTACAGAGGTGACATCCCAGAGGGGCTGTGCTCACGGCCCGTCTGCCAGGGAAGACCCTTCCACCTGACCGGAGAGGCTGCGAGACCGGATCCTCGACCCGGGCGACCTGCCCCAGGGGAACTGGGCTTCGTCTAGGGACACTTCTGGTTGTCACAGCTGGGTTGGAAGGGGCACTGGTACCTCGTGGGTAGAGGCCAGGACACTGCCAAACGCCGGAGATGCAAGAATGCCCGCTGCCAGGAACTGCCTCCTGTCCACAGTGCCAACCCAGGAAACCCCGGCAGGGCCACAGGCCAAGACGCAGGGGCCACACCCAGGCCACCGCAGGGCGGGGCCGGGAGTCCCCCCGCTACCTTCAGGGCCACTGTGGCTTCCACTGCCCACGAGGACGTCTGCGGCCATTTCAGCAGAAGAGGCTCCCAGGGCAGGAAGGCTGGGGAAGCCTGTGTAGACGGCCGGCCAGGGAGTGGTATAGACGGCCAGGGAGTAGTGTAGACGGCCAGGGAGTGGGGTAGAACGGCCAGGGAGTGGGGTGGACGGCCAGGGAGTGGTGTAGACGGCCAGGGAGTGGGGTAGACGGCCAGGGAGTGGGGGGTAGACGGCCAGGGAGTGGTGTAGACGGCCAGGGAGTGGGGTGGACAGCCAGGGAGTGGTGTAGACGGCCAGGGAGTGGGGTGGACGGCCAGGGAGTGGGGTAGACGGCCAGGGAGTGGTGTAGACGGCCAGGGAGTGGGGTGGACGGCCAGGGAGTGGGGTGGACGGCCAGGGAGTGGGTGTAGATGGCCAGGGAGTGGTGTAGATGGCCAGGGAGTGGGGTAGACGGCCAGGGAGTGGTGTAGACGGCCCAGGGAGTGGGGTGGACGGCCAGGGAGTGGGGTGGACGGCCAGGGAGTGGTGTAGACGGCCAGGGAGTGGGGTAGACGGTCAGGGAGTGGGGTAGATGGCCAGGGAGTGGGGTAGACGGCCAGGGAGTGGGGTGGACGGCCAGGGAGTGGGGTGGTGGAGACGGCCAGGGAGTGGTGTAGACGGCCAGGGAGTGGGGTGGACGGCCAGGGAGTGGTGTAGACGGCCAGCGAGTGGTGTAGACGGCCAGGGAGTGGGGTAGACGGCCAGGGAGTGGGGTAGACGGCCAGGGAGTGGGGTAGACGGCAAAGGTGGGCGTTTGAGAGGGGCGAGATGGCTGCCTCCACAGTGCGGGGGGGGGGGGGGTCCAGATCCAGACTCTGACCCCACCGTCACCCACGGTGACCCGGATCCCACCACCTCATCCCCAAGAGGACCTGAGCGCTCACCCCGCTAGCCCGTGGGGCCTGGCCTGGCCCCGTGTCCCCGCAAGAGAGCACCTGTGGCTCAGCCCCAGGTGACTGAGTGAAGGAGCCCCAATTAGGGAGATGGCTATTGCGGCTAGCTGGAAGCCATAAGTTCCACCTGATAATAAGTATGTATGTGACACACCTGTAAATGCACGTGAGGCACCCGCAAAGCTAAAGGTATATAACCGGGGTGAAAGCGGTCGGAGGAGGAGAAGAATGAATTCATTCAGTCAGTCATGCAGTCGCTCGGTCGGAAGAAGAGTTCGGGTCGGAGAAGAAGAAAAGAATCAGCGGCCAGAACGTGGGCAGAGCGGTTACAGAAGAGAAACCAGATAGAAGAAGTAAATGCTGGTCAGAGTCAGGCAGAGGCTCCCGAGGAAGAAAGAAGAAAGAAGCTCTAAAAGCTAAGCTCTCTCTCTCTCTCTAAAGAAGAAATCTGTCTCTTTCAAGCTCTCTCTCTTTCTCTCTAAGCTCTAAGAAGAAGAAGAATAAAAAGCTATCTCTAATCTTTCTCTCTAAGCTCTTTCTAAGAAGAAGAAAGATCTTTCCCTCTCTAAGCTCTCTCTAAGAAAGTAGAAGTAAAAGTAGTGATAGCTCTACTCTGCCCTACGGAGAAGGTTTTTCCTCCCGTGGCGGCTCGTTGGCTGGCCACGAACAGGCAGCTTTACAAACGGAGCTTGGGCACCTGCAGCACCCAGGGGTGTGGGCGCTGCTGGGTTCCTGCCCTCACGCCAGCTGCGCGCTCCGTTGGCTTCAGGAAGCCGGGCGGCCAGCCCAGGCGCTGCGCAGGCAAAAGGGGACCACGGCCTGGTTGCGCATGAACTCGCTTCGTTTCTTTTGTTCTTTCGGTACTGGGGGACTGAAATCAAGGGGGGCACTTGGACACAATGGGCCTCATTCCTCAGCCCTTTTTTGTATTTCTATATTAGAGGGACAGGGTTTCACTTGAGTTGCTTAGTTGCCTCGCGCATGGCTGTGGCTGGCTTTTTGGAACTCGCGACTTCCTCCTTGCCCTCAGCCTCCCAAGTGCTGGATTTCAGGTGTGCGCCAGCCTCCCAAGTCGCTGGGATTACAGGTCTAGTGCGCCACCACGCGCCCGGCTATTTTGATTTCTATTATATGGCTGGTCAGTCCTTGGTTTCCAGGGTGAGGTGGTGATATACATGGAGGTTTCTTTTTAAAAATATAAATTGTATTTTCGTTTATAAAAAAGTGGAGTCACCTGGGCTGGGGTGGTGGCTTTCAGCAAGCAAGGCGATTGGCCTCGCTCTATGTCGCGGGCCTGGGTTCGATTTTCCATAGGCCACCATACGTAAACATAAATGCATGTGCTTTGTGTACTACTTAAAGTAAATAAATAAAATATTTAAAAAAAAAAAAAAAAGTGAGGGTTCACTCTTAGGGGGCTGGGGGCTCAGCTGTAGAGCACTAGCCTTCGCATAGCACGTGCGTGGCCCAGGTTGGATCCTCAGCACCACGTAAAAATAAATGCATTGGGTCCTAAACATACCTAAAGCAAATAAATAATTTTTTTTTAAAGTGAATCACCTTAAAGGTCACGTGAGCTACTGAGGGGGGGTGGGATGGAGGGGCGGGGGCGGGGCCCTGCCACGGGCTCCTGTGGACGCACGGAGATGCCCAGCTGCACCGAGGACAGCGGGTTTCACCCGGGAGGACTCGGGCTGTAGGGCCTTCGAAGACAGTGGAAGTCCTGAAGTCCTGGCTTCAGCGGTCAGCGCCAGGGGCCAGAGCAGGTGCACTTGCTGCAAACGCTCTCTGACCAGAGGAAATGGGGGGGGGGGAGGCAGAGCAACCTCGACCTCTCGACCTCAACTTGTGCTGGGTCTCCCTGCTGTGCCACCAAAGGCCTCTCCTCTCTCTAGCCCATGACTTCACCTGCCCTGACGTCCCCTTTCCCGGGTGTGTGAGGGACACACAGTGAAGCCTCGGGAAGGATCCTCAGGTTGAAGGCAGAGAAGCCAGGAGGGAGGGGCTGCAGGAAACTGAGGGAGAAGAGGGAATGGAGAGAGAGGTCCAGGGGAGGAGGGGAGAAGGTGCGACGGCATTGACCAGGCAACCACTCTGTGCCCACACCCAGTCTACAGGTCTCACTTAAGCCTTACAATGATACTCCAGGCTAGATTTTTTCAATATTCATATCATTTTAGAAAGACAGACTCACAGATGATCTCTCTCACTCGGCATCAGGATCCTGAATTGAACCCTGTTCCTCCACCACCAAGCAGGAAAAAGGAGAAGAGAGACTCATCAAACTAACAGCCAGAGGAGAGAACTGCGCCCTGCTTAACCCCCCCAGTCCTCCCCACCCCCAGGGACAACACGAGCACAGCTCCCACCCCCTGACCCTGTCCTGACCTGGCCACCGGCCCCTCCACTGTGGTCAGTGCTCCTCCAGAGCACTCTGGCTTTCTTTATTTTTCCTCCTCCCTCTTGCACCGTTTGATATTTAAAAGCAGAAGTGAAGCAACCGCTAGGAGGGTTTTGCTAAGATGACACATTCTGGAAGAAAATGAGCTGATTTTGTCAGACTGCATGTGGGGGCGGTTTGGAGAAGGAACTGCACCCACTCAGGGAAAGTCTGTCCCTGGCTGTCACAGTGCACAGCGCCCGGGACACTCGGCCACCAGCCAGCTCCTCATACCAACGTCCCTAAGCAGACTCCAGGCCCACGACTGGCTCGGCCAGAGGCCCAAGGGGGAGAGCTGGCTCCCGGGACCACCTGCAGGGCCCAGGCCTGAGAACCGGCACTCAGCCAACACTGAAGACCTGGTTGATCTCCGGCCTTCAGCCTCCTCCCGTCTGGGCATGTCAGTCCCTTGACTTAGACTGCCCTTCCTTCTCTCTTCTTCTGATAAACTCCTATGCATCCCGCAAGACCCAGTCCAAATGCCCCTTCCTCTGAGGCCTTTCCTGAGCAGATGATGGTCTGCATCACACCCTTGGGCTCCGGCCTCACCTGTTCTTACCGATTCCTTGTAAGAGCCCTAATGGAGGAGATAGCTAAGAGGGCGGCTAGCTGAGAGCCATAAAGGTGTTCAAGTGGGGCTGGGGATGTGGCTCAGTGGTAGAGTGCTCGCCTAGCACGTGCGCAGCCCGGGTTCGATCCTCAGCACCACGTAAGAATAAAGGCATTGTGTACAACTAAAACAAATAAATATATATTTTTTTTAAAAAAAATTAAAAAAAAAAAAAAAGGTGTTCAAGTATTTTTCACCTGAATCTTTTTATGCCCGTGAACACTGCGTGACGCACCTGTAAGCTCGAGCTGTTAGCACGTGTCCTTGTTAAGGCAAAAAGTATTTAACCGGGTGAGGGGGAGTTAGAGTGGTGGTTGGAGTTGGAGTTGGAGTTGGAGTTGGAGAGGTTGTTGGAGCCGGGAGAGAGAGAAGAATAAAAGAACTTTTTCATTTCCATCCTGCCTCCTGAATTTTCTCCCGCGGCGCCGTTGCTGCAAGCGGCCCATCGCTCCAGGTGGCAACACTTCCTGATCAGCCTCAACGCTTCAATTCTTTGCCCCTCAGGTCTGAGTTCTTTCTAAAACTGAGCACTTATCCTAAAACAGTGGTGCTCAAACAAACGTCAGAATCAGAATCACCCAGAAGCCTCCTAAGAGCACAGTTTCCCAGGTCCCGCCCGAGTTTCTGAACCAGCAGGTCTAGGTGGGCCTGATGCCCTGCGCGTCGGTGGGGGGCCCAGGCGAGGCTGCGGCTGCTGCGAGGGCTGCAATCGGCGAGCCGCTGCCTTAAAAGGTCAAGTGCAAACTCTTCCCCTGGCATCCGGGCCTTCCCCACCGTGGCCTCCAGTGACGCTGCCAGCCTCACCCTCCACAGGACGGGCACCCAGCCCCCTTCACACACCTGGTTCTAGAGCCGCTTTCCTGGAGCTTGCAATGTCTGGAACCCAAACCCACAAAAGCGAGCACCTCGCTCCTGGCAGGGTCCCCGAGGCAGCGAGCGTGGGGGTGGGGGTCTGGGCCACGGCAACGGGCTCGGATGAGAAAACACCTCGGGTGTGAGGAGCCGGGGCGGCAGGCTCTGGTGTCTGCCTTGCACGGCCAGCGCAGCCGCGCTCCAGCCAGGAGCCGGGGCGGCCGGGGAGGCAGCCGCCGCCTCCCGGCTTCTCGCTTTCTTCTGTCAGCTAGGAAAGGAGCGGCCACCCCGGCAAGGGCGATGGAGTCAGCAGAGGACGCTCCGCCGTCCCACGGTGAGCCCTCGGTGCCGGCCATTCTTAGTGTTATCTTTGGACCCGGGAAAGCAACGCACTTGGTACCCAGCCACAATCCGTCCTAACCCCGGCAACTCGGGAGGCTGAGGCAGGAGGACCGTGAGTTCAAAGCCAGCCTCAGCGACTTAGCAAGGCCCCATCTTAAAATACAGGGGGGATGGGAACACAGTGTAACGCGGCTCTGGGTTCAACCCCCGTACAACCAACAGTGAGGAGGAGGGGGACAGACACGCAAGGCCATCTCCTTAATGGGGACACAGTTGTCAGTCCAAAAACCATCTGACCGGGTGGACGGATGGATGGACAGACCAACGGGAGGCTGGGCCCACGAGGACGCCTCTGGTTCCCATCGACAGCGGCTCGGAGGCCAGTCCAGAGGCAGACACGTCACGACCTGGAAGCTCCCCATAAAGGGGTTTGCGGACAAAAGCTCACAGGGGCCCCTCCCAGAGTCGTTCTCAACAGCAAGGAACACGGCACAAGCCGCGAGTGACAGCACAGGCGGCAGCTGGACGGCGGCCTTCTGGGGAGGAACAGGGTGGCGGCCGCCAGGGCCCTGCGGCCTGGAGCCTGGGCCCTTGGACAGCGGCACGGGCCTGCGTCTCCCCGGGCCTGCGTCTCCCCAGCCCTGCAGGGTTCAAGGAGGACAGCGAGAAGCAAAGCAACAGACGCCGCGCTCTCGCTTTTTTTTTTCTTTTAATATTTTTTGTTTATTTGCTTTTAGTTGTACACAATGTGTTTTATTCAATGTGTTTTATTTGTACGTGGTGCTGAGGATCGAACCCGGGTCACCCACGCGCTAGGCGAGCGCTCTACCGCTGAGCCACAATCCCAGCCCTGCGCTCTCACTTTTTAAAAGACTGCATGAACAATTCTAGAAAAATACCTCCCCGTGTTATTAGTGGTGCTCGCTGGTAGGAAAATCTGGTTGGCTTTCAGCTTTTTTTTCCCTTTTGCTTTCCTCGTTTTTCTCTGATGACCCCGTATGTGATATTTGCATGATGTCTTAGAAGAAGAAAAAAAAAAACATAGCAGCTTCTTGAACTAGGGACAGAGAAAACAGAGTGACCTCAGCTGGGGGACCCTGGTCAGGGGCCTGCCCTCTCGGTCCCCTCCTCTGCAAAAGCTACCTGGTGGCCTCCCGCCCGCCCTGTGCCACTCCAGTGTCTCTGGAGACAGCGGGTGGAGCGGGCTCTGAAATCTGAAGCTGGTGGTGGGGGTCCCTCCCTGCTGCCCAAGCAGCCCCCCCAAGAAGAGGCTCAGAGGCCCAGGAGAGGAGTCCTGGTCCTGGGGCAGCCAGCGTCAGCAGACAGCTGGGGGGCTAAGCTATGGGGTGAGCGTCCCCAGGGGGTCACTTGTTGGAGGCGTGGCCCCAGAAGAGTGAGGTCAAGAGGAGGTGGAACCTCTAGAGAAGGGGACTGGTGGGAGGTCACTGGGTCACTGGAGGGTACTGCTCCCAGAGGGGGCTCACATAGCTCTTCTGGGATCCCAGTCTTTCTCTGGCTTCCTGGTTGCAACATGACCTCTCCCTCCGAGGCACATGCCACCATGATGTCATCTGCCATGATGTCCTCACCAGAATAGAGCCAGTGCTGACACCATGACCTTGAACCTCCAGAACTGTGAATTAGACAAACCTCTTTTCTTTATCAAGTACCTGACCTTAGGGCATTATTTCATTATAGTGATGGACAACAGACTAATACAAACTAGAATTGTTACTGAAAGCTCAGTCCTTGTCTTCAGCGCCAATCCAATAATGAGGACATGGTTTTGAGAAAGAGGAAAAAGAAGTTGTATAGCATTGCTAGCAAAGGCACTCCTATCCCAGGGACTGTGATTCTGCCCATCAAGGGAGGCTGGGGCTTTTAAAGAAGGGATTCAGAGGCTACACTCCAGTGTTCTCTGTCATTGTTGCCATTCACTTGTTAATTTGGGAGAGGATCATTTCTGAGATCCTCTGGGGCCATCCCCAAGACTGGATTCTTTTGTTCCCATGGTGGGCGTGTGCTCAGGGACAGATCACTCTGCCTAGGATGTGGAAGGAAGGTGATCCTGTTTCCCCTGAGATTAAAAAGGGAGAGATTAGGGAGGAGCAGGGAGAGAGGAAGAGAAAGAAACATGCACATTTGAACACTCAGTTGCAGTGGCAGAGCAGCAAGAGTTTATGTTCTAGGCATCAAGGGGGCCTCTGCTACGTCTCCCCACCGTCAATTCCTACATCCCATTTCTACAGAAATGGGCAACGACGTCTCCAAGCTGCTTCCTGCTGAAAGGGGGCGAACGTGGGGGGGGGAGTGACCCAAATCCTTATACTCTCTCAGGTGAGGCGTGGGCAGTGAAGGGCACTCAGCATCACAGCAGTCCAGAGGGCCACAGTGGCAGATGGCAGGTGGCTGGACAAGGCACACACAGGGCAGGGATCATGCTGCGTCAACAATAAAACAAGACAGCCAAGCTTGCTTTTTTGTAAACAATCAGCACAAAAGCAATTAGTATCTCTGCCAGTCTCTGAAAACCATGAAGACGGCAACTCATAATCATATCAGTGAAAAACAAGATTTATCAATGTAGGAGATTAGGGAAAATGTGTAGGTCCATGAGATCAGGCTCCGATTAACTCAGGACAAACTTTGTGATCATTATTAGGCAGTCCCACACAAGGACCCTTCCTTTATGGCCTCCAGATTTATTTACTTTTGGTAGGGCCAACACAGTGTACATCTTAAGTTACATTTTACAAAATCACTGTCTTTCCTTTTAAATGTCCCTGTAGGACTGTGCCTTGGCTACACTCTCCTGTCAGGTATTTAAGACCAAGTTGGTCAAAACTGACCTTGTTCCTATCTATTCTTTTTTTTTTTTTTTTTTTTTTTTTTTTGGTACCAGGGATTGAACTCAGGGGCACTCAACCACTGGGCCACATCCCCAGCCCTTTTTTGTATTTTATTAGAGACAGGGTCTCACTGAGTTGCTAAGTGCCTCGCCATTGCTGAGGCTGGCTTTGAACTTGCCACCACACCTGGCTACGCCACCACCACACCCGGCAAGATGGGGCTCTTGACAAATAACACAACTCAACATTATATCTGAAGCTTGAATCAAACAAAGGCTAAAAGAGCTTTTAACTTTTTTTCGTGGAAAAAGTGGCAAAATGCTTCCATGTTTTACAATGTCACCTTTAAACAGATCAGGCTCTCTTATTGCCTTCCAAAAATACATTTAAATTTCCATCCCAGGGTCTGGGGTTGTGGCTCAGTGGTAGAGCGCTCACCTAGCACGTGTGCAGCCCGGGTTCGATCCTCAGCACCATGTAAAAATAAAGGCATTGTGTACAACTAAAAATAAATAAATAAATGCTTAAAATTTTTTTTCCATCCCAGTGTAAAGAGTAATGCAAAATTTTATATATAGCTTATTTACAACATGTAACCTTTATCCAGTCATAAAATATTAAATGACATAAATACCAACCAAATTCGTCGTTATTTCTGTATAAATCTGAAGAAGACTATTGCTGCAGATGACTTTAGCTTGGAGAACACCAACTTGGCAAAATGCTCTCCTAAACTTTACATTTAACTAAGTTTAACTTTTTTTTTTTTTTTCTTTTTCTTTTTTTTTTTTTTTTTTTTTTTTTGGTAGTTGTAGATGGACAGCATGCCTTTATTTTATGTGCTTATATTTGTATGCGCTGCTAAGGATCAAACCCAGTGCCTCACATGTGCTGAGCAAGCACTCTGCCACTAAGCTACAGCCCCAGCCCCCTAAGTTTAACTTTTAAAGTAAAATTTAGTATCCACAGTATACAGCTACAATAATCACAGGTCTGCCTGTGTTAGTAGTACTAGCAACAATCAAAGATAGACTTAGATCCCATACATTTAGGAAGCAGTGTTCATGACCAGAAATAGACTCAGTCAAAGCAGACAGCGAGGAGACAGGTCTTCAAATGGCAGTATGGCCCTTCTATGTCAGATAGAGTGTATAAAAGGAGCACTTATTGGTCACCTTGCCAGTAAACCTAGATACATTTTCACTTTATAAACTTTTACAAAACACTTAGACAAGGCTCAGACAGATACAGTTCTCAAATGTATAAATATATCTAATTGCATATATTTAGGGTGTCAACTATATTACTATAACCTAATACAAGGGTTGTTTATTTAACCAGTTATGAAGTAATCATTGAAAAGACTTCAGAACAGGTATGAACCCTAATCCCTTTAAGACTTAGTTTCCCTAATAAAACCTAACAGATAAAAGAAAATCATCTTGATAGAGAAGAGCAGATCAATGTTTCATACTTTGCTTCATATCAGCACATTAAAATTTGAATAACTTTGTGCTAATTATAGCCAATTTAATCACATACAAACTTTTTGAGATTTACCTTCCACCAACCTTCTGTTACTTACTTAGACATTCACAACTTGTTTACATCCTTAGTTTTGTCCTCTTTCGTCTTGGACTTTAGCACAAGAATACTACTTTACCATGCAAAATAATTTCTCATCCAGAAAACATTTATTTTGCCTTCTAATTTTCCATGCTAAAATGCATCTCCATACCTGTGACCTTCTTATATCTCTTTTCTAGTTTCAGACCCTTTCTTAAATTCATACTCTGAAACAGTCCTTATGAATATTATCTGTGCGTTTAATTCACACAGCAAATCCATCCCAGGAGAGGAGCGGACAGCCCAGCATCCACAAAGACCGCGCCGCCATCGTGTTCCTCCCAGGTTGCATTCAAGGGTGTGGAGCACAGGACACTTTGAGCCCGACCTGCCTCCGCCATCATTACCACATGCCACCAACTTTGAGTTCCCCACTGTCAACTGCACCCAGAGGCTCCCTGGGGCCTCTTCCTCACACTGGGCGGGCTGATGTTGAGTGGAGGAGGCCCTTTCCCTCCTGGAAGACCCCTTTGCAGAGGCTGTCTAGAACACGGGGGGCCTCAGTGTCTGCGGTCTTACTGTTTGCTTTTCTGGGTGCAGGTGTTTACCTGCCAGTATCCCCAGTTTGCTGCAGCAAGAACTGCTCTGCCCCAGTGACGGACAGCCTGTGGCCAAGCAAGGTGCCTTTTCAGATCTCAAAAGGGGCGACTCTTCCTGTCCCAGGTCGTGACCTAACAGTGCGGGAACCTCTGCCACGTCCTTTGTGGCCAGCAAGAGGGGCTGGCAGGCAGGGCAGAAGCAGATTCTCTGTGGCCATTTTTCTAGAGCCCAGGCAGCTCTCCTGGGATGTGCCCCCCACTCAGGGCTGGTGTCCTTGGCCACAGTGAGATGACCTGCGGCTGCCTGGGGCCAGGCTGAGAAGCTGCTGGGACCTCCAGCACCCGCTTGAAAGAACTCACATCTTTCCACCCCTCCCTCCCGCCCTCCCTGCACCCCAGAGGCTGTGCTTTTTGAACTTGGTTCCTGACAGTTCAGCGCCCTTGTCATGAAACTGCATGAATGTCTGCACGGACAGAATCCCTCCACATACCTTACCCCTGACAGACCAACTTCAATGGCAAGACTGCATAAGAGGGGCTGGGGTTGTGGCTCAGCGGTAGAGCGCTCGCCTAGCACGCGCACGGCCCGGGTTCGATCCTCAGCATCACGTACAAATAAACGCATTGTGTACAACTAAAGTCAATAAATAAATATTAAATTAAAAAAAAAAGACTGCATAATAATCCAGAAAACCACTCAAAGGCCAGACTGTGTTTCAGGACCATCTTTCTCTTAGGCTCATACCTACCGATGGCCCACACAGCCAAGTTCTTTCCTCCCAAGAGGCTACGGGTGAGATCAACATAGTACGGCCCATGTCTGAAAGGCTCAGTAACAGATACAAAAACAAACCACAGGGCTGGGGTTGTGGCTCAGCGGCAGAGCGCTCGCCTCACACATGCACGGCCCGGGTTCGATCCTCAGCACCACGTAAACATAAATGCATTGCATTGTGTACGACTAAAGTAAATAAATAAATATTTAAAAAAAAAAAACAAAAAACCCCCACAGAGACAGACAAGAGAGGCTCACCGAAACCAGGGCTGACAGACGGGAGCCTGTAAGACAGACAGACCTGCACACACAGATTTCTCCTGCTTACTCAACCTCTGGTAACCAACTCCAACTGCAAGGCTGCATAATAATTCAGAAAGCTATTCAAAAGCCTTTTTCTCTAATGAGACAGATTCCTCCACTTAGCATCAGTGGTTCTGTTCCTAAAAGCCAGGCTTTTTGTGCAAAAAGAAGCCACTATTTGACTCCCCACTAAGTGGGAAAGATTATAAAGCATTACTCCTCTGTTTCAAGATCCCCACCAGTTTCCTAAAACGTAACTAAAACGCAGTCAATTTCTCACGATAGTCTGCACTGTGCTAGAACATTCCTTCCTGATGGACAAGCAGTTCTTTACCCCTGTCAGCAAGGGCTGCTGTGCACGGGCAGGCCCTGGGCTCCCGATCCAGCAGGACTTGAGTGCCCAGCCCCTGCCGGGCCCTCGTCGCCCTTCTCCACACATCTACACAGCAACCTGAGCGGCTCACAGCGGCATCTGGAATTGTTACCTGAGACTTTTCCTGCACATCATTTTGTTCCAGTGTTGTACCGAATTTGGGGGACATAAATATGATGTTTTACACGTGAACCTTAGCTAAACAGATTTTGGAGAGGTATACATCCCAGGAAGTTTGGGTTTTATAAACTAAGAAGCGCTGATGTCAAGACAGCTTCAGGGAGAGGTATTCTGCAGGTAGGTCTGTCCTGGGAACACCAGGGAGGCGCCAGGATTCCTCTGCAGAAGCCGCGGGTGATGCTGAGTTTGGAAGGCGGGCTTGAAGCTGCCCCCGCACCGTGCACGACACAGGACGCGGTGCTGCAGAAAACGGGGGGGGGGGGGGGGGGGGGCTGGCTGCGAGGACCCCTTGTTTAGTGCTGTGGAGCTGCAGCCGTGAGGAAGAGGTGCTAATGCTACAAATAATAAAACAGCCAGGGAGTCCCCCATGCCAGGCGCCCCCTAGATCCATCCAGAACGATCCACTCCACGATCCAGGACCATGGGTTGAGAATCCCTTACCCAAGGGGAGCAGAAGTGTTTCAGATTTTGGAATATTTGCATAGAGTTCCCCACCTGAGCATTCCTCGTCCCCAAACCCCAAACCCGACACACTCTGCAACCCGAGAGCACCTCTCAAATCTCAAAGCACTCCAGACTCCAGGCCCCCCCGAGACGCTCATTTTGTCGTGTGGTCCCCACTGCACAGATGGAGAAACCGAGGCCTCGCCGGGGCGTGCACGTGTCCAGGGGTAAGTGGCATGTAAGCAGCAGCCCCGGGAGCCGGGCCACGCAGGCCGCAGGGCTGGGTGCACCTTACCCACAGCTTGGCGTCGTAGTAGTACGCTCCCAGGAGCTTCACGATGTAGGGGTGCTCGCAGGTGGCCAGGATCTCGATCTCCACGATGTAGTCCTCCAGCTCCTCCTCGCTCTTGGTCTCGATGACCTTGGCCGCGGCCAACGCACCCGTCTCCTTATTCTTGGCCTGCAAAGCGGAGAGGCAGAAGGTCAGCCAGGCATGCTGGGCAGGAAGCTGACCCTGGAAGGCAGCCCAGAGGGCCCCGCAGAGTGTGAAAACAGAGGCCGGATGTGCAGAGGGGACCAGGTGCCACAGCACGACACACACTGTCTGGACCGTGGCCAGCGTGGCGCGTCATGTCGGCAAGGAACAGGGCTCAGGGCTTAATGATAGCAGCACAACACCGCTGTTCTCAGGGACAAATAATACAAGAAAGGGAGAGCTCTACCAACACCAGTGCCAAAGAAGGTGATTGCTCAGCAAGAGGCTCTGCCCCACTAACAACCAAAGTGATGCACTGGGGATTTTCGACCACTGGGCCACATCCCCAACTTTTTTTTTGTAATTTAGCACCGAGTTGCTAAGTGCCTCGCATTGCTTTCAAATCCTCCTGCCTGCTCAGTGCTGGGTTATCTGTAAATTTTTACAAAAAGTGGCACAAACTCAGGGTTATCTGTAAATTTGTGGAAACTCTGGAAAGACACTGCCAGGCACACACTCATAGGGCACACACTCTCTCCATATAGTTTAAATGTCCATTTGCATCACAGACATTGTAAGAGTGAAATGTAAGGCTGGGCCAGCACTGCAGGACAGCACCTGCCTAGCATGTGCAAAGTCCCAGGGCCACCCCTGCCCAGCAAAACCAGAACCAAACCAAACAAAACCAGCAGGATGCACACAGGTTTAAAGCAAGGGCCCCCCAGGTATTGCAGAATCGCTTCTGAGACACGTCCCCGGACGAAAGCACGGGTTCTCATCTGATGAGAAGGAGAGTAGAGCTGCCCACCAGGACGGCTACAGCCAAGCAACGGAAAATTCCAGGTGCCAGTGAGGATGCAGAGAAGTCAGAACCACTGCCTCCAGGGAGAAGGGCACGGCAGCTTCCCCACAGGGTCACCACAGACCAGCACACCATCAGCAGGCAGGGCCCCAAAAGAGCCAGAAACAGGGACTCCAGCAGGTGTGTCCTTCTTCACCATAGCCAGAGGTGGGAGCAAGCCAAGAGTTAAGGCGGAGATGGAGAAACAGGATACCATGCAAAGTACCATGGCATAGTATTCAGCCCTTAAAAAGGAATGAAGTCTGGCCTTGGCTATGACATGGACAAACCTTAAAAACATGATACCAACAAAGTCAGCCAAACACAAAAGCCCAAATGCTGCCCGATTCCACCTACTGTCAGCTGCGCAGAGTGGGAGGAATCACAGAGACAGGAGCTAGAGCCGAGGTCACCAGGGGCGGTGGGGGGGGGGATGTGGGGAGTTATTGTTTAGTGGGTGTAGAGTTCTGTTTGGGGGGGCTTAAGATTTGCAAGACAGAGTGGTGCTGGCTGCAAGGCTTGCGGTAAACTGTTAATGGCTGGGAGCCATCACTTATGAAAGGTCAAAATGATAGCCATGGTGTTAGATGAATCCTACCTAAACTCAGTGAGAGAGCAACAGCCCTGCAAGTGCTGCAGGATCAAGAGCGGGTGTCCCGGGACATGGGGCAAGGCCGCCCCTCGGCCAGGGTCCCACGGGCCTCGCAGGAGGCCTCTGGGAGCACCTGCCCCCACCCCCGTGCAGCAGGCGAGTGCCATGTCAGGAAGGGACACTCGGGCAGCGAGGCCCTGAAGTGGCGGCTCCTCTGGAGTCCAGGCAGAGCACGGGGAGGGGCCGGCGGGACCCCAGGACCGTCCCACTGCCCGCCCCGGGCCTGGCACTGTGGGCAGCAGCGTGCGCTCACCCTGCGGTCAGGGCCAGTGGCCAGCGGCTCCGCCCCTCCCACCCGAGAAGAACCAGCAAGCCCGGGTTAGCCAGGGACGCGACTTGGGACACGACTGGAACCGTGGGACGGCACCGGGAGCTGCGTGGGAGGCGGCCGCTGCACCGCTCCCTGCGCTCCTCAGAGCTGCGCCCCAGGACGCGGGGCCTGCCCTGTGGGGGGCCCTGGGCGCAGACACCGCCACCTCGGCCACCCCCGGGCTCACCGACCCAGCTCCAGCCGGGAGGCAGGACAGCCGTCTCGGGGGCAGGACCCGCGGCTGGCACTGAGGGAGCCCGGAAGGGGCCAGGGAGGGGCGACGCCGGCAGCGGCTTGGCCTTGCGTTGCTTTTTATCTATTTATTTTCAGTTAGGAACACGTCTTGGCGGTTGAGCTGCCAAGTCCCCAGTGGCGACGACAACGTCACCTTTATCCAGCCTGGGTCTGCACGTGCACAGCGTCGGTCCCTTCAAGCCCCTCCAAGGCCAGGGTCCTCCTCACCTGCCTGGGCGCGCAGCCCTTGGAGATGCCTCCACCCGAGGCTCCAGGCGAGAGTCTAAGCAGCCTCCAGCCTCCGGCCACAAGCCCAGCTCAGGCAGGGAGTTCATGGGGCCAGGCCTTGTCCACAGGACTACCTTTGTGTGGCCCTTCCCCCATTCGCTCTCTCCTCGTTCGAGCACGCGCGTGCGCGCGCACACACACACACACAACACACACACACCAAGTGCCCAACTTTAGATTTCTTGATTTTTTTTAATTTTTTTTTTTTATCCCCACCAGAGGACTGGAGAAGACTCCTCTCACTTCTTTTTTTTTTTTTTTTGTGTGGTACCTGGGGATTGAACTCAGGGGCACTCGACCACTGGGCCACATCCCCAGACCTTTTTTGTATTTTATTTAGAGTCAGGGTCTCACTGAGTTGCTAAGTGCCTCGCCATTGCTGAGGCTGGCTTTGAACTCGCGATCCTCCTGCCTCAGCCTCCCAAAGTGCTGGGATTACAGGCGTGTGCCACCGCGCCCGGCTTCCTCTCACTTCTGTAGAGCATCTTCGCTCTCATCCCCTCCTCCTCCCACGCCTCCACCCCAAACCCGGAGAGGAGCTCCACGGCTCTGCTTCTTCACAGAGGAGAGGAAGGTCTGAGGGCTTGGCGGGAGGCCAGGGCGAAGGCCAGGAGCCCAGGCAAGCCAGCAGCGCTGAGCCTGGCAAACGCCCCCTCAATCATCCACCCTCCCTCCTGGCGCTGGGGGGAAGGCTGCGTGCCACCGTCTCCTGGGTCTCCTGGAAAGGGATGTTTTCCTCCCAGAGTGGCGGAGTGGAGGGCTGGTTTCCAGGAGTGCACAAAACCTGCCTTGCCCACCATCCTGACAGGCAGGTTGACCACAGGGCCGGGCCTCCTGCGGGACGCCAGTGTCAACACAAGGAACAGTGGCCACCAGCACCCTGCTCAAGTTTCACAGAGGGGTCAGGAGTAACGTTGGACTAGAAAGTGACTTGGACAAAATTTAAAATTTTACAAGCCTGGTTGAAGCAACAACCATCGCCTGAGGCCACAGAGGAGGCCCTAATGGCAGAAGATAAAAGCAGCAGACACCGATCACTGGGGTGCCACCGCCCGGGGCGACAGACACCACTTATTCTCCGCTAACAGATGAAGGCTGAGATCCGAGAGCCCAGCGGTCTGTCTCTGGTCGCACAGAAGTGAGGGGGGTCCTATCCGAGCCTGCCCGGCTCCAGGAGCTGAGGTCCATCACCTCCCGGAAGGCCCTGCTCGGCCGGCCAGTTCCCTACTCCAGCTCCAGTCACTAAAGACGAGTGACAGCCACTGCCAATCGGCCCTTCCTGCAGAGGGGGTGCTGGCCCGCGCAAAGCTCCCCTGCCAGAACTTCACCTGCCCACGGGCCACAAAGGCCAGCATGAGCCAGCACGTCCACTTCCCAGACCAGCACACTGAGGCTTGGAGGAGCCTCAGACCCACCAGGGGTGGGAGCTTCGGAGCATCCTGACTCCGTCTAGGTCCTCTTCCCTGTGCTTGGGGAAGCAGCTTCTCCCCCACTCATTCATTCATTCCGCCATCGTGCAGAGACCAAACTAGTGGGCACTTTTCTAGTGCACGAGAGTTTTCGCCTAGAGGGAATCCGCGTGTGGACAGCAGTGGCCTCCCATGGCACAGTCCAGCCCGCCTGGGTCTCTCCCCGCTGGGGCCCAGGGGTCCAGTTTCCAGTTGCTAAGCTGCATGGCACCCAAGTCCACCTCAGGGCTAGAGGGAGGGGCGTGGCCCACCCCGGCCAATCAGAACACGGCACTCCCTCTGGCCGCAGCAGCGAGTGCCTCGGGAATGCGCATGTGCTGAAGCCAGCCAATGAAACGCGACCTCAGAACAAATCCGACTATTGCGGAAACAGCCGGCATCTGGCAAGTGCTGGTCTCCTGAGTCTCCAACCCAGGGCCTCCGGCCCCAAAGGGAACCTGAAAACGAAACTAAGTCTGAGACCTTGACGCTCAGAGAGGGCACTAGAGGACACCACTGGATCCGCGCAATTAATTTCCACAAGTCTGTTATAAGCACCACTTCACGCGTACTAAAATTGAAGGCCGCCTGCAGTGGTCCCAGCTGCTCAGGAGGCCGAAGCAGGAGGATGGCTCCAGCCCAGAAATCGGGAGCCAGCCTGGGCAGCACAGTGAGATCCTGTCTCTCAGGGGAAAAAGGGGAAGAACAAAAAGAAAACAGGCCGGGCGTGGTGGTGCACCTCTGTAATCCCAGCACTCGGGAGGCTGAGGCAGGAGGATTGCGAGTTCAAAGCCAGCCTCAGCAAAAGCGAGGCACTAAGCAACTCAGTGAGACCCTGTCTCTAAATAAAGTACTAAATAGGGGTGGGGATGTGGCTCAGTGGTCAAGTGCCCCTGAGTTCAATCCCTGGTCCCCACCCCAACCCCAAAAAGAAAGTAGATACTCAGAGAGGAAAAGCCATTTGCCCAAGGTCATGCAGCAGGTAAATAAGAGGGTAGGAGTTGGATTTTGGCCCATGTGACTTCAAAGTCCTGTGCCTGACTGTGCTGCCGGCGTGTCTATGAATTCTACAACAGTCGGTCTGGGCCTCAGCTTCCCCTCCGTACAGTCAGGGGTGGGAACTGGCGCCCAGCTCTCTCCCTACTCTGGGATGATTTTGGGGAGTGGGCGGTCCTGGGAGCTAAGATGGCCTAAGGAGGGGGGTGCACGAGGGGCTTCACAGGCCAGAAGAGCACAAAGAACAAGTGGCTGTCTGTGGCCTCTGACATCCACCTCTCCCACCAGCCGGGGTCCAGCCAAGGGCGAGGGGGTCCCCCGCCGGCTCCACCACCAGCCAGCAGTGACTAACGCCTCGGCCCACACCCCTGGGAGCAGACACAGTGGCCACTTGTGTTTCCCGGCCGGGACCCCTCTGTGGGAACAATCCTCCCCCTTGTGCCGGCCTGCGGCCCAGCCTAGAGGAGGTGGGGGCAGCCCTCCCTGCCGGGAGCCCTGTCCCACCCAAGGGGCCCGGCCAGCCCACTCAGGGGCTGGGGGATTCCTGAGAGCCAGTCACACCATGGCCAGCAGGGGACAGCCCTGGGAGCTCCCCTTCCCCGCCCACTGATGACTGCGTTCCCCTGCCTCCCCCCAGGAAATAACTGGTATCGGGGAGCTTAGGATCGGAGGGGAGGGGAGCCCCCATTCCTGAACCCCACGCCCACCCTGCAGTCAGAGGCCGCCACGCGCACACGGGAGCCTCTGGGAGAGGCGAGGGGCCGGCCTGGAGGGGCCTATTCCCACAGGCACCCCAACCGCACCTGCAGATGAGCCCAGGGGTCAGGGGACAGCAAGGGACCTGGCTGCTTCCACCCCGCAGTGGGCTCCCAGCTCCAGTCCTCTCTGGGGACTGCCTCTCTGGGTCCCCATCCAAGGGATTCGTGAGGGCGGACCCCACTCTGCTCCCGGTGCACACTCTAGCCACCAGCAAGCCACTGGTTCAGGGTGGACATGTGACCCAAGGCAGGCCGACAGCGTGGGACCTGGGTGTTGTTTTTTTGTATTTTTGCTAAAGTTCTCAGCAAAGTGGCTTTTTGTTTCTATGGGGTTGCTTAACCGATGGAGTGGAAGGCTCGAGTGCAGTAACTCCTTGAGACAGCCCGAGGACGAGGCCGAGACCAGGAGGCAAGGTCCACGAAGGCGAGTCTGTGGAGCGCCTGGAGCTAGCTGTACCTGAAGGCAGCCTACCCTTAGACTTCTCAGATATGTGAAAACCAATAAACTCCCTTTGGGACTTCTGTCACTTGCCACCCATCTCTGGGGGTGTTCTAGAAGAGTTTATGGAAGAGTTTCACCATGAAATTAAATACAAGTCACCGTCACTCACAAACCCACCTGACCAACAAAGCCACATCTAGTGAGACCTCACAGGTCTTGATAATCCAAGACCTGAGGAACTACGGGGATCATCTGATGTGTAGGAAATCAGCAAAAGCAGGCAGAAGTGACAACCTCAAGGCTGGTGTGGAGATGGGTCACTGGCAACGCCAGGAACCACTCCAGTCTTTTAAAGGTGACCACCAGCCAGGTGTGATGGTGCATGCCTGTAATCCCAGCGACTCTGGAGGCTGAGGCAGGAGGATTGCAAGTTTGAGGCCAGCCTTAGCAACTTAGGGAGGTCCTGAGCAACTCAGCAAGACACTGTCTCAAAATTAAAAAGCGGGGGCTGGGGATGTGGCTCCCTGGTTGAGCGTCTCTGGGTTCAGTCCCCATGGGGGGTGGGGAGGAAGAACTGTGTGCTTCTTTTTCTAGAAAGAGAAAAGGGACCAAGGGAGGAGTTGGGAGCGGAGGCCGGCTGGGCCGTGAGGTCTCCTAGCAACCTGGGGCGCCAGGGAAGGCTCCCAGCTGACCTGCCAAGGGAAAAGTCCAGGCAGTGGTCAGCGCCAAGGACAGAGCAGCCTGGGCTGAAGGGCTCCGTTCCCGGCCGCTCGACTGGACGGCCGTGCTGGGCGGGGCCCGACAGTTCAGGCCACTGGAACCCAGTGGGGCTGGGGTGTCACGCACAGTGTGCAGCTGTGGTGTCACGGCCTGGGCTCTCGGCGTCTCCACGGTGAGGGCCACTGCCAACCTCCCCGTGAAGGAGAGGGGCCACCGCCCGGCTCTGAGCAGGGGAAGGGGGACGTGAACTCAGGGGGACCCTGCCTCCGCAGCCCACCGCGCCCGGCCGCTGCCTGTCGCCCTGGTGGCAGCCCCCTCGTGACTCTTCCTCAACGCCTCGGTGACTGCCTGTGGCTACAAGACGAGGCCCGGCCAGCACTGCCCTGGCCCCACACAGCGCGCCACGCCGCCTCGAACCCAGCAGGCCTCGCCAGGCCGCCGCCAGACTGGTCGAAGCATCCAGACAAAGGTGGCTTTAGGCTTTTGGGAGCCAGACACTACACAGTCCCAGGAGAGGACCCCCGGTGGCTTTCGCGCTTCCTCGGGTCCCTGAGGTGGTCCCCAGCTCCACCAGGAGAGCAGGCCCAGTGGCCGTGGAGGGACTCGGCGGGTCCTGCCTCTCCCATCCACAGGCCACTTTCTGACACGTGTCCGTCTGTCAGGCTGGGCACTGGATGGAGCGCACAGGTGCCGGTGACAGTGACTTCCTCGGTGATGGCCGTGCAGCGGGAGGGGCCTGCTGTCCAGGGCACCCGAGACCCTGCAGCTCCCGTGCCCGGGGGGAGGGCAGACCCGGAGTTCCTCCTCCTGACCTCTGTGTCCGTCCCCGTCCACCCGCCCTGCACTCGCTCTGTCCACCCCTCCATCCGTCTGTCTGTCCACCTACCTCCTGTTCTTCCCCCTCCCACCCCCCATCGTCCATCTGCCCACTCATGCCCCCGTTCACCCATGAGTGTTTTACTTATTTATTTATTTTGAAAAGGATTGATTCATTTGCTGTAGTTGTCCACACGCCTTTATTTGTACGTGGTGCTGAGGCTCGAACCCGGGCCGCGCATGTGCCAGGCGAGCGCTCTACTGCTGAGCCACGACCCCAGCCCTCAGTGTTTTTAAATCACGGATGGACGGTGGATGGATGGACAGAAGGCAGGGCGGAGGGGTGGATGGACAGGAGGTGGCGAGCAGTGTCCTCCTGCAGACACGGGGACAACAGGTCCCCACACAGAGGAGAGGAGCAGGACGCCATCATCTCCTGGCACAGTAAGACTCCTCAGGCTCTAGCTGTCCTCCAGCCTTGGACGACGGCACCTTCCTTGAGTGGCCGCCACTTTGCCAGGCCAGGACGTGCACGGCCAACCATGCGCCAGGCAGAGCAACCCCTTCCCAGTCCATGACTGCCAAGTCCCAGCCCGATGACAGACAAGACGCCAAGTTTCAGAACAAGCGACACTAAGAATGACAGAGACCGCGAGGCACAAAGACAGAGGGCGGCGGGACTTGCAGAGACTGGACTGGCATCTGACTGGGCAGGAGAAGGCTGGCAGGCCAGCCTGGCACGGGCGGGCAGCACTCCGCCTCAAAGTCCTTCTGGGCCAGCAAAGAGAAGAAGCCCCGGCAGGAGCGTCCCCAGATCCTGTCGCGGCCTGGCTGAAGCGGGGCAGCCTGCCCAACTCGGCCAGGCCTGTGGGAGCGGCAGAGCCCGGCTTTCCACAAGTGGCCAGGAAGCCGACCCAGATGGGGCAGAGGGTGGCCGAGGGCCCTGCCTCGGGGCCTGGGAGAGGGGACCGTCCTGAGCTCCGGGGCCTGGGCAGAGCAGGCGAGGCGGGGGGCAGCACGTCCTGGGCGGGACCTCGCGGCCAGCTCTGGCCGTCCCTGGCTCTGTGCCGGTGTCCTCTGACCCACCTGCTGCCCGCGGGCTCGGGGCTCTCCAGGGCTCAGGGTGGCCGTGTCCGGGTCAGCAGTACTCCCTCGCTGCTCTAGACCCTGCTGAAAGTAACGCGAGGGCTGGGGTCGCGGCTCAGGGGCAGAGCGCTCGCCTGGCACGTGCGCGGCCCGGGTTCGAGCCAAGGCCTACAAATAAAGGCGTGTGTGCAACTACAGCAAGTAAATAAGCATTGAACAAACAATGATAATGTGAAGGAGACCCTTGAAAACAGGCGGCACAGAAGAACATCAAAGCCACCACGACCTGCAGCCTTCTGCCGTATCTCCATCCACGCGGGGACACGGGGACAAGGCCAGACAAGACGCCGCGGCGCGGCGCGGGACTTCAAGCCAGGTACAGGAAGTGGCCTGGTCAGAGCCGAGCCGCTGGCCGGGGTCGTGTCCCTCCCTGTCACTCTGGTTCCTTCCTGGTGTCCAGAGCCGGCCTTCAGGACGCCAGGAGCTGGGCTGCTCCCCGCCACACCCGCCCGTCGCCAGCCTGCCGGCCTGGTCAGCACCGTCCCCCTCTCCTCTCTGCGATACCCACCGCCCCCGGAGCAGGGACGCCCTGGCCAACGCCAGCTCCAGCAGCCGCAGGCTGCCCACCAAAGCGTCAGGCCCGCCTGCCTGGCCACCCGGGCGCCGCTCTCCTCTGGTCACACGGGCTGCACCCAAATCCTAAGATGTGACCGACGTGCTGCCCAAAGGCCCCCAAAGGCTCAGGCCCACCTGCCGCCGAGTCCCGGCCAGCACGGCGCCCAGTCCACACTCAAGGGGCGCTGGGTCCGCTCTGGCCGGCCTGGCAGTGTCCTGGGGCTACAGGGTGACCTCAGGTCCCACCTGTGACGGGACGTCATCCCCACTGTGCAGACAAGGACACCAAGGCCCAGGGGCTGACACCCCGCCAAGCCAGCGGCTCAGCTGGGACCCATGGCAAGTGCAGCGCACGTCAGGGCCCTCGGGGGTGACACTCCAGGCAGGCGCTCGGCTGGCCACGGGGCGTTCTGCTGGGAGGCCAGGCGGGCGGAGGCCACGCTGCTGCCCACCAGCAGAGCAAGGCACCCGCCACCGGGCCAGACCTGGGGCTCCCGTCACCTCAGGGCTGGGGCGTGAGGGCCTCGAGGAAGGGGCTTCAGAAAGAGCGCGCCCCTCCCCCCAGCGACACCGGGGCTGCAGGAGGCTGCGGGTGCAGAGGCCCTGGGGTCGGAGGTCGCGCTCACAGCAGCAGCTGCTCTGGAGGCGGGGCCGGGCCTGGCTTCCAGAAAGGGGCACCAGGAGAGAGGCACAGCCTCCCTCTCCCTCCACGTGCCCTTCAGGCAGAGTGCCCTCGGCTACCTGACCACAGGAGGCCGGAGCCCACCCTGCCCGCCTGGCGGCCGGCAGCCTTCCTCGTGCTGGGTCGGATCTGTTCACTTCTGACGGGGGCGGGGGTGACAAGCAGGGCTGGAGCCCGAGGAAGCCCCAGCCTGCACCCACCCAGGCCGGGGAGGCATCAAGGGCCTCGGGGAGTCCGCCTCTGTCCACCCCCAGGATGCCCAGTGACCAGCCGAAGCCAACCAGCACCAGCAGTGACAGCAGTCACACTGGCCTCTTCCGGGGAGCCAGGCAGGGCACGAGGGCCAGCCACAAAGCTCCGTCTCCACGCACAAACTACTATTTTGAGGCCAGGCGCGGTGGTGCACGCCTGTAATCCCAGCACTTGGGAGGCTGAGGCAGGAGGATCGCGAGTTCAAAGCCAGCCTCAGCAATGGCGAGGCACTTAGCAACTCAGTGAGACCCTGTCTCTAATAAAATACAAAAAAGGGCTGGGGATGTGGCCCAGTGGTCTAGTGCCCCTAGTTCAATCCCCGGTACCAAAAAAAAAAAAAAAAAAAACTACTATTTTGACCTACATTTTACAGCTGAAGATGCGGAGGCTCAGAGGAGTGAAATAACTTGCCCAAGGTCACACAGCAAATAGTGGAGCTGGAGGAAGCCCAGGCCGGACGCCAGGAGGCATCCTGCTGCACGCAGAGGAAGCTACTCCCCATCTCCCCCATCTCGCCTTCATGGACTTGGCATCGGCCAGAGAGGACAGAGAATGAACAAGGAGATGCACAGAGGGACAGGAGCTCTGAAGGGAAGGGACAGGAGCTCTGAAGGGAACGGACAGGGAGCTGTCAGCTAGTCAGAGTGGGGCGATCAGGGCAGGGGGGCGGAGAGAATGGAGACCGGAGGACCAGCAAGTGCAAAGGCCCTGAGGCAGGAAGGCTGCGCTTCTTTCTGTTCCTCCTCCCCCTGCACAGGCTGGCGGGGTGACTCCTGTCTCCAGCACAAGGACCCCTCCCCTCCTCTCTCTCTTCTTCCCCAGTCTTCGAGCCTAACTCTGGCTTTAGAAGAACCTGTTGGCAAGTGGATTTTTTTTTTTTTTTTTTTTTTTTTTTTGGTACCGGGGATTGAACTCAGGGGCACTCGGACCACTGGGCCACATCCCCAGCCCTTTTTGTATTTTATTAGAGACAGGGTCTCACTGAATTGCTAAGTGCCTCGCCATTGCTGAGGCTCGCGATCCTCCTGCCTCAGCCTCCCAAGTGCTGGGATGACAGGCGTGCGCCACCGCGCCCGGCTTGGCAAGTGGAAAACCAGTGAGCTACAGGGGAAGGAAGAGGGAGCACGCAACAGCGGGGAGGCAGAAAGAGGAAGAGAGAGACGGTGGAGGGGAGCGGGGTGCGCTGCGCACATCCTGCTGGGGCAGGCCCACGACGCCCTGCAGCACAGACCCCCGCGTCCCAGCAGCCTGGGGTGGCCCAGGAGCACCCAGAGCCCGGGATGCCCGCCCCTCCCCCCACTTCCTCTGCTCCCTGCCCCCACCTCACCACTTCCTCTGCCTCTGAGGCCACCACACACCCTGCCAGGCGGCCCGGACACAAGGGTGACGTGGCTGGGCACAGAGGCCCCAGGCCGTGGGAAGGCATCACGCTAAAGTGACCCCGGGCCCTCTCGCTCCTAGCCAGAGATCTGGGTTCAAGGCCCACGCCTGCCAAAAAGCTGTGTGACCCTGAGCAAGTCACCGACCCCTCTGGGCCTCGCTTCTCCTGGTGTGAAGCAAGGACGAACCCCTTTCTCTCCGTGGGACGGGAGAGGCTGCAGGGTCCACAGACGAGGACCTGGAGAGTCCGTCCCCGGGGTGCGGGGCTCAGGGACGGCACACAGTAGGTGCTCGGGGAGGACTCTAAGAGCTAAGGTGTCCCGAGCTCTTCCAGCGTCCTGGACAAGGGGCCACCACAGGCCGTCTCAGGCTGGCGGCCTCGGTCCTCACCGCATGGCCACTGAGACCCAGCCCCACTCACGGGGCCACCTGGGCCTGGGGCGTGCTCCGACCTCCCCCAGGTGTGCAGCCCGGGGCCAGCAGTTTCCCCTCTGGTCACAGCCTGTCCCCTGGCCACAGAGGGCACCCGGCACACCACACGGGCAGGAAGGACGTCACCCGACCGAGGCCAGACCTGCCAGGCCCCGGAGCCCGGCCTGGCGTCCGAGGCCTCTTGGCGCGGCTCCGGCTGGGTCTGCCCCTCAAACCTTCAGGTGACATTCCCACCTCCAGGTGACAGTGTTAGGGGGCGGGGGCTCGGGGGAGGTGGCCAGGTCACGAGGGTCACGGCCCCATGAAGGGCACTAGTGACCTTATGACTAAAGCGGACCCAGGGTGCCGGCTCCTCTTCCCCAGGAGGACAGTGAGAAGGGCCACCTTGGAGAAAGCAAGCCCTCGGCAGCCACCAGAGCTGAGCGGGCCGTGACCTGGGACTTCCCAGCCTCCAAAACCAGGAGGAAGAAGCACCTCCGTTGGAGGCCACCCTGGGCTCAGCCTGTGGACGGGGACAGCCCCAAATGCCACCTGAGGCCTGCAGCACCCAGGCCTCACCCCGCTCCCAAACCTGCTGACCACGGGGCCTGAGGGGGGAACGCAATGGACAGCGGGGGTCAGCGAGGGCCGGGGTGGCAGCAAACAGGAGGCCAGGTCCGCATGCCCAACACGGCAGCCACCAGCCACGCGCCACTCCTGAGCAGGGGACGGGGCGGGCAGACGGACAGGTGCGGCCACGTGTGGGCCCTGGAGGTCTCAGTCTGCCTCGAGAAGGCGCAGGCCTGGAGGCCACCCGGCCCCGGGGCCGGCGGAGCCACGGTGGGGTGGGCCCGGGAGCCAGGGCTGAGCCGTGACGCCCGCGTCTCTGCCTCACCCAGGCTGAGCGCCGGAACCAGCAGGGCCTCTGCCGTGTCACCACAGCATGGCCCCAATGGTGTCTTCACGTCCTGGGTGGGGCCGGGTGCTGCCTGTGGCCCCCGAGCCCGCCGGCCCCGGGGCACCTCCATCTCAGAGAGGGAAAAATAAGCAGAGGCCCCGAGCAGGTTTCCAACTTGGGGACCAAACGGGCCAGGATGGGGCCCTGATCCCACGGAGCCCCAATCTCTTCCCTAACCACCAGCTTGTGCTATGCTTGCTATAGCAGCAGGGCCACCCAGGCTGCTCTGGGGACCATGGGGGACAGCCCTGGGACTTCCCCCTAGATCAGGTGACCTCAGGAGATGGGGGTCGGGGCCGGGGCTCAGCTTTGGGCTCTCCAGCTCCCCACATCCTGGCCTACTTTGGAACAAGCCAGAAAAGTCTCCCAGGGGGGTGGGAGCTCCCCAGCGGGCAGCACTGCGGGCCAGCCCCCAGGCCTCCTCCCCAGGAGGCCCAGGCCACCTCGGTCTCAGGCCCGAGTCAGGAACCCTCTCACAATAGCAAGGACTGAGGTTTAAAAATACCAGGCTGAGCGGAAGCAAGGTTACTGCCCGGGGCAGATCTCTTTCCGGAGGAGGAGGGGAGGCTGGCGGAGGAGGGGAGGAGGGGAGGCTGGAGGAGGCTGGAGGAGGCCTTCTGCAGCCCCTGAGGAAGCGGAGGCGGAGGTGAGAGGGCCGAGGCCGCAGCTCAGCTCACTAGACCTCCACTTCATCTGATCCAGGCAGGGGACAGGCACCCTCCCAAAGCCAGTGCAGAGAGAGGGCACCGCGGCCTGAGCAGCAGCAGCAGCAAGGCCTCCTGGGTCCCTGGGGGGTCTTTGAGGATCTGGGATTGGCCCTCAGCAAGAGCAAGGGGCCAGGGGACCTCTATTAATTTGTCACGTTTTATTTTTTTAAATCACCCTCAGACAGGCATGCCCTTTGACCTGATAATTCCCTTCTGGGAGTCTAGCTGAAACATTAATTTAAACTACAAGAAGAACTTTATAAACAAAGCTATCCGTCAACGTAGAGTCAGTTCCGCTAAAATGCTTATGTTGAAAACGGCACCTGGGGAGGGGTTTCACACCCCAGCGCGGCGAGTGCGCCCCGAGTGCGCCCCGGGCAGGCTTTCCTCTGCACAAAATCCCAGGTGAATGCAAATGCCCCGAACCTGTGGAGCTCAGAGGCACACACCTCCACGACCTGCCACCCCGCCAGTCACACGGGCTTTGTACCTTCCTTTCCTGGCTTCAGGAGCTGCGGCCCTTCCTGTCCCCAAGCAAGTGGCAAGCAAGGGGCTGTGCATATTGCTGTATTTCCGTACTTCCTACCCGCGTGGCTGGTGTGAAACTGTGCTACCGTTTTGGGGTTCTGGTCATTTCCTTTTTTAATGCACCACTGATTGAGTTTTTGGATGCTGTGCCCTTGACCTCACAAGGGCTCTGGGTCTACTGCACGATTTGGCATAGCTCCCTGCTTTCCAGAAAGGAGGGTGTGACTTAGTTAATACGGTGCCCCCAGCACATCGCCAAGCACAGCGCAAGCATTTAGATTCATTTTAGCTCGTTAATGGTTAAAAATAAACAAATAAGTAAGCACACTCCGTAGCCCCACCTACTCAGGAGGCTGAGGCAGGCTGAGCCCAGGGGTTCAAGACCAGCCTGAGCTACACCACAAGACTCCATCTAAAAAGAAAAGTCGGGGGCCTGCGACGTCCCAGTCAATAGCAGAGGGCTCCCCTGGCGTGCCGAGGCCCTGGGTTCCACCCCAGCACTGAAAAATAAGACAACAGCAGTGAGTCAAACTTGGGGTGATTTTCTTGGTATCCTCCCAAATTTGCATCTTTTAAATGTTTAAAGGAAAGGAAAACAAACAACAACAACAAAAAATACAAAGCTAAAGTAGTTTTCAAGAAGCAAAAAAAAAAAAAAATCACCTTGGCCCAACAGCTGACCCTTTTCACTCCTGCCCGCTGCCTGGCCTGGCCACTGCGAGCACCTGGTTTGACCTGGCCTGTTTCTGACCCCCGCCCACTGCTGAGGACAGCAGTTCCCACCACACGTGACACACTGCCCCCCCTCACCCCGCCTGCAGCATGAAGAGGGTTTCCGCGATGAGGACTTGAGCCCCCACAGTGTGGGAGCCTTGCGGTACTCGACCCAGAGATGATCTTCTGGAAATCAGCTGCCGTTACATGGGAATTGGGCGGGAACGGCCTTGACCTCCTCCTCTTCTGCTGAGGCAGACAGGTAAGAGCTCACCTGGGAGAAGACAAGGGCTCCACACCTTGGAGACGGCTCCTGGGAAGAATCTCTTCAAACAACCTGGTGCCAGAGGCCTCTCCTGGCCGTGGCGATGAACTTGACCTTCTGAAGTTTTGCAGGTTTGACGAGTTCCAGGCCTTCACCCCCTCGGCTGTAGGGAGAGCCACCTGCTGCATCTAAGACAGGCTGGCCCTCTTCCCCAGGTCACAGCCAACTGTCATGTCAAAATGGAATCTCTGGTCCCAGCCATAAAACCAAGACACAATTTCTGGCTTGCGCTGCTACGGAGACCAGGTCAGTGAACTATGAAGTAGGCAAGAGTCGTGGTCCCCATTAGAGGGTCACCGGTAAAATCAATCCAGGGGTTACATGAATTGCGCCTCTGTCAAGTCGGCAGCCTCACGGGTCTTCCCTGGCTGGTAAATAAGCAAAACGTGTACACTAGAGCCTCGGGTTTGGGGCCCCTCCCCTCTCTGGGCCCCTGACTCCCCACAAGTGAGATGAGGCTGAGTTAGCGCAGAGAATCACATGCTAAGCTGTCAGGGGCGGACAGATGAGGATGGCGGGAACACGAGGTTGACATGGCTCTATAGCACAGCCCGCGGTGCTGGCCCCTCACGCTTTCTTTTCCAAGAAGCAATTTACTTGCAGCCCTGCCTGGCCTACGTGGACAGGATATGGCACATTCCTCAGCAAACTACCTGTTAACTGCAGGAGAAATGCAGGCCCAAGATAAAGTCAATCGGAGGAGCCCAGGAGACTTTGATGACCAGATTCTGAACTGCGGGGAGGGTCAGGTGATGTCATCATTGCAAGAGCATCATGCAGTGCGCTCACACCAATCTAGGCCGCTTGGCCCACTGCCGTCCTCGATCGCAGCCTGTTGCTCCCAGAGCCACAGTGGACAGTACAACCCAAGATTAAGCCAAGCACAAGAGGAAGTGCTAAGGCCAGGAGACACTGGGTGGGGCCCAGTGGTGGAGCACTCGTCTAGCATGCACAAGGCCCTGGTTTGAGTCCCAGTGCCACAGACAGAGAGAGAGAGAGAGACAGCAGGCTTCTGCCTCTCTTACAGGTCACACTCCTACAGTCAACTTTGTTTACAAGTAGCAATGCACTCTAAAATGATTCTCACATAGTGAATGCATAAGCCAGCAAACCAGTCCTTTATCATCAAGTCCTGTTCGCGGCAAATCACAGCACGCCCTACCTAGATGCAGGTGGCAGTGCACGTTTGCGTCACCAGCATCACCACAAACATGCAAGGAATTAGGCCCTATGACTTCACCAAGCCATAGGAACTTTCCAGCCCCACCTGTGCGTGTGCGGTCCCCACGTTGGCCAAGACCTTGCTATGCGGCTCGTGACTACAGAACGGGCCAAGTGTCATCAGCACAGAGCCCTCGCCCTCTGGTTCCCCTGGTCTGAATTATGAGAAGACAGTGGGTGCAGAGGCAGGGAGGGGGCTTTGGGAACTGCAGTCATTTTTTTTTTAAATGATCGGTGCGTTATAGAGAACCAGGCGGAGACAAAACTACCTGCGGGTCACACAAGGTGCCCTGGATAAAGCTGCTGGAGGCGCAGGGGAGTTGGAGCTGGCAACAACAGGCGGAAATGACACCCGGAAAACAGGGGGGCAGTTTTGCCAGCCTGAAAGCCAAGTTCTGCATTTAGGTTCAGATGAAAATGAACCACATAAAGTCAGGACACCCGGTGGAGGGGGGAGTAAGAGGGCAACGGGAAGCTGAGAGATAAACCGTGGGGAGAGCCAGGGGCGCGCACGAACCACAGCTGCACCTTCTTCAGGAGGCCGATGGTGCGGGGAGCTCGCCAGGGCCCAGCTGCCGTCCCAGTGGCCAGCGCACACCTGCAGGAGCAGGCCCAGACCAAGGCGAGCAAGGACACTGGTGTGGCCTCAGGGAGACCTGCAGGGCTGAGGAGGACCTTTTCCTTATGCCACCCGGGAGATGCGGCTCAAGAGTAACAAGTGCCCGGGAGAGGCTGGGCTGGCCGGCAAAGAAGGGCAGCAGAAGAGAGCAATCTAGAAGCCACCCTGCCGCACTGAGGCCTGCCTCTCCAACCCAGGACCTTTGCTCCAGTGGGGGTTTCCCAGCCCTGTAACAGGAAGTGCAGGCTCAGAGGGGAGGTGGTTACAAAAGAAGCACCCACGAGGGCCCGGTTGGCCTCAAACCCACCACCACTGCAGGTCTCTGGAGCAGGGTCCCTCCGACACTGATCTGCTTAGTGACCACGGGAATCTGGTTAAAAAAGCAGACTCTAACCCAGCCAGTCTGGGTGGGACTGAGATTCTGCATTTCCGATGAGCTCCCCGGTGATGCTAAGGCAGGTCTTCCAGGGACCACCCTTAGGCAATGAGGCTCTAGGCCAATTTCAAGCTACAGAGAGCCGCGACCTGACCTGGGGTCCTGGGGAAGCCCTCTCTGTGGTTCAGCTTCCTGAAAGGGCGATCTTGGGGTTGGAGTGGACTCCAAGCTACACAAGTCCCAAGGAGAGTGGCAGCGGGCTTGGAAAGGAGTGGCCCTCCTGGAGGTACACACCAGCCCAACAAGCGGGAGTCTCCCAATCAGAGTTTTCCTAGAGGTTACTGGGTTGGGGTGGTGTGCATCTGTAGCCCCGACACTTGGGAGGGTGAAGCAAGAGGAGGTCCTGAGCCCGGACCAGCCTGGCCCAGGAGGGAGGGGCATATATATATATATCCCCCAGGTGAAAGGAGATTAGGGGAAGGGTGGAGTCAAGCGGGGGTGGGGGGGTGTCTGGGTCCCCAAAACAAACGGAGCACTCGGCATTGGCTCCCAGTGGGAACCCAGACAAGGTCTGCTTGCCAACACGAGGAGATTTAATCAGCTCTGCCCCACCCACCCCTCCACAAAAGAGCCCTGCCCTGGTCTTCCTCCAGGCGAGAGGTAACTGCAGTCTGGGAGCCTCCCCTACTGTGACTCAGATGTACGAAATAAAATCTGTTCCCCGCAGCTCAGCAGGCACAGGACCGGACCTCCCCCTCTGCCCTGCCCAGCCCACCTTTCCAAGTCTCAGCTCCCACACTCGGGCACAATTTGCCCTCCCTGTCTCTGGCCCAGCTTCAGGTGTCCCCAACTCCAACCCTCCCAGGCACAGCCGAGTATGTCCCCAGTGCCTAGGCATCCTGTGTGGCATCGCTTTAAAAGTGTGCCTTGTATCACAGTGTTGTGGAGAGTGCCTCGGCGGCCCTCTCGGATGCTGAGGTCCCATAACCGTCCCTTTGTCTCCCCCGGCGGCGCCGAGCACGGTGCCGGACGCACACCGCACAGGAAGTGCCCAGAAACTGAGCTGGGGCGGGGGCGACAACAGTGCCCAGAGGGGGCGCCCAGCGCGCACGGACTCGGCAGTCAGAACGAGGTTCCCTTACAAACGCCAGGGTCCGCCGGACAGGGCTCGGGGTCCCGGAGCCGAGGGCAGGGCAGTCCTCGGCGCCCTCCGGGGCCGTGGCGCGGCTGGCGGGGCCGGCGCCCCTGCCTTCCGGAGCCGCGCCACGGGCCGGGCCACCCACCTCCGGCGCCCTCACCTTGTAAACCTTGCCGAAGGCGCCGTCGCCCAGCTCGCCCACGATCTCCCACACCTCGTTGGGGTCCAGGTCCCGGCGGACGTGCTCATATTCGCGGGATTTTCTCTTCTCGAAGGTAGACAGGCGCAGGATGCGGCGGAAATTGGCGAAAGCCATGGCTGGGGCGCGCGGGCCGGGGACGAGGTGGCGCGGGCTCGGGCGCCGCGAGGAGGAGGGTCCGCCGGACGCCGCGGCGCTGGGGTTCTCCCAGACCCGCCCTTCCCCGCAGCCTGCCGGGTCAAGTGCGCCCTGGGCAGCGTCGCGGCGGGAGCACCCGGAACCGCGCAGGCGGCCGCGTCCCCGCCCCACTCTGTCCGGTCCCCTGGCCGCCTCCCGAGCGCCCGCCCCGCTGCGCCGCGCCCCACGCGCAGCCCAGACCGCGAGTCCCCGACGCCTTGGGGACCGGCCCCGCGCCCGCCCTCCCTCCGGGCTCCACCTGCCGCTCCCCGGCAGCGCCCCGAGACCCCCTAATTGGCTGCGGGCGCTCCCCGGCTCCGCCCGTCGCCGCAGGGCACTCTGGAAACTGTAGTCCCCGCGCACCGCCCGCGGCGAGCCGCCCGCCGGGCTTTGGAGAGCTTGGGGGGCCACTAAGCGAGTCGGCCCCGGATCCGAGGGGCCCGCTGCACCGCGTAGCTCCCAAAAATTTTATGGGAGCACGAGGGACGGACTTCGAGTTGGCAGGTTTGGAGCGTCCACGGCTCGTTGCCAGTGCCAAGAAGGTGACCACATCAGTTCATTGAATTCGCCTCGCCCTGCCAGGCTGTCCTGCTCGCCCCCACTTTGCAGGTGGGACACCCGGCGGGCGAGGAAACCCCCAGGGCACCCACCGTGGCGGCCAGTCCGCTGCGGGTGTCCCAGCGCGGTGCTGCCTCCTAGTGCGCGAACGCTGCGCCGTGCAGCCAGCCGCAGTCCCGTCCCCGGAGGCCGGGGCTTCTCCGCGCGTTCCAGCTTCCCAGGGTTCCCCTCGACTCCCGCGCCCCACAAACCTGCCAGGTTCCAGGACTGGGAGCTCCATTGGGATGTAGTATGTCATGTTTCGTGATGATTGGGTAATAGAATGCGTATTAAATAAAAACTTTCTTACTCGTTTCCAGTTTTTTTTTTTTTTTTTTTTTTTTTTTTTTTTTATGGTACCGGGGATTGAACTCAGGGGCACTCGACCACTGGGCCACATCCCCAGCCCTTTTTTGTATTTTATTAGAGACAGGGTCTCACTGAGTTGCTAAGTGCCTCGCCATGGCTGAGGCCGGCTTTGAACTCGCGATCCTCCTGCCTCAGCCTCCCAAAGTGCTCGTTTCCCAGTTTAAATAAAAGATGAGCGCATTGCAGATAAGACCAAAGACTTCTTAGACCACCATCGTCCTTGATCCTGGCGGTTGGACTCGCTGCACTGCTGCTGCTGCCGCCTGCTTGTGTCCTATAGACAATCATCTAAAATCAATGCTTTTACCTAAATCTCCTAGTTGGGCTCGCGGCGAAGAGTGCTGGGGCGCCGTTTATTACAACCCTCCCTGTGAACAAGTCAGAGTCTCTGAGAATGGCACATCCAGCAGCCCCCACCTCCGCGAGCCGCATCGTGGAGGTGTTTTCGCCCCTTCTGGGCAACGCAGGAGCAGCAACTTCTGTTGCCCCTTGGGCAACGCAGGAGCAGCAACTGCAGCTTTCTTTCCTTTTGGAAAGTCAGCTAAAGACGCGGCGGCGGTGCCCTGATGCTTATGCAAAGGGGTGCCCTGGCTAAATGTTGCCAAGCAGTTCAAAATGTTCCCACCACCACCTCGTACTTCGAACTTCCAAGAGTCTTATCACTAAAAGGAGGAAATGCCACCCACGACTGTTCCCACCGAGTAGTCCATGAACTAGCCCAAAGGTCAGTCTTGGGTTCCTTTCAGACCATATGACCAGCTGCAGTGTGTGCCCAGGGCCACTCCCCCCTGGGAGATGGGGTCTGGGGAGGCTGAGGGTCAGGAAGCTCTGATCAGCCCCATAGCTTGGGGGAGATGGGGGGGGCGCTGCGGGGAGGAGGGATTCATCCAAAAATATGCTAGGTGAAGGCAGACACCCAAAAGACCACATTCTGTGACTGCATTAATATGGAGTGTCTAGGGGCTGGGTTGTGGCTCAGCGGCAGAGCGCTCGCCACGCACGTGCGCGGCCCGGGTTCGATCCTCAGCACCACGTAAACATAAATGCATTGCATTGTGTACAACTAAAGCAAATAAATAAATATTTTTTAAAATGTTAAAAAAATATGGAATGCCTAGAGAAGGACAAGAAAGGAGATTGATGGCTGCTCGGGCTGGGGTGAAACAGGAGTAACTCTAAGTGGAGGAGAGGGGTCTTGGGGTGATCACATGTTCTGAAACTGGATTATGGTGACAATTTCACAACTTGCTAAGTCTGCCCCAAATCACTGTATTATAACTTCCATTTTTTGTAAGTGAGTGGATTTTGTGTGATATGTGAATTATACCTTGAAATAAAAAAATAAAAAAGAGGCTCAACAGAATCAAAAGTACTGCTGTGAAACAACTAAAAACTTCTTTTTTTTTAAAAAAAAAAAAAAATACTTATTTATTTGCTTTAGTTGTATACAATGTGTTTATTCTTATGTGGTGCTGAGGATCGAACCCGGGCCGCGCACATGCTAAGTGAGCACTCTACTGCTGAGCCACAACCCAGCCCGACGACTAATAACTTCTTTTAGGTAACCTGGACGCCTTTGCCTTGCTGATCTGTCTTTTGTTAGAGGACCTCGCCAAGCGCCCAGGATGAGTGAAGGAGAGAGCTGCACTTTTTTTTTTTTTTTTTTTTTGTATTCTTTTCCTCTTTTTACAACAACTAAAGCTAGGAATTATCTGTTTATTCTGTTTGACAAATATTGTTGTCATTTGCATATATCTAATTACTAATGAGGGTTTTCATAGTGTTTTATTAGAGCATTATAATTATACATAGCATTTGGGTTCATTTTGACAAAATCATACATGCCAGGAATTTGATTTTTTTTCCCCTTTCTTGTGTGTGTGGTGGTGCTAGGGACTGAACCCAGGGCCTTGTGCATTCGAGGCAAGCACTCTACCAACTGAGCTATATCCCCATCCCAGGAATTTGAGTTCACTTGCTATTTTCACATGTCTTCAGAGTTTTGTTCGATGTTTAGATTCCAGCTTGACTTGCTTGTTCACAGCATAGTAGATTTCCTGTCTTACTTTTTGATTGAAGGAATTGTCTTTTGATGCTGTCTTTTTGGATTTAGACATCGCAAATGTCTTCTGCCAACCTCTCATCTCTTACCTCTATCCATAGTGTCTCCTGCTGAACAAAGATAAGCTATATTGACGTCATCCAATCTATTTTTTTTTCTCATATTGTTTTCTGGAGCTACATCCCCAGCTTTAATTAAAAATTAAATTTTTTAATTTTTAAAGATCAACCTCACTGCAGCTTAATTCACCTTTAATAAAGTGCACCTGTGTAAAGCATCGTGTTCAGGCTGGAGATCGAGCTCAGTTGGTAGAGTGCTTGCCCTGCATGCACAGGGCCCTGGGTTCAATCTCCAGCAATACCCACACACACACAACAACAACAAAAAAAAGCATAGTGCTCAGTGAGTTTTGACAAGTCTACAGGGACACCAGGCATGCGCTCTTTTGTGTCTAGCTTTTTTTGTGTGGGTGCAATGCTGGGAATCAAAGCCAGGGCCTCCCACACGCGGGGCACGGCTCTACCAGGGAGCCACGTCCCAGGACTCAGCATAATGCTTTTGAGAGTCAGCATGGTGTTTAATGGATAGGTGGTCTGCTCCTTTTCACTGCTAGGTAGTATTCCCTTTTGTGGATATACCATGATTTGTGAATCCACTCAGCTGTTGTTTCAGTCCTTGGTTGTTTTGAATAAAGTGGCTGTGAACATTTGCGTCCAAGTCTTCATGGATATGATGGGGTGGAGGACATGTCGCTCTGAAATACGGCACGTTGGTTTTTGGACAACAGCAGAGGCAGGAAGGTCACCCTCGTCGGGCCCTTTCTCCCAGAGGCTCTCCGGGTGCCCTCTCCAGACCTGGGAGGACTAAACACACGCATGCCAGGAAGAATGCAGAGACTCTCCTTGCTGAGCCGCCCGGCATCGGCACGCCGCCACGCCCCGCGGACCCCCAGTCAGTGTCTGTAGGACTGTCCACTCTCCAAACGAAGCACAAAGCCTCGCGCCTTTACCTACTTCCTCGAGTCTCGCTGGCTCGGGACGACCCCCGCAGCACGTGACGTGTCCACTAAGTGACGTGTGTGCTCGTCTCGGTGAGTCTGTCTTTTGTCGTAGGGTCTCACCGTGGACCGGCGATGGGTGAGGGAGGGATTTCTGTCCCTACAGGGGGACATTTCCGTTTCTCACGGGTGCGCCTAGGAGCACAACTGCTGGGTCCTATGTTAAGTGTGTGGTTAATTTTGTAAGAAAGTATCCAACTAAGTTGCAAAGTGGTGGACTACTACAGTGTAGGAACTGCAGTGTTTTCCGTCTCCACAGGTGACGCGTGGGTCCTGTCGCTCCATAGCACTGGCCCTTTAGATCCTAGCGATTCTGGTGAGCGTGGCAAAGCTCTTATTGTGCTTTAGATATGATGTCCCCCAAAAGGTCAGGTGGCAGACCCTGCAGGCGGCGCGGAGGGGCAACGTCAGAGGAGGAGAGTGGATCAATCCCGGTGGCAATTAGCCCGGTGGGGGCCCGTGTGAGGTGGGCTGTGCCACCGCCGAAACCGTGAGCTCCAAGTAGACTCCAACTCTCCAAAGTCGTCCTTGCGGGCCTCTGGGTCACAGTGATGACAAAGTTGACTGGCACCCTCCCCAGGACTCTCACACAGGACACTCAGTGCTTCCCTCTGGCCCCCGACCGCCAGGTAGTGTCTCCGGGCTCTCCGCAGCCCAGTTCAGCCTCCATCTGCCTGGAGTTGACCCCAGCCGCGGCCACTCTCCAGTGACTGCAGGCACAGAAGCCGTAGCAAGGGAGCCGGGCTGGGGGTGGGCTCAGTGGCAGAGCCCTTGGCCGCCATGTGCAAGGCCCTGGCTCCGTCCCCAGCACTCAATGAATAAATGGAGTGTGTGTTTTTTGATATTTTATTTATTTACTTTAGTTGTATACAATGCAATGCATTTATGTTTTATGTGGTGCTGAGGATCAAACCCGGGCCGCGCACGTGCGAGGCGAGCGCTCTGCCACTGAGCCACAACCCCAGCCCCAGGAGTGTGTTTTTTAACTATTTCAAAAAGCAGACACATAGCCGGGCGCCGTGGCGCACGCCTGTCATCCCAGCACTTGGGAGGCTGAGGCAGGAGGATCGCGAGTTCAAAGCCAGCCTCAGCAATGGCGAGGCCCTTAGCAACTCAGTGAGACCCTGTCTCTAATAAAATACAAAAAAGGGCTGGGGATGTGGCCCCTGAGTTCAATCCCCGGTACCATTGTAACTGATACACAGGTCTGTTTGGGTTCCTGACTTGAAATAATCACCTATTAAAACTTGGAATAAACAATTAGGACCGTTTGAATGTTTGCTGGATATTTGATGACATTTAGGAATGATTCGTGTTCATTTTTTTTAAAAATTTATTTATTTGCTTTAGTTGTACACAATGCAATGCATTTGTGTTTACGTGGTGCTGAGGATCGAACCCAGGCCACGCACATTCTAGGCGAGCGCTCTGCCGCTGAGCCACAACCCCAGCCCCATCATGTTCATTTTTTTAAAATATGTATTTTTTAGTTGTTGATGGACCTTTACTTTATTCGTCTATTTATATCAGTGCTGAGAATCGAACCCAGGGCCTCAACGCATGGCAGGCAAGTGCGCTACCACTGAGCCCCAGCCCCAGCCCCAATTCCTGCTCATTCTGAGTTCTGATGATGGTCAGCAGTTGTGTTAAAAGGGGAAGAAGTCCCTCTGTTTGAGAGACACGTTCGGGTCTTTACAGATGAGCTGTTCTGTCTGGGTCTCCATCCCATCGATGGGGGTGGCGAGGAGGGAGCAGAACTGGAAGGAGATCGGTCCTGGCGCTGGCTGCCCAGCCGGGCGCTGCCCAGGGGGCTCTGTCAATCTACCCGTGGGGACGCCTGATGTTGCCCATTATAGAATGATCAAAGTGGGGAGGGTGCGGCTTGGAGGTAGTGGGCATGCTCAGCCTGGCGAGGCCCTGGGTTCCTCATCACCAATGAAGAAAGGAAAGGATCAGGTTTGGAGGCTGGGCTGGCCTCCCTTCCTGGCCCCTCTACTGCTAAGTCCTGCTCACCGTCTTGGTTTTTCCGGCCCTTTCCTGCCTCACCTCTGCTCCTCCGATCTGCACTCTGGATAAAAGTCCTTCCCTCGGCTCTGCGTGACTGTCCGCCTCCTAGGTCCCTTTGGTACTTGGTGCGGTTTCCATTTCCCTCCTGTCTGGTACGTGCGTGTGGGCTGTCGGGGCAGCAGGGGCCAGCGCGGTGGCAGAGCGCCTTTCCGAGGTGGCACGTGTGCCATGCGCTGCTGAGCAGCCTGATTCCCTCCAGGGAGGTTGTTGCAGTGACAGAGGGGTCATCGAGGTCGGGGGGGGGGGGGCAATGATACCCAGAGCAGAGCCAGAGGTGGAAGGCCGCGGTTCACCCTCGTCCTCGGGAGTGTCCCCCTGCTGTGGCCTGCTGTGGCCAGCTCTGCCTGGAGGTTCTGCCCACGTTCTAGTTCCGAGGCGGAACCCTCCATTCTGTTTCAGGCTGCCACAGCCCTTGGCTGCAAGGGGCCGAGATGAAACTGAAGCCAGGGTCGTTCCTGTGGTACCTCTACCTGGACAAGGTCTACTGCCTGCTGTCCCTGCGCAACGTGAAGGCCCTGATGGAGTACTTCCACCTGCTGGACGCGCACGGCAAAAACACCTTGAACGGTCAGTGCCGCCTGCCCGCCCTCCTCGGCCGCCCGCCTGGCTGGTGGCTGATGCTCAGGCAGACGTGCAGGGCCGAGAGCTGCTGGGTGGACACCTGTCGTCTTCCAGAGGAGGCACAGAGAGGGGGTGGCCAACCCTAGGTGACACTGGTGGCCGTTGGTGGCGAGGGGAGAGCAGGCCAGGGGCAAACCCACCCACTCCCCCGGGTGGCCCACCCGTCCCGGCCTGGAAGCACCTTGGCACCTCTCTCGGTCTGTTTCCTCGGCTGGAAGGAACAGCGGAGTCCAGGTGGGAACTGGGGCGTGGCTCAGGGCAGAGCACAGGCGTCCTGGGTTTGGTCCCCAGCGTGTGTACACGCACACACACAGCAGTCCCCCTCAGAGGGGATGAAACGTGTGGCACGTGCTTAGCACGGGGCCCAACGCAGCCTGGTGACCTTGGACGTGCTCATTGTTAATGTATTACCTGAGGCCAAGACCCCCCCAGCAAGGCTTCACCTCTAGTCTGTCCAGTGGGAGCTCGCATCAGATGGCCGGACGGTCCCTTCCAGTGGTGCTTGTGAGTGACCAGAGAGCACCCGTGGTCACCGTCCTGCCATGGAGTCCACAGACTAAGAGAAGACCAGTTAAAACACGGCGGGGTCTATTTAGGATTGAGTAAAAAAAAAAAATGTTATCCTGACCACGAGTGCGTCCCAAGCTCAGAGATGGGCGTCATTCGTGAAGAAGGGCGTCCTCCAGTTCAGATGTCCAGGAATTCATTTCATTTTTAAAAAATATTTATTTGCTTTAGTTGTACACAATGTGTTTATCTGTATGTGGTGCTGAGGATCGAACCGGGCCGTGCACGTGCTAGGCGAGCGCTCTACCGCTGAGCCACAACCCCAGCCCCGGAATTCATTTAATTTTAAAAAGCTAATGGTAAAGGGGCTGGGGGCTCCGTGGAGCAGCAGGTGCCTAGCAAGCAAGAGGCCCTGGGCTGCAAACGCAGGAATAACAGAATCAGGGGAGAGCCCTCTCCTCGCAGCTTAGCCCAGGGTTTCCCTTGACATGTAGATCTAGGTTCGTATGTTGCCAAATCCCCCGAGAAGCCGGCTGTGGGCTCCCTGGCTGTAAACGAGGGCCTGAGGCAGAGACCCAGGGCTTTCTGGCTCCACAGCCCACCTGGGTCTCTGCGGAGCGCTTGCTGGGCGGTCTGGTCTCCATGGTAACTACATCAGCCCCAAAGATACACCACCTGGGCTCAAGCCACAAGACACTCTGGCCCTCGGGGACCCCACAGTGGCCTGAAAGACTGAAGTCATGGTCTTACTCCGCCTGGGGTACCTGGGTCGACGTCAGTCCTTGGAACCCAGTGGCCAGAGTCAGCTGGTTTCAAAGCCGCGTTTATTAAGTAGCTATCAGGTTCCACGTGGAGACCTTTCCCAAGGAGCATGCACCCACCATCACCCTGGGCGGCTCCCTGCTGCTCAGACCTGGTGGGGCCTGGGGAGGAGACCAAGAGGCCACAGAAGCCCCCAGATCCTGACATGGTGACGGAGGGTTCTCTGTGCTCTCGCTTCAGTGTCTCCAGGTGACAATGAAGTGTCCGTGTACTCCATGGAACAGGAGGTGGCGAGGAGGGTACTGGGGATCGGACTCAGGGGCACCCGACCACTGGGCCACATCCCCAGCCCTATTTTGTGCTTTATTTAGAGACAGGGTCTCACTGAGTTGCTTAGGGCCTTGCTAAGTTGCTGAGGCTGGCTTTGAACTCGTGATCCTCCGGCCTCAGCCTCCCGAGCTGCTGGGATTACAGGTGTGCACCACCGCGCCCGGCTCAGGAGGTGGTTTCTGTAGTCGTCAGGCAAGGGTCCAGGTGAAGACCCCTCCTCACAGCTGTGGACAGCCACGCACTCTGCTCAAATGAATGGCCCATTTGTTAATCCACCCTGTCCTCACCGAGACACGGGACAGTGGGTGGCACGGCAGGCAGGACCTCCTCTCGTGTCTACAGGACGGTGTTTTCTTCTCTGTATGACTGAATGTGCTTTAATTGACGCACAAAAGACCCGGCTTCACTTGTGGAAGGGGCAAAAGCTGTGGAGTCCCGTCTACCCCATGCGAAGCCCAGCTCTGCCACTGACAGGGCCCCTGCCACTCAGCTGCCACCAGTCACATCCCCTGGGAGTGCAGAAATGCTGACCCAGTCCAGCCCAGGTCAGAATCTGTGGCTTGACAAGCCTCCGAAAGTGGCCGGATGCCCATTCACGGGGGTGGCGCCTGCTTCGCTGTGAGGCTGTCGGAGGTCACTGAGGTGTGGTGCCCTACACGTCAGATGGCCAGTGAGGTTCGCTCCCTCCTCCTCATAGCCAAACGCGTTTGCCTGTGTACCTATGAGGATTAGCAATACTTTTATAGAAAAGGAATTTAAGTTCCTCTCATTTTAATTATTTCAAAATAAAGGCCCAGGTAAAATGTTAGCATCTCCCAGAGAGAATTCAGCTCTCCCTCCGGGGTGGGAGCACACTGTGCCGGTGCCTGTGCCTGTGCGACCCCACCTCTGAGCCGGGGACAGGTCCTTCTGCTGCTTGGAGCACGTGGCTGGGGTCAGCCCTGACCACAGTCTCTTCCTCCACTACGCGGGGCCAGTGCTTTTCCACATGGCTCAAGAGAGAGGGGGCGAGGGGCTGTGGGAGGAACTGGTGAAGCCAGACCCCACAGCCCGTCCTCCTCCTTCCCAGTCCACGGCACCGGGTGCCCCTGCCACTCAGGAGGCGGCCAGCCGCTGTGGACCCACCCTCTCTCCACCGCCGTCACAGATGTGCTCTTCTTCAACTTCCTCTGCCACGTCACCGACTTGCAGCCGCGGCAGGTCAAGATGGTGTTCGACATGCTGGACTACAGCGCCGTGGGCGAGATCGGCTTCGAGCAGTTCTACATGGTGGTCTGCATCCTGCTGTCACACCAGGCAAGCAGCCAGCGAGGGCCACCACAGGAGGCCGGCCTGGAGGCTGCCTCCACCTGGCCACAGGGAGCCCTTGGGAATTTTCCCTCCTTCACTACAAACTAGGGGAAGAGAAGAGGAGGGGCGGGACGGTTAGTCCCGAGGGGTCTGCCACGTCCCCAGGCGCCCTTGCCCACGGCAGCCTCCCACAAGCCACCCTGGCCCCCTCGGCCCCTCTTCCTGGAGGGCCCCCTGGCGGTTTTCAGACTCCCCAGTGGCCTCCAGCGCCCGCCGCCCTCTGCCGGGAGCTCCCTGCAGGACCAGGGGGGAGACGCTTCCTCTGAGGTCCCTCCTCTCCACGTCCGGTTCTGTGGGCTCGAGGAAGGGACCCCGTGTGGTCAGCCTGGCCCCCAGCGCCACCGTGTTCCCCGCCGTCTCCCCGAGTGGGGCGGTGGCCTGGCTACAGGGTGACCAGCTGATGGCCGCCGCGGGGGACCCTGAGCATGCCCCGAGGTCCGCCTCCTGCTTCTTCCCGCCCCCCCCTCCGGGGCAGGTGCTGCGGCCCAGCCTGGGTCCCCTGGGGCGGGAGAGCCCAGCCCTGCCTGCCTCGCTCTCTCCACCAGAACCACCTGGAGGAGCAGTTCATGTACCGCCACTCGCGGCCCGTGTTCGAGCTGCTGGACCTGGACGGGGAGCTCAAGATCGCCTCCACCAACTTCAGCATGTACCGGTTCCTCTTCAACATCAAGAAGACGCAGCTCAAGGAGCTCTTCCACAACTTCGACGTCACGGGCGACCGCGTGAGTGCACATCCCAGGTGGCCCGCAGGGGGGACAGCCTGCGGCCTAAGGCCTGGGCTGGGGTCGGGAAGCCGGTGCGTGACCCCTGGAGGGCAGGGAGGGGCCGTGCCCGCGGGACAGGAGTGTGGCCTGGAAGCGCTGAGGAGTGGAGAAGGCTTGTAGATCCGAACCAGTAGAAAGGGGGGATTTCTATGACGGGGTCCCAAGAGCGAGATCCTAAGAAAGCTGTGGTGGAGATGGTGAGGTTAAAGGGTCCTCGCTGGGCCCGCGGGGAGCTGAAGTGGAAAAGGAGGGGTGATGCTGGGAAGAGCCTTGGGGACCGCAGCAGCGTCTGCACTTGACCCTTGTCCCTGTGAGAGTCCACAGAGGGGCTCTATGATCACACTATAATCATGTCCTAATCACTGCTCCCGAGTTTCCAAATTTCTAAACACGATAACAAGCCTGTCGTCACGCTGCAGAGTATCCAACCCTTCCTGAGATGATTTTTTTCTTTTCCCCCAACTAAAGTGTCTTAATTATAAGGAATTTAAGGTGTATACAATCTTCTCCACGGACAAGTCCCAGAACAAAGGGAAGGAGAAAAAGAACTTGAAATTGAAATCCACGCTTGTGAAGAAAGTGTTCCACAACGGTGACACCAGCCAGAGGAGTCTCTTGGGAAAATGAGGTCCAGAAGTAGAGAACACAATTAAGAAGACAGCTGTTACGTGTTTAAGAATAAACGTGGGCATTTGCGCAGGCATCTCCCTGTCGCCTTTCACATACGAAGGGTCCAGATGACCTCTACTCAGTCGGCAGGATTTGCAGTTCTGGGGTGCAGCATGGAGCCCGGGGCCAGGCAACCCCACTAGCTTCACTGCAAGGTGAAGCTCCCCTGATCTCTGCCACCAGGGGTCCAGTACTCGCCTCCTCTCCCCTTCCTAGGCAAGACCAGCTGCATGTCAGGCTGCACACTGTCAGGGGTGACATGCCTCCAACCATGTCGCCAGTCGGCGCTAAGGACATGGAGGCTGTCTTCTTCTTTCCTTCTTTCTGAGGCAGAGTCGCAGCATGCTACGCAGGCTGGTCTGCAGCTCCTGGACTCCAGCCTCCCTAGTGCCAGGACTACGGGTGAGTGCCACGGCCCGCTAGGGCTGTCTTCTCAGAACCTGACTCACTCTCTGATGAGTTAGGTGCTTAAGCAGCTGAACCTAATTGACCAGAGTAAAGCAATTACGACATGCCCTTGTATACTTTTAATCCTTGTGTAATTAATGCTTTGAATGATTTAAAAGTATTTTTGGCATTAGGCTTGTGACCCCTCCCTGCCTGATTGTATCATGGTTTTAGTAATAACAACTGCCTACGATATGCTTGCTATGGGGTAAGCAGGGACTTACGTGACCTATATTATCTTTTTTTCCTGTACTGGGGATTGATCCCCCAGGGTGCTCTATTACGGAGCTACATCCCCAGCACTTTTAAAATTCTGAGACAGGGGCTTGCTAAATTGCCCACACTGGCCTTGAACTTGAGATCCTCTTGAGTCATCCTCCCAGATAGCTGGGATTACAGGCCAGGCCACCTGTGCCTGGCTTTGTTTAGCCTTTAAGCCCTGTCAATTAGGTGTCACTATCATCAATTTACAGATGAGGACACTGAGGCCTAGAGAGATTAAGAACCTTACCCAAGAACAGGTGGCTCATACTGGCAGAGCCATGGCTCAAATTCAAGGTCAGCTAAGCCTGCCTTTCTTACCACCAGGGATCTCAGTAACTCACATCCTTTTAACAGATTCTGTTTAAGTTTCAAGCTGGCAATTCACTGGGTCAGAAATCTTACCTGCTTAATGTTAATGACTACGACTCTTACCACAAATCTCTGAGGAACAAGTTTTGGGAGTGAAGAAATACAGGTCATTTATCATAAACCAAGGATTTCTTATGGACACATTGAGGAATACTGACCTGAAGGCCAGTTCAAGCAGTCCCATCATGGAAAGTCAAATTTGATCACCCAGCGTCATGCACAACAGACAAGAACACTGCTCATGGAAGACGGTCATTCCTACATCAAACTTGTGATAGGAATTGTGTTAATTTCTGTGAATCCTCTCCATATTTCCTGTATTAGATGTGGGGTTTTGATAACATGACTGTGACCACACTCAATGTCATTGTCAGCAAAAAAAACTTCTCTCTTTCCCACAATGGTACCATAAAAACTAAACAGAGCCAGCAAAAACAAACTACCAGCTGCAGGCACTTGATGTCACATCTGTTTTCCACACAGGGACAACAGTCTCTCTCTCTCTCTCTCTCTCTCTCTCTCTCTCTCTCTCTCTCTCTCTCTCTCTCTCTCTCTCTCTCTCTCGGAGCTGTTGTGAGCACCCACAAGATGCACCACCTCTCACAGCCCCGCCCTTCCCTTCCTCTGACTTGAACCATCCTTGCGTAATCACCTTCCAAGGAGGACTGACTCCTTGGGCCAACAAACCCAAGCCCTCCTGTGAGGCAGTGAGGCACCGCCAGCCCTCGCTGCCCAGCTCCTCGCCCCTGCACGCATGGCCCTACAGCCCGCCTCTTCTGGGGCAGCCTCCATGGCTTTTGCCGCCAGATAGCTCTAGGAGTTAGGTGTGGTTTTAGAGGAAGAAACTGCACTGTGACCACTGTGACAGTTTCTCTTCCATCTTCCAGGGATGGTCCTGAGATGTAGAAAGGTAACCATGGGCTGGTTTTTTTTTTTTTTTTTTTTTTTTCCCCAGATATGGCCACTAACACCACACAAAAATACTAAATCCTTTGTTTCAGAAAAGGGCAGGGAAGTTTTTAGTTTGAATCCATTCCATTTATTGATTCTTAGTTCTTGCACTATAGGAGTCTTATTAAGGAAGTTGGGCCTAATCCAACATGATGGAGATTTGGGCCTACTTTTTTTTCTGTTAGGCGCAGTGACTCTGGTTTAATTACAAGGTCCTTGATCCACTTTGAGTTGAGTTTTGCACATGGTGAGAGATAGGGGCTTAATTTCATTTTGTTGCATATGGATTTCCAGTTTTCCCAGCATCATTTATTGAAGAGGCTATCCTTTCTCCAGCATATGTTTTTGGCGCCTCTGTCTAGTATGAGGTAATTGTATTTATGTGGGTTTGTCTCTGTGACCTCTATTCTGTACCACTGGTCTACAAGTCTATTTTGGTACCAATACCATGACGTTTTTGTAGTAGTAATTGCTCTGTAGTATAAAATCTGGCATAGTGATGCCACCTGCTTCACTTTTCTTACTAAGGATTGCTTTTAGCTATTCTGGGCCTCTTACTTTTCCAGATGAATTTCATGACTGCTTTTTCTAAGAAAAATCAGTGAGGTGAATAGAGAGCCTACAGAATAGGATCAAATTTTTACCACAAGCACATCAGATAGAGCACTAATCTCTAGGATATATAAAGAACTAAAAAAATCTTAACATCCAAAAAAATATAACGCAATCAATAAATGGGCCAAGGAGCTGAACAGACAATTCTCAGAAGATGATAACAGTCAACAAATATATGAAAAAATGTTCAACATCTCTAGTAACTAGAGAAATGCAAATCAAAACTACTCTAAGATTTCATCTCACTCCAGTCAGAATGGCAGCTATTAAGAATACAAACAAGGGCTGGGGATATAGCTCAGTTGGTAGAATGCTTGCCTTGCATGCACACGGCCCTGAGTTCAATCCCCAGCACCACACACACACACACACACACACACACACACACACACACAAAAAGAATACAAACAATAGCCAGGCATGGTGGCGCACGCCTGTAATCCCAGCATGTTGGGAGGCTGAGGCAGGAGGATCGTGAGTTCAAAGCCAGCCTCAGCAATGGCGAGGCACTTAGCAACTCAGTGAGACCCTGTCTCTAATAAAATACAAGAAAGGGTTGGGGATGTGGCCCAGTGGTCGAGTGCCCCTGAGTTCAATCCCCAGTACAAAAAAAAAAAAAAAAAAAGCGTTGGCAAGGATGTGGGGGTAAACGCACACTCATACATTGCTGGTGAGACTGCAAATTGATGCAACCAATATGGAAAGCAGTATGGAGATTCCTTAGAAAACTTGGAATGGGACCACCATTTGACCCAGTTATCCCACTCCTCAGTTTATACCCAAGGGACATAAAAACAGCATATTATAGTGACGCAGCCACATCAATGTTTACAGCAGCACAATTCACAATAGCTAAATTGTGGAAGCAACCTAGATGTCCTTCAGTAGATGAATGGATAAAGAACCTGTGGTATATGTGATACACACACACACACACACACACACACACACACACACACACAAAATGGACTATTACTCAGCATTAAAAGAGAATAAAATCATGGCATTTGCAGGTAAATGGGTGGAGATAGAGAATATCATGCTAAGTGAAGTTAGCCAACCCCCAAAAACCAAATGCCAAATGTTTTCTCTGATATGAGAATACTAATCAATAATGGGGGCGGGCATGGAGGAATGGAGGAACTTTAAATAGGGCAAAGGGGAGGGAGGGGAAGGGAGGGGGCAGGGGGCAGGAAAGACAGTGGAATGAGATGGTCATCATTACCCCCAGTACATGTATGAAGACACAAATGGTGTGACTCTTTGTGTACAACCAGAGACATGGAAAATTGTGCTCTGTATGTGTACTATAAATTGAAATGCATTCTGCTGTCATGTATAGCAAATTAGAATAAATAAATTTAAAAAAAGAAGAAAGAAAAAGAAAAAAAAAGAAAGGGGCAGGGAGGGAAGAATGAACCAAAGACAGGAAGCATACCACTAAGGCGAGCTCCCCTTACCTGGAAGTCAGGGTGGCTTGCGAAGGCTGTCGTGAATTGGCTCACATTAAAACCTTTCCTTTCAGATGCACCTCCATAAACTGGATGGTTCTAGAGCAGTGTCAGGAAACAGCATTTATCTCTAATGGGTCCAGACTAAAATTCGGTGTGAAAATGAAAATTCAAATGCACCAGTGACACTCCTTTGTGTACCAAGGAGTACAAAGTAAACAACCTATCAATATCAACTTTAGGTGCTTTTTTTCTCAATTTATGTTAAAAACATTTTTTAGATGTGCATATAGACCTGGGAGTGTAGCTCAGAGGTGGAGGGAGTACCTTGCTATGTGCAAGGCCCAGGTTCAATCCCCAGCACTGCAAAAAAAATAAAGTGTGTATAGATGGTTTGAGTTAATAAACTGAGCGTGGATTGAGCTAATAAACTGAGTTTCCACAGTCGCATTGGAACTTCTCGGTCACACGTATGTTCCATGGTGTGGTCCACGGAGGTACAGGAACAGCAGGCCTGACAGATGCTGGTGCAGCCCTGGGCAGGTTCCCCCATGATCTGTATCAGCCACAAGTACAGGATTTTGAAGGAAGCTAAGGCAGCTAAGCCACCCTCCACCAGCGCTCAGTCTCCCATTTCCTCACCACTTTAAGCCTCTGGCCACGAAGATCAGCAACCAGAGCAACTGCACTGACATCTGCCCAAATGGGACCCTTGCTCACGTGAGCAGCCCGCACTTCATCCCTTCAGAGGGCGACAGGCTGAAGGGGCCACGTCCTAAGAGACCCCAACAGAAACCACAGGAGGCTGGAGCACAGGGCACCAGCTGCTCTTCTTCCCTGTCCTCCCCAGTAAGAAACTTGGCACAGCTGGAGGTGCACGCAAGGCGCCTGTCCCAGCAGGAAGACTGGGTAAAAAGCACGCTGCAGGGCTAGGGTTGTGGCTCACTGACCGAGCACTTGCCTTGCATGTGTGGAGCACTGGGTTCCATCCTCAGCAGCACATAAATAAATTAAATAAAGGTATTGTGTCCATCTACAACTTAAAAAAAAAAAAAAAAAAAAAAAAGCATAGTGCATTAAAAACTACCAGAAAACAAGAACTCCCCATTAATGGGAAAGACAGATGGAAAAAGCCAAATCAGGGGCTGGGGTTGTGGCTCAGCGGTAGAGCGCTCGCCTAGCACGTGCGCGGCCCGGGTTCGATCCTCAGCACCACATACAAGTAAACACATTGTGTACAACTAAAGTAAATAAATATATATTTAAAAAAAAAAAAGAAAAAGCCAAATCAGGACTGTCACCCTCACTCCTTTCCCAGCCCCAGAGAGATTTCTAAGGTCTCAGAGTGGGAAGGGGGAGTCTTTCTACCTCAGCATGTTTGGATTGACAGTTTCACAGGCACACATCGCCTATTCTGAAAACCATTTAAAAATTCGAACAAAACAAAACCTGCCACTTTGATCCAAAAATGGATAATAAATGAGCTTAGTGTTTCCAAAAAACTGAACTGTGAATTGGTCTGCAGCATGATTTTAGGAGAGAGAGAAGACGAGCTGTCTTAGACCAAGACGTGAGAGCAGAAGGGGAGCTCGTCTGCAGGACTGCGCAGGAGTCAGCACCGCCCAGCTGGGCTTGGGGACAGGGTCTTGTTGTTCACTGGGCTGAGGCTTCAGGAAGGAGGAAACCTTCACACACTCATTAGAACGAGATGGATCACCCTTATGGAGAGAGCAACAGATACAACCCCGAATAAAGGCAAAGACAAAGAGAAAAATTAAACTTTTTCTTTTTTATAAAAAGCACAAAACCCTACATACTAAAATTATACACATCAAGTATTGGTCCAATCTTATATATCAATCTATGAACAATTAAACAGCACCATGGTTTTCTTACCTAGGTTAAACATGCCCAGAAAATTGTTATTCAAAGTTTATGTTCCTTTAAAATAAAATAACTCTTAGAGAATCTTCAATAAACAAGACCTTTTACCAACCATAGATTATTGATGACATCACCAAATTTCCTTAAGAAAAATCAATTTAAACATTTTTTTTTCCAGTTGATGAACACTGAGAGATGCTGCTATTCGTTGTGGCACACAATGAACAAAAACTTTTGGATGAGGGCAGTGTACTGAAATACCCTCCCAGCTCCGCCTCTAGACAGAAAACTTCTCCTTTGGAATTAATGCTGCTGTCTTCTCTTGAATTTAGATTCAACCATCAACAAGCAGATTAGATGTAGCCACAATCTTTAAAATGATTGAATAACATTAGGGAAGTAGTTAAAGCTCTCAGAAACATGATAAGTTACAGTTATAGATATACTCAATCAGGCTATAGGAGATTTAATACCATTTTAAACAATGCATTTAGACTCATTAGCAGTTTCATTTTGTCACTTTAACTAACAAGGTGCTCACACCCAAGTAGCTGTGGAGGTGTGCCACCCCCCAGCACGTCACCCGCGCTCCTTGCTCCCCGCTCCCCTTCCTCCCTCACGGATGCTCCAGGGCACAGCCTGTCCCGGGTGAGCCCCCCTCCTCTCTCAGAGCCAACCTTTAAGGGGCTCCAACTTAAACACAGCCCTGGGCAGCTTTAGTCAGCCACAGCACAGAAGACTCAGGCCTTCCCAGATTTCTCAGTCCCCAAATTGACTTTGCAGATGGTTCTTAACTTGCCTCTTTGTGAGGAAAGATGAGAGAAGAACTGTCATCTGCTGTGGCTGAGGGTAACAGTGAACTAGGGAGCACTGAGATCTAAAGTGCTGCCGCGTCACTGCTAATGTGAAAGTGACACCAGCAAACCTTTCACGCTGTGGATTCTTAGTCCTAAGTTTCTCTGCACGTTCTCCCAGGCACAGAAAGACTGGGCTTTCCCTGCACGCCTGCAAAGCCAGGACAGCCTGCACTGCGTTGCCTTGTGGTGGGAACAGTTAGGGACCCATGCTTCCCGCCTGGGACTGCGTGCCTGGGGCAAGGTAGGCGATGCAAAGGTGCACACAGAGAAGAGAGTAAGGAAGGGACATTACGGTGGTGACCTTCTAAGCCAGACATGAAAACAGCTGTCTGTGTAGGCATTCCAAAATACCTACGCTGTAACCGAGGATCAGGTGGGAATCAGAAACAGGACTGAATGGACTAATTATTGCCTAGTGTTCAGAAGGATGCCGGCCACCAGACGTGCTTAAGGCACCCAAACTTAGTGTAACTGTCAATAAGGAGCTCAACATGGGGGGATGGGAAAAGCAACACTGAAACACAACTTGCCAGTCTTACTCCTTCATGGCTAAATATGAAATGAGATAACCAAAAAACCAGAACAGAAATGAATCTCAAATACTGCTCTTTTCAGATTCTACCAAAAAAAATTATGACCATTATTGGTGGCATCTGGAAATTATATAATCTGATAGATGTTTTAAAAATCCAGTATTCAAAGGTGCTTGGTGCTGCTCTTCATGGTTACAATGTTCCACTTACAGTCCAAATCACTGAAATTCAGCCATTAAGTAATTGCTGAGTGTTTTAAAATAAATGGTTATCTATTTCTTAACTGCCTCTCAAATTAGAAATTGTAATTACATGAGTCTCAAAGGCTGGCTCTTTGTGTTGTATTATTTTTGTTGGTCTCCATCACAGATGGAATTTTTCACTGGTAATTCCTCAGAACTAAATGCATTCATAGGGAATTCAGAGCAGTGAAAATAAGTTTCACGCCACAGAGTTGAAAACGACAACCACAATAAAAAGGAGAGGAGGGAGCCAGGCTCGGCTCAGTTCTCGACCGGGGTTGGGTTGTGCACGGGCTGGCTCACGATCACCTGCACGACGTAGTCCTTCGGGATCTTGAGCTCCTCCAGCTTCATTCTGTCGGTGAGAGGTCTGCCCGAGAAGAACCACCGCTGGCTCCCCGGCTCCACCCCCTCGGCTGCGTGCAAGCGCCTCTTCATGTGGAACACCGTGTCCGTGCTGCGCACCACAAGCCTGAGGTCTTTGCCCGTGGAGAGGCGCAGTCGGAGCTGGGACTCATATCCAGAGTTGGGTGGTGGCTCAGGGATGTCCAGAGTCTCTGTGTCGCTCTTTTCCTCTATCATGTTGATTGGCGGTGCCAAGCAATACACCGGAAGCTGGTATCTGCTCCCCAGTTCATCGTAGCACTCTGTAAGTGCACCTTCAGGAGAGAAGACACAGACATGAGCTTCAGTGAACGTATTCCTGTTTGCATCCTAAAAACTGCTCATGCTTCTCTTGCTAGCACGCCATGGCAGAGAAAGGCATTAAATGATGCCAGTCACTGTCTGCTGATCAGCAGTGACAACCAAGTCCTGGGTACACTCTGTATATCTAATTTTACATTAACCAGGACCCCAGCTCTTACCTCTTCTAAGTCATTTAAACCCCAGCTCACAATTCCAGGAAGATAGAAAGGAAGGGAGATGGGTGCACACAATTCAAATTTACTATTATTAGTGCTTAGAACAAATTAAAGGGAAATTCACATTACATTGGTATATCTTTTTAAGAAACGAATCCATTACCTTAAACAAACAAAAAACAAGAAAAAAAGAAAGGAGCCGGGCGCGGTGGCGCACGCCTGTAATCCCAGTACTTTGGGAGGCTGAGGCAGGAGGATTGCGAGTTCAAAGCCAGCCTCAGCAATGGCGAGGCACTTAGCAACTCAGTGAGACCCTGTCTCTAATAACAAATACAAAAAAGGGCTGGGGATGTGACCCAGTGGTCGAGTGCCCCTGAGTTTAATCCCCGGTACCACAAAAAAAAAAAAAAAAAAGGGGGTGGGTGGGGTGGGGCTGGGGTTGTGGCTCAGCGGTAGAGCACTCACCTAGCACGTGCGCAGCCCGGGTTTGATCCTCAGCACCACATAAAAATAAAGGCATTGTGTACAACTAAAGCAAATAAATAAATTTAAAAAAAGAAAAAGAAAAAAAGAAAGGAAGTCCAATTCACAAGTGTTCCTGAGCAGCACCGCACTGCCTGGACCCGGCACTGACATGCTGTACTTGTCCAGAAATCCTTGGTTCTGAGAGCAGACCAGAGACAGCAGCTGCACCATGTGTTTCCGAGTTTCCATCCTAACAAAGAAAAACTTAAACAAACTAAAGTCCCAACTCCTTCTAGATCTGAGAGAGGGGTAAGGTCACAGGGCAAACCACGGTCCCCCAAGAGTGGCCAGCCAGCCAGGAGAATACAGAGAACCACAATTTACTCAAGCAGAAACCCAGGAGCTGAGGGGCTGGGATGTGGCTCAGCAGTAGGGCGCTCGCCTAGCACGTGCGCAGCCCGGGTTCGATCCTCAGCACCACGTAAAAATGCATGCATTGTGTACAACTAAAAAGCAAATAAATAAAAAGATTTGCCCTCAGAGTAGGGTCAGGCCAAATAAATACCTAAAAAAAAAAAAAAAAAAAAAAAAAAGAAGCCCAGGAGCTGAAACCTCTGGGGAACTAGAACAGAGCAGGAAAACCTGAATGGTGACTGGCAAATGGCTGGAGGCCCAGGACAGACAAATCTTAGGGGAACCTGAAAAGGGACCCAGCCCTGGGGGTGGGGAGAGAAAACACCTTTGTGGGTTTTAACTCCTGGAGTTCAACTACCTCCTCATAGCAAATATCAGAGAAAAATTCCCTGTGCTTCTGGAAAAGAGGGCATAAGGAACTGTCTTAAACACACCAGAGCACACTGCCCTCAGGAGAAACTAACTAGAGCCTAACCTGCTGGGATTACATCAGAGTCCAACTGACCCGTGGGGAGGGAAACACCTAATGCCTGCCCCCTCCAGCCATCCTGTCCTACCTAAGGTGGTGATTATGATGAGAAGGCCTGAGAAGTTCACAGCTTGAGGTTCAGACTCACAGGCTGAGGCCTAGTCACAGGACTCTAGAAGCTCCCCCTCCCACACACACCTTACTCCAGGCTTATTTATAGCAGTTCCCTTTGCCAAAAAGCCATGCCTTTCAACAAAAAATGATAAGATATGAAAAAGCAATGAACAGTTTGAAGAGAGAGAACAAACCAGGGACTCAGATGTAACAGGGATGTCAGAATCATCAGACTGGGACTTTAAAACAGTTGTTATTGGGCTGGGGTTGTGGCTCAGTGGCAGAGCGCTCGCCTCGCACGTGCACGGCCCGGGTTCGATCCTCAGCACCACGTAAACATAAATGTATTGCCTTGTGTACAACTAAAGTAAATAAATAAATATTCAAAAAAAATAAATAAATAAAAAAAAAAGAGTTGTAATTAACATGTGAATGTCTAAGCAAACAAAGAAGGGCAATGCAACCAGGAAGATGGAAGTCTAAGGAAGAACTCAAAATGCTTGAGAACAAAACCACTGTGACAGAAATGAAAAATATCTTGATGGGCTTATTAATAAACTGGACATGGACAAGGAAGGAATCTTGGAGTTGAAGGATATCTCAGTGAAAACCTAAAACTGCAAAGCACAGAGAGGAAAAAAGACTGGGCAGGGGAACCCAACCAAATGAAAACCCCAAACAGAATATCCAAGAACTGTGGGACAGCTACAGAAGTTATAACTTATACACAATGGGGTACCAGGAGAAGAAATAAACAGGAGATATTTGAAACAATTATGATGGAGAATTTCCCCAACTCATCTTCAGACACTACAGCACAGATCCAGGAAACTCAGAGAGCATCAAACATAAATGTCAGAAAAATTACACTTTGACATGTATCTTTTTAAAACTGTATAAGGTAAAAGACAAGCTCCTGACAGAAGCCAGATGTAGAAAACAAATTTTCCCCATAGAAAAGAAAGAAAAATAAGAGACAGAGGGCTGGGGTTGTGGCTCAGCAGTAGAGCGCTCGCCTAGCCCATGTGCGGCCCGGGTTCGATCCTCAGCACCATGTAAAAATGAAAGGCATTGTGCACAACTAAAACAAATAAAAACAAATACATAAATATTTAAAAAAAAAAAAAAAAAAAAAAACAAGAGACAGAGAAAGATGGAAGGGGGATTACACCCGACTTTCAGAAACCATGCAAGCAAGAAATGAAATGGGCTGAAATGTTTAAAGCATTGAGAGGAAAAAAAAACTACCTAGAATTCCGTATCCTGTGAAATAACCTTCAAAAATGAAGAAGAAAGGCTCTCTCAGAAAACAAAAACCAAGAAAATGTTTCCAGCAGACCTGCTTTGCAAGAAACACTAAAAGAAACTTTAAGAGTTGAAAGAGGATAAATGATCTAGGTCAAAAACTCGGGTCCACATAAAGTAAGGAAGAACACTGGAGAAGGAACAATGCAAAGCAGGAACTTTTATTTTTCTTATTTGTAATTGATCTAACATAAAAATTTGTTCAAAGCAACAGTGTATTCAATTATGTATGCTTATTTATGTATTTGTATATAATATATATAAGCTTATATACTTGAAATTAATGAAATCAATGACACAAAGGACATGAGGAACTAGGTTATTTTATTTTTTAATATTTATTTCTTAGTCATAGTTGGACACGATGCCTTTATTTTATTTATTTATTTTCATGTGGTGCCGAGGATCAAACCTAGCACTGCACACGTGCTAGGCCAGCACTTTACCACTGAGCCACAACCCCAGCCCAGGGTTATTTTATTATAAGGCATCTACACTACCTGTAGAGCATTATAGTGTTTTAGGAAGACAACCACTAAAAATGTGAAAGGAGTATACTTGATATGCTAAGAAAGGAAAGATGATAGAATTACCAAATACTCAACTAAAACCAAAAAAGAAAGAAAAGGAATGAAAGACAAAAATGGGAATAAGAACAGGGACAACAAACAGTAACAGACACAGTAGATATTAACTACTGACATTAAACACTAGTTATCTAAATGTACCAAATAAATAGAATGGATTGGGAGGGGGTGGAAGCTGGAGAAAGATGTACCATGCTAACACTAATCAAAACAAAGTGGGAGTAGATATATTAATTTCAGGTGGAGTAGACTTCAAAGTAAGGGATGTCATCAGGATAATGGGAAGCATTAAATAATGATACAGGGGTCAGTTCTTCAAGATATGATAATAGTCCTTAACACGTATGCACCTAACAACAGAGCAGAAAGATGAATACGAGAGACAGAAAGGACGAATCCATTACTGTGACTGGAGCCTTTAACTCTCCTCCTCAGTGAGAAACAGATCCACCAGGCAGAAAATCAGAAACAACACATTTAAACTCAACACCACCACCAGTCAATTGGATATAATGGACAAAATTAAACTATTCCATCTAACAGCAGAATAGACATTCTGCAAGCTCACATGGAACATTCACCAATATTCTAAGGCATAAAACATCTTTTAACAAACCTAAAGGAACAGAAATCAGACAAAGCTGGCTCTCAGACTATGAACAATCAATATTCATGGATATTAAGCAATACATATCTAAATAACACATAGGTCAAAGAAGAAATAAAGATAAATTAATAAAATATTTTGAATTAAATAAAAGTACAATTTAGGAAAATTTATAATGCTTATATCAGAAAAGAAAAAAAGATCTAGCTGGACATGATTACAGGTACACACCTGAAATCTCAGCTGAGGCAAGAGGATTGCAAATTCAAGGCCAGCCTAAGCAACTTATTGAGACCCTGTCCCTTTAAAAAAATTTTTTTAAAAAGGGCTGGGGATGTGGCTCAGTGGTTAAGCATCCCTGGGTTCAATCCCTAATACCAAAAAAAAAAAAAAAAAAAAAAAAAAAAGTCTAAAAATCAATCACCTAAGCTTATACCTTAGGAACTATAAAAGAGCAAATTAAATCTAAAGTTAAGAAGAAAAAAAAAATTGAATAGAAATCAATGAAATTGAGGGGGCTGGGGCTCAGTGGTAGAGCGCTTGCCTAGCACGTGTCAGGCCCTGGGTTCAATCCTCAGCACCACATAAAAATAAACAAATAATCTACAACTACAAAAAAAAAAAAAAAAAAAAAAAAAAAAAAGACATTGAAAACCAGAAATCAATGGAGGGAAAAAAAAAAAAAAAATCAATGAAACTACAAGCTGATTCAATGAAAACATCAATACAATTGGTAAGCCTCTCATCAGGTTTAACCAAGAAATGAGAGGACACAAGTTACTACTATTAGAAATGAATGAGGGGGAGCCGGGCATGGTGGCCCACTCCTGTAATCCCAGCACTTGGGAGGCTGAGGCAGGAGGATTGCGAGTTCAAAGCCAGCCTCAGCAATGGCGAGGTGCTTAGCAACTCAGTGAGGCCCTGTCTCTAATAAAATACAAAAAAGGGCTGGGGATGTGGCCCAGTGATTGAGTGCCCCTGAGTTCAATCCCCAGTACCAAGAAAAAGAAAAAAAGAAAAAGAAAAGAAATGAATGAGGGGACATAACTTCAGATCTATGAATACTATGAACAACCTATACAAATTTGATAACTTAAGCAAAACGGACCAATTCTTTAAGAAACAGAATACGTAAGAACAATCTCAATAGGCTTATATTTACTAAATTAAATCAATAATAACCTTCCAAAGCAGAAAGCACCAGTTTCAGCTGGATTCACTGGTAAATTCTAACATTTAAGAAATTTTCTACAGTCTCTTTCAGAGGATAGATAAGAAATATTTCCTAACTCATTCCATGAGACCAGCATTACCATAATACCAAAAACAGACAAAAACATTACAGGAAAGTTACAGACTAATACTGGGAGGTGGTAGAAAATTTAGGACAGAGACCTAGTTGGTGGAAGTAGGTCACTGGGGTGTGTCCTTGAATGGTACAGATAGATGTCCCCAGCCCCACTCTCCATTTCCTGGTAGGGATGAGATGAGTGGCTTCGCTCCACACGCCCTCCCTGCTCACAAACCCACAGCAATGGGGCCAAGCAACTGTGGACTGAAACCTCTGAAACCTTGAGCCAAAATAAACCTTTCCTCCTTTAAGTTGAATTTCTTAGGCATTTTGTCACGGTGATGGAAAGCTAACACACAGACCCAACAAGAAAAACCACACAATCCCATCAACAGACTATCCCATCAACAGATGCAGTTGCATCTGACAAAACCCAACATCTATTCATGATAAAAGCTCTCAGTAAAAGGAACGGAGAGGAACTTCCTCAACTTGATGAAGACCTCGAGAAACTCCAGAGCTGACATCATATTTAAAGGTAGAAATTCGAAGCTTTCCCATTAAGACTAGAACAAGGCAAGGATATCCTGTCTCACTGCTGTTTTAAACAACACAGTGGAGATCCTAGCTAAGGTAATAAGAAAAGGAAATAACAGACATATAGATTGGGAAGGAAGAAATAAAACTGTTTGCAGATGTTATGATATTCATGTAAAAAATCTGAAAAAAATGCTCCCAGCACTAATAAGTGAACAAACCCAAGTTGCAAGATAGATATAAAAGTCAACTGCTTAGGCTGGGGTTGTAGCTCAGTGGTTGAGCGCTTGCCTTGCATGTGTGAGGCACTGGGCTCGCTCCTCAGCACCACATTAAAAAATAAATAAATAAAGATATTGTGTCCATTTACAACTAAAAAACAAGAAAAGCGTAAAAAAAAAAAGTCAAGGGGCTGGGGTTGTGGTTCAGTGGCAGAGTGCTTGCCTAGCATGTGCAAGGCCCTGGGTTCAATCCTCAAGCACACATAAAAATAAATAAATAAATAAAGGTACTAGGGCTGGGGTTGTGGCTTAGCGGTACAGTGCTCGCCTAGCACGTGCGCGGCCTGGGTTAGATCCTCAGCACCACATAAATAAACACATTGTGCACAACTAAAGCAAATAAATAAATATTTTTAAAAAATAAAGGTACTATGTCCAACTACACCTAAAAAATAATTAAAAAAAAAAAGTCAATTGCTGTACTATACAAATAATGGATGTGTGGAATTTAAAGTTATAAACAACGGCATGTACATTAGTGCTCCCCTAAATCAAACATTTAGGTATAAATCTAACAAAATATCTAGAAGAAAATGACAAAATTTTGATAAAACAAATCCAAGAATCGATAAAGTGAGAGCCTGTGTTCTGGAGAGGAAGACAACACCATCAACATGTCAACTCTTCCCAACTTGTCTAAAATTTCGAAGGAATGCTAATTGAAATCCCAGCAAGTTATTGTATGAGTACTGACGAACTGTCTCTAATGTTATTATGGAGAGGTCAAAGACCCCAAATAGCCAATACAACACTGAAGGAGAAAACGGAGGTGGAAGACACCATTACCTGAGTTTAAGATTTATTATAAACCTACAGTCTGCAAGACAGGATGGTGTTGGTTAAAGAAGATCAATGGAACAGAATAAGAGAAACTTACCCACATGAATACAGTCAACTAGTTTTTTTGGGGGGTGGGTGGGGGGACTGGGGATTGGATTCAGGAGTATTTTACTGGTGGAGTACATCCCCAAATATTTTTATTTTTTATTTTAAATTTTGAGACAAGGTCTAAGTTGCTAAGTCTGGCCTCAAACTTGTGATCCTTCTACCTCAGCCGCTAGGTTGCTGGGATTACAGGAGTTTACCATCATGCGCGGCTGATCTTGATAAAGAAGCAAAGGCAATACAGTGGAGAAAAGACAATCTTTTCAACAAATGGTGATTGAACGAATAATCATCTACATAAAAAAAAAAAAAAAAAGAATCTAAACACAAACTTAGTATGCTTTACAAAAAAACAAAAACAAAAACAAAACCTCGAAATGGATCACAGAACTAAATGTAAAACACAAAACAAAAACTCCTAATAAGGCATCACAGGAGAAAATCTAAAAGATGTTGGGTTTGGCAGTGATCTGTCAGAGAGGACACCAAATACACAATCCATGATAGAATTCATAAACTGGTATTTATTAAAACTAAAAATTTCTATTCTGCAAAAGACATTGTCCAAACATAAGTATACAAATTAATTAATTAATTTAAAAATCAAGCCATAGACTGGGAGAAATATTTGCAAAAGGCATATTTGGCACAGGACTGTTATTTTGTAAAACAAATAGAAAACTCTCTCAAAATGAAACAGTAAGAAAACAATTTGATTCTTTTTTTTTTTTTTTTTTTTTTTTTTTGTACCGGGGATTGAACTCAGGAGCACTTGACCACTGGGCCACATCCCCAGCCCTCTTTTGTATTTTATTTAGAGACAGGGTCTCACTGAGTTTCTAAGTGCCTCGCCATTGCTGAGGCTGGCTTTGAACTCGAGATCCTCCTGCCTCAGCCTCCCAAGTGCTGGGATTACAGGCGTGCGCCACCGCGCCTGGCAACAATTTGATTTTTAAGAATGTACTGAAGGGGCTGGGGCTATGGCTCAGCGGTAGAGCGCTTGTCTCGCATGTGTGAGGCCCTGGGTTTGATCCTCAGCACCACAAAAATAAAATAAAGGTCTTGTGTTTCACCTACAACTAATAAAATATTTTTTAAATGCACTGAAAATCTTAACAGTCACTTCATAAAGATATATGAGTGGAGAGTAAGGTATGATAAGGGTGCTCCACATCACACGTCACCAGGGACACACAAATCTGAACAAGGAGATACCACTACACGCCTACTAACGGCCCCAACCCAGAACACTGGCAATGGTAAATGCGGGTGAGTGCGCAGAGCAATAGGAACTGCCTGCCGTTCACTGACGGTGGGAACGCAGGGCGGTATAGTCACTTTGAAAACTAAACACACTTTTACTAAATGATTTGGTCATTGTGCTCCCAAAGGATGAAACTTACACCCACACAAAAACCTGCACTTGGTTGTTTACAGAAGCTTTATTCACAACTGCCAAAATTTGGAAGCAAGCAAGCACACTCCCTTCAGCAGAGGTGTGGATAAAGAGTGGTACATCCAAACAATGGAGTTTCATTCAGCGCTAAAAGGGTGATGCACTATCATGCTACGAAAAGGACACAGGGGAAACTTAGTGCATACTACTAACTGAAGGAAGTCAGTTTGAAAAGGCTGTATACTATCTAATTCCAAGTATTTGATATTTTGGAAATGGCAAAACTACCGAGATAATGAAAAGATCAACAGCTGCCAGGGGATAGGGTGGAGGGAGGAATGAACAGGTGGAAGGATTTTCAAAGCAGTGAAACTACTCCTCATGGTGCTATTAATGGCGGACAAGTGTTATTATAGATTCATCCAAACCCACAGAATGTGCAGCACTAAGAGTGACCCGAGGGAGACTATGGACTTTGGGTTCTAACGATGTATCTCAATGCAGATTCATCAGTGTTAACAAACATTTCATTCTGGTTGTAGAGGCGGATAAGAGGGAGGCCATGCATATGTAGGGGCAGGGGATACAAAGGAAATCTTTATACCTTCTGTATAATTTGGCTGTGAATTTAAACTGCTCTAGGGCTGGGGTTGTGGTGCAGCGGCAGGGCGCTCGCCTCACACGTGCGCGGCCCGGGTTCGATCCTCAGCACCACGTAAACATAAATGTGTGTACAACTAAAGTATTATGTACAACTAAAGTAAATAAATAAACATTTAAAAAAATAAAATAAACTGCTCTAAAAAATCTTTATTTAAAAAATAACACAAGTAAGTAGAGATCATTCAAATAAGGTTTAATTTCATTTTAAAGGTATAGTTTTATGGGTTACCCTCTTTCCAAATTAAGTATCTGGGATCATAAAGCACCAATAACAATAACATTTATTTACATAAAGCACCAATAACAATAACATTTGTTTACATTATAGCCCACAAGTGAACATTACCTCAGAATTCCCTATCAGAGCAGGCTGATTCATTTTTGGTCAGACTCTTTTTAACAATATACTCCCAATCCTCCACCTTTAATGGTTTCTGATCTCTTCACTAGAAGCAAAACCACTCTGGCTAGTAGTGATTTCCAACACACCACCTCTTTAGGACCTAGTAAGGATCACTAGAGAACAATCCTCCCTCTCCAGAGCCATGGACACTTACTGAATACACAGGGCAAGTCACTGGCACCTACAAAGGCGGCTGAGACAGTCAAGACTTTCCCTGACCCACAGAAGCTTCTAATGAAGGCAAGCAGACACAACACACCCACTACAGATTAAGTACAAACTGATAATTCTGAAGAATCAAACACAGATGCTGAAACATCAGAGAATAGAAACTGACAGAGGTCAGTGAAGTCAACAAGGAGAAATTCTGCATTCTGGGCATGACTTCAAAGACACCCAAAGACACCCAAGAAACAGGAATGATATGGAAATAAGTAACTACAAGTAGGGTGTGGATACTGAGCGGCCAAACCTGGCTGAGGTGGAATATGGACTCGGGGATGGGAAATGACTAAATAGGAAGCAAGAGTGAAAACCTGGGAGTGAGGTCCAGGAGTTCAGACTTACTACTAAGAAACTACTGGAGGTGGAACACAGGTGTAAGAGACATTCCTTCAACAAATATCCAATGCCTATCATATCTAAAGATGTTCTACCCGGAACTCAGGGAGCGCTGGGGACCAGGCTGAAGCCTGCAGATTATTTTACCATCTACAAAGGGGACTGGCTGAGTGGAGGCAGCGGGGTCTGCAAAGGTAATTACCTGACTCTGCAAAGTAAAAAAACTGACCTGAGAAAATCAATGGTAACTGGCAGGAGCCAGTTACATGTTAGATTTGATGGAAAGTAAAACAGAAAAATCACCCAATCGGGAAACCTGAGAGAAAGAAAAAGGGAAAATTTAGGGTTATAAGATTGTCTGCTTAGTTTTTTATTTGCTTCAGGTTCAGTTAGATACTTCAATTGAATTATCTGTAGGTCCCTGAAGAAAAAGAATGGGGAAAGGGTAAAAGTTTAGAGAGCAATAATCTCCAACGTACAAGTTTAAATATAAAAGCAAACACTTTGGGGCGCTTCTTAGCTCTAACTCTACCAAGGCACTTCATATACATTAACACTTAACCCTCCCAAGAGCAGTACAAGGTAAGTCTATTATACCCATTTTACAGAGGAGAAAATTGAAACAGAAGGAACTTTTTGTCCTGGGTCCCACAGCTAGTTAAGTGACAGAGTGAAATAATGAGATTCTTCAAGAAGTGAAAGCGTTAACATAAAGATGAGAACCTAGAGCTGGGCGCGATGGCGCGTGCCTGTAATCCCAGCACTTGGGAGGCTGAGGCAGGAGGATCGCGAGTTCAAAGCCAGCCTCAGCAATGGTGAGGCACTTAGCAACTTAGTGAGACCCTGTCTCTAAATAAAATACAAAAAAAGGGCTGGGGATGTGACCCAGTGGTCGAGTGCCCCTGAGTTCAATTCCCAGTTACCCCCCGCCACACACACACACACAAAAGATGAGAACCTAGAGGAAAAGGTAAGGCAAAGTACCAAAGGGAGGAAGACCTGAAGTGGATCACAAGGGCAGAGAACCAGAGCACCGACTGCAGCGCACCAACCTGTTGACACCTGCCAACAAGGTCAGTGACAGCTCACAAGAAGCGAAAGACAGGACCCTGATGCAAGAGCAAAAAGAAAAGGTGGCCAAGAAGTTTCAATGGCACAGGGATGCCACGTGTAGTGACAACATGGACGCAGTACTGTTATTGTCTCAAGGTAGAGAAGTTTGATTGAAGAGACCCCATGCTTTTAAATGCAAAGGGGAAGAAACCACTTTAAAAGTTGATTATGTGGGGATTTTCCTACCTTTCCAAAATTGCATTTAGCCATGCCTGCGTTTGCAATTAATAAAGGTTTTAATCACCACCCACTGGCCACCGAAGGCACAGCTCCTTCAGCAGCTCTTCACTGGTCCATGATCCAAGCCAGGCTTGTTTGTGTTCCTCATCTAAGGTCCTCTGTGAAATGACAGTCCTTTTAACTTTTTCCCCCTTTTTGGTGCTGGGATTTGAACCCAGGGCCTTGTGCGTGCTAAGCACAAGTTCTGCCACTGAGCTATCCCCCCAGCCCTCCAACCCTGGCTTCCCCCCCCACCCCCCCCCCCCACAAACCCACTATAGGCCGTGAGTCCTGGCAGAGACAGATGGCCATCAGGACAGATCACTGCCAGTGCCAGGGCACTGTTTCCCCAGGCCAGGAAGCCCTGAAGGCTCCCTGTGCTGGGAAGAAAGGTGCCAAGTCTCCACCTTCTGTCCTTATTTCCTGCATCATTTTTTGAAGATGTTTTTATTTATCTTTTATGTAGATGATTGGTTCAGATATTCTATTTCCTTTGTTCAACTGTTTTCCATGGCTGCTTTTAATCAGGCTTCAAAAGAGATAATTATAAAGATAAAACTAAATTAGAAGCCAAATAATAAAAATAGCCTAAATAAATGCCATCAAGTCTAATGCTGTACTCTTTCTCAAGCAACCCTTCAGGCTGAAAAGAAAGCCGTGTTTTAAGAGTTTAGGCCTTCTGCTTATTCTTCTATGCTTGCCCTCCTGTAAAAGCATGGCCCAGTGTTTAAAACTGTTACCACTTAAGTGACTGGTGGTGTAGCTCAGAGTTAGGCACTTAACCAGCACGTATGAGGCCCTGAGTTCCAATTCACAACTTATCCCCCCCACCCCTCCCCACCAGCAATTTCCACTTGAGACATGAACAGGTGTGCAAAAGTTAAGAATCAGTATCTGCCTAAGGATGTGTTATCCCAATTATGGTGACAGTTTCATGGTGATACATGTCAAGGATGATCAAATCGTATATTTTAAATAAGTGCTGCTTATTTAAAATATACAATTTGATCATACACAATCTGATCAGCTTTGACATGTATCACCATGAAACCATCGCCATATACTTCATTATATCTCAAAAAAGCTTAAAAAATTAAATACTTGGATCACATAGGCATTGTGATGGAGAAAACTGCCCTTCCCAAATGAATGGGGGAGGGGGTGTTGTCCTTCAAGATCTCTTCCAAAGCCTGTGGGAATGGACAAGTTCACTCCTGACTTGTCTTTTCTGACTGACCTGGAAGGCGTGAACTTTTCTACTTTTCAATAATCGAGACTCTGATGGCAAAGGAAGGGAGGCTTCAGCATTTCAGTGAGTTGACAGAGCTAAGGATGAGAACATTGAGAAGACAGAAAAAGGAATGGAACGAAGTAGCAGAGGCTCAGGCAGAGCATGCTTCCGCCTGCTAGGGTACAAGAGCCTGGATGAAGTGGTGACAGCTCATAAAAGGGGCTGCAGCCTTGGAGCTGATCGTACCCAACTTGAAATCTAGAACCTCCACTGGAACACACCAAGTTCATCACCTCAAGGATTACAGTACCTACTGTGTAAGGCTGTTGTAAGGACTAAATAATAAAATACATGTAAAATTGCACAGTACACGACCAAAGAAAACACTCGTCTTCTCACACGAGTTTTAAATCTCAGAATCAGACTTATGGAGAACTTGCCCATGTCAATGTCACAATCAATCAAGGTTTGAGTCTGCTGCTTCATACTTCATGGGGTTCTCAAGTGACCTACATCACAATAATGTCAAGGGCTAACAAAATTATACTTCAGGGCTGGGGAAACAGCTCATCAGCCCAGCATGCATGAGGCTCTGAGTTCAATCCCCAGCATTGCAAAAACCAAAAAACTATCCTTTCAATTGGACATTAGGAGCAGTCTTTCAGGACTGCAGGGATGCTAACAAATTTTAGGTCCTCTCATGCAACAGTATGTTGAGAATTACATCAAGTTCTACCTGTAGGTTTTTGGAGAAGCAGAAGGCTTAACTATTTCATCACCAATGTGGTCACCAGATTATGATACTCAGGTGGAATCACCAATAATCACCAATAATCTCAGCAACTGGACAAGCTGAGGCAGGAGGATTTCAAGTGCAAGGCCTGTCTAAGCCACTTAGCTGAGACCCTATCTCAGAGGAACCAAGCCTAACATTTCATCTAGAAAGCAGAGGTAAAAAATAGCTCAGATGCTGACTCAAATTGCTCAAGTCATAGGAGTCAAGCCATGATTAAACACCTGTGCCACATTTTGCCACATTTCTATGTGGGACACTTAATCTTAACTCCAGGGTCTCTCATCTCTTTAAGTGGGAACAGAGAAGCAGTCCAGAAGTGCATGCACACAGTAGTCTATTTAAAGCTGACCTGGCTCCACACAAGTAGATGTTGGTAGTGCATGTGCCTTGGGACCATATCAGAAATTCTGCTTCCCCCACCCCCACCCCCAGAATGTCAGAGAAAGAAGGTCTTCTTCAGATGCCAGCATACTGACTCAGGGACAGACTCCCACCTCCGTTATTTTCAGACTTTATTGCTCTAATTAAAGAAAAAGGATGACAGCAGCAAAGGAGTAGATACATTTACATTTTATAACTCTAAATCATTTTTGTCTGAAGAGAAAGGAAAATGATATAACATTTATGATTAATCAATCATCAAATCCTTTATTAAGGTCCTCTTTCATTTTCAAACATTACAACAGCTTGGCAAAAATCTCCCATCTCTTGCATAAGGACAGTATCCTCATGCCTTCATTCCTATTTCATGCTAATGAATTAGCTTATTGATTAAGTGTGTTAAATGAAAAATTATTTTTTTCCCCCTGGTACTAGGGATTGAGCTCAGGGCCTTGCACATGTTAGGCAAGCTCCCCAAACCTTGTGGTTTTATTTTGAAGACAAAAGTCTTGATAAATTGCCCAGGCTGGACTTGAACTTGCGATCCTCAGACTCCCAAGTATCTGGGGTTACAGGCATGTGCCTCCATGCCCAGCTAAGTGACAAATTCTTTTAGAGATCTTTAAAGCAACCATAATTCTAGGTCATTTTCTTTTTCTTTTCGGTACTGGGGATTGAACTCAGGGGCACTTGACCACTGATCCACATCCCTAGCACTTTTTTGTATTTTATTAGAGACAGGGTCTCACTGAGTGGCTCGGTGCCTTGCTAAATTACTAAGGCTGGCCTTAAACTTGAGATCCTCCTGACTCAGCCTTCCAAACCACTGGGATTACAGGCATGCACCACCGTACCTGGCTTGGTCTGCTTCTTAATGGGCCTCAGACATTAAGACTAAGAGAAACAGGAAGGCCTCTACATGCATATTTTCTCACCATCTATGTCTTAAGAAAATCTGCTTGATTACTGTCAGTATTACTAGAAGTATACCATCTCAAAGTATCCTACACAGTATTCAAGAGCCTAAAACACCAGACATGGACTAAACATTGAGATGACTTGTTCAAACACTTACACAGAACACAGAGATGAAATAACATGTTAAGAGCCATGTAGGGGCTGGGATTGTGGCTCAGCGGTAGAGCGCTTGCCTAGCACGTGCGCAGCCCGGGTTCGATCCTCAGCACCAAGTACAAATGAACGCATTGTGTACAACTAAAAGCAAATAAATAAATTAAAAAAAAAAAAAAAAAGAGCCATGTAAAGCTGCTTAAAGTACTCTTAGATTTGAGTTCAAATCAAGTTCCAACTTGAGCGTAGTGCTACATGCTCATAATCCTAGATAGAGACTTGGAAGGCTGAGGCAGGAGAATCACAAATTCCAGATTAGCCCAGGCAACTTAGTGAGATCCTGTCTCAAATAAAATAAATAAATAAAGGGGTGGGGACACAGCTCAGTGGTAAAGCATCCCTCTGTTCAACATACAATCAAAACAAACAATCCCATGACTTACACCTTGGCAAAGTGAGACAACCTCTTTGTGCTTCAGTTTTCTTACCTGTGTAAAATGGGTATTGTTGCAGGTAATTATTTCAGACACAGAATTAAATAATATTAATTTTAAAATGAGTTATTAGGGGGCTGGGGTTGTGGCTCAGAGGTGGAGCACTCGCCTGGCATGCATGAGGCACTGGGTTCGATCCTAAGCACCACATAAAGTAAAATAAAGATATTGTATCTACCTATAACTAAAAAATAAATATTTTTACAAAATGAGTTATTAGTCTTGTTTCTCACAGAACTGTGTTCTTTTCATTACATGTTAAATATAAATAAAACTTAAAAAATAAAATGCTTTTTGTATGTCTCTTAGTTTTAAAACAATGACATTATACATAATTTAACCTGCTCCCATTTAATAAATGTTAAGACTAGAAAAAAAACAAAACTCTATTCCCACACATATAACCAACTCTGCAAAGAGAAAGGAATAAAAACATTAAGTCTTCAAGAATTACCTTTTTCTATCTCCCACATCTCTAAGCATGAAAAAGGACAAAAAAGAAATAGACCTTCAAAAGCCAAATGGAGAACTTCAATGTTTAGCTACAAAAAGGAAGTATAATGTTGGAGCAAACAGTCAAATTTGTTTCCAAACAGAAAAGTTTCTGTTTGAGTAACGGAGGATTGCTGCTCCCATCTATTCAAAACAGGTAGAGAGGGGAGCTTTTATACTTAAACAACATGAGACATAAACAACATGCTAGAAAAAATTCCCTTACTCTGAATTATGAGTAGATGCTAAAGAAACCTTATCCTTCTAGAAAATTAGAAGCCATGGAATGGAGTAGACAATTTTTTTTATTTTTAATATTTATTTATTTGCTTTAGTTGTACACAATGCGTTTTTATAAATTTTTACGTGGTGCTGAGGATTAAACCAGGGCCGCCCATGTGCTAGGCGAGTGCTCTACCGCTGAGCCACAATCCCAGCCCCTGGAGTAGACAATTTTTTAAATCCTTGTGTGCCTTCCATATAATAATTATAAAAACCGTAAGTATTTATAAAATAAATTTATAAAATGAGTAAATCTGAATAATCTTCTAAAAGTTTATTTAAAATAGTCATTACATACCAAACTCTGAAAAATGAAAACAGTAAGTACCTGTTGTTTTCTTAAACAACATTTATGCTAATCTGGGCAAATAACCTGGTTTCACCGGTAAGATACTATATGAAGAATGTTTTTAAGCCGGGCACAGTGGCGCATGCCTGTAAATCCCCGTGGCTTGGGAGGCTGAGGCAGGAAGATCTTGAGTTGAAAGCCAGCCTCAGCAAAAGCGAGGTGCTCAGTAACTCAGTGAGACCCTGACTCCAAACAAAATACAAAATAAGGCTGAGGATTTGGCTCAGTGTTGAGTGCCTCTGAGTTCAATCCCGGGTACCAAAAAAAAAAAAAAAAAATTTTTTTTTAATAATATTTATTTATTTGCTTTAGTTGTACACAATGCGTTTATTTGTACGTGCTGCTGAGGATCGAACCAGGGCCGCGCACGTGCTAGGCGAGCGCTCTACTGCTAAGCCACAATCTCAGCCCAAAAAAGAATGTTTTTAAGACTTCTAGGTAATAGAAAAACAGCAATCAATGAAAAAGGAGAAAGAAACTCTTAAAGAAATGTTGGACAGTCAGAAAAATATGCTATGCAAAAATCAGGAAAAACGAAGCTCTTCTAAGAAAGGAGGCAGTGGAAAATGGAAAGCAGGTATCAGAATCACATGGGGAGCTTCTCCCACGATACCCAGGTCTATGCCAGCCTCCATCAAGTCACGATTTCCAAAGTGAATAGATGTCAGTGTATGAAATCCCCAGACAGTTATGATACAAAGTCCTCTCAGCTCTTTCCACTGTCATTCAAGAATAAATAACTTTACCATTGATATTTTTGTTTTCTTGAAAACCTTCCTTGAATCATATTTCCTTCTCCTTTTTTCCCCCTTTTTTTCCTTCCCTTAAAGTGGTTCCAGAGGTAATTATATCCATGTCTCAATTCTAGTCAGCAGGTCATGTTCATTATATTCCTGCCTTGTCTAAGAACAAATAATTTTATACTTTTAAAGTATCTTTCTCTGTTAATATCAATGGTAAGTTTTGCTGAGCACTGTGATGCATGCCTGTAATCCCAGCAGCTCGGGAGGCTGAGACAGGAGGATCACAAGTTCAAAGCCAGCCTCAGCAATGGCGAGGCACTGAGCAACCCTGTCTCTAAATAAAATACAAAATAGGACTGGGGATATGGCTCATCAGTGGTTAAGCACCTCTGGGTTCAATCAAAAAAAATTTTTTTTGGTGCAGGCAATTTACTTGTTAACATCAGAGTTCAGGAAATAAAAGTCATTAGTGCCATTGTTTATTAAGTTTTTTTTTTTTTTTTTTTTTTTTGAGGGGGTAGGGAGCAGTACTAGAGACTGAACCCAGGGCCTTACACATACTAGGCAAATGCTCTACCTCTTAAGTCACATCCTTAGCCCTTTTTACTTTATTTTGAGGCAGGGACTTGCTACGTTGTCTAGGCTGGCCTTGAACTTGGAGTCTCCTCAGTCTCCAATAGCTGCAAGTGCCACAAGACAAGTGCTACTACATTTCACTATTAAGTGCTTTTTGGACACCAAGCACTATAGTGATTTACAGGTATCACCATCACACTAAACCAACACCACCACCCCATGTAGTAGATAGCTACTTTCCATTTATTACAAATGAGAGAATTGCAGCATATAGAAAAGAAGTAATTTGTCCAGGGTGCTGGGATTGTGGCTCAGCGGTGGAGTACTCACGTAGCACATGCAAGGCACTGGGTTTGATCCTTAGCACCACATAAAAATAAATAAATAAAATGAAGGTATTGTGTCCAACCAGAATGGAAAAAAAAAAGATATTAAAAAAAAATAATTTGTCCAAAGTGACACAGCTGGAATCGCGTACAGGTAGAAGTGATATCACCAGATGTGATATAAAAACCTGAGCTGGACAATAATCAAAGTCTGTGCAATCACTTAAAATATGAAACATCTGGGGACCTGAAGGGCTAACAACAAGGTGCCTAGAGTAAAATTTTAAATGTGCAATTACACAGAAAAGAATCTCAGCAATACCTCTGAGCAGGTACAGATAAAAGCATATAATGCTCATTTATATACTGATGGTAAGCTGAAGAGTTTAAGATAGAGAATATAATTAAAAGGTCCACCCCCAAGAAACATTACTGATAAGCTTTAGAGATGAACATGGGAATTCAATCAAGATAAAATCAGCTTGATTCTTTCATGCTTACACGGAAAATATTCTTTAAGCAGAGAGAGGGAGTAGAGCCTCATCCAATATTCTCAAATTTCCAAGAATACTTCCCCCTTATCTGTTGGTTGGCTAGGCTGCCAGCAACATTATCTTTCTTGGCAGTTCATATAGATAAGGCAAAACCAGGGGCTTGGGTCTCTAGATACTGGAGCCCCCATCCAATAGGATATGCATAGGCCCTATTATGCATAGGAAACAGAGCTATTTTGCCATCAGGAACCTTTAAATGAGGCTATGAAACAGAACACAACCAGGGATCCCTACAGGTAACGTAAGTATAAAGTCCTGTACTCCAAGCTCCAAGGTTCTGGATCTCAGGCTTTTAAATTAAGACAGTCACATGCACGTGACCCTTCTTCCCCCAACTTACAGGCCTACACAAACATGCGCTCTGCCTTGAAAATACAGATGTTACCATTAAAAAAAGAATGATAATAAAACTGTCTGTACAGTTTACATAAGGGGAGCAGCTGAAGACAATAATGACAGAACAAAAAAAAGCAAATGGAGTCAGATGATGTCCTCCTAATCCCCAAATCATGGAAGAGGTAAAGATTGATAGCTGGGCGCGGTGACGCATGCCTGTAATCCCAGCAGCTTGGGAGGCTGAGGCAAGAGGATTGCAAGTTCAAAGCCAGCCTCAGCAAAAGCAAGGCACTAAGCAACTCACTGAGACCCTGTCTCTAAATAAAATATAAAATAGGGCTGGGAATGTGGCTCAGTAGTCAAGTGCCCCTTAGTTCAATTCCTGGCACCCTCCCCCCACCAAAAATTTATAGATTATCTATGAAAAGTAGAACTAAAAAGTCAGACTCAAATGGCATTCTATCTATAAATTCTTCAAATGTAAGGAGGGATCATTTTTACATTAAGTATTAGGAACATAAGCCATGCTGACAAGCTTTCATAATAAAGGATAGCTATAAGAAAAGAAGTTTCCTGGAAGCACAATTACTTAGAAAATTAATGGAGATTTGGAAAGCTAGCAAGGATAGTAAGTTAAACACCATTTATTTGACACAGAGTCAGAGGCCTTAAAGTGGATGATTAAATAATGAAAAGCACTGTTCCTCTAAGAATGCAGACACATGGCGCAAACACTGAAGGTGTAATAACAAACAAAAAATGAGACAAACTGATAACGTACTATGTGGGTCTCAAGAGACTAAGGAAAATGTTAACTTGGGCTGGGGTAGTGGCTCAGTGGTAGAGCGCTCGCCTAGCACATGCGTGGCCCAGGTTCAATCCTCAGCACCACATAAAAATAAAAGCATTGAAGCCGGGCATGGTGGCGCACGCCTGTAATCCCAGCACTTGGGAGGCTGAGGCAGGAGGATTGCCGTTCAAAGCCAGCCTCAGCAATGGCGAGGTACTTAGCAACTCAGTGGGACCCTGTCTCTAATAAAATACAAAAAAGGGCTGGGGATGTGGCTCAGTGGTTGAGTGCCCCTGAGTTCAATCCCCAGTACCAAAAAATAAATAAATAAATAAACAAACAAACAAATAAATAAATAAACGCATTGTGTACAACTAAAGCAAATAAATAAATGTTTAAAAAAAGAAAAAAAGAAAAATGTTAACTTCAAAAACTAGAGAGAAAAAAGTACTTATACAGAAATCAAAACAACAAGGAATACAAAATTAACATCTAAATCTCAAGATAGCATCAAACTTTTTAATGTATTCTAATCAAGGAGACCAAACAAGAGTATGTGCATGGGTCTAGCATGTATATACCCCCCAGAAACACTCAAAGCTGTCCTGAAGAGTCACATTCCAATGCAGGAGAGGGAAGTTTCTAATTATGCTCAAGGTTATGATCATAGAAAATCTGTCAGAAAACATGAGACTCAATTCAAAGTTTAAATCTGCTCATTATACTAAAAGTAGGGGTTAAGAGAAAGTACGATGACTAAAGGGGTATCTGTTGAGTCTCTCCATCTTCTGAACTCTGACTTAAGACTCTACCATGTCAAAGGAAAGCCGTAAAGCAGAGGTTCCTCTAGGTGGGCTGAAAGATGGAGATGGCAGGGTGGGGAGAACAGGGGTCTAGAAAATAGGTCCCACAGAAACAAGAAAATATAGATTATCAGGTATTCTTTTCTGAGATAAGGAAAATATTTAAACAACACAAAAATATACAAAATAAACGTCTCTAGCTGAAAGATGCAAGGAGGCATGTTAATCTTTGCTACATTAAAAAAAAAAAAAAAAAAAAAAAGAAGAAGAAGAAGAAGAATGCATAGCAAGGAAAAAAAAAGCTTCCTCTCACTCAGCCTCCCCCTACTAGGAACGATTCTTCCCCTCAGTCCTTGAGGAGCACCAGGCCTACCGTGTGGTAAGGTTATGTTTGCACCATCAATGATTGCTTGTGCCAGTTCATGATCATTGCTCTCAAAAGCATGTGCAGCAGCCTTCAAGGCATCCCAAATCTCTTTCCGGCCTTCAAAAGCTGGTGCAGTGTCCCAAAATTCGTCCCTCTTGCTGCGCAGCTGTCCATCTGTCATAGGATAATCACTTTTTCCATTTTGGTTTCTCCTTTTTCAAAGGCTGGTTACGACCAAGAGCAACTGGAAGAAAAATAAAAGACTGACATCACAACCAAAATTTAGGGGCTGGTGGTATAGTAGGAGTTCTATCTCCAACACTGCAAAAAATCCAAAAACCAATCAACCAAATGAACAACATTACAAAGGATACTATTTTTCTATAAGATACCTGGTCATTCCTCTTTTGAATTTTTTTGACCAAAAATTATAGTTAGGAGTTGGCCTGTTAGTTAATCTGTGTTCTGATTTTCCCCTAACTCATTTTAAAACAAGAGCAAATGGAGACAAGAGATAGCTCTATGCAAAACTTTCAGTGATAAGTTAGTAGCCCTCCTCCACTCAGCATGCCCTCTCTGAAGGATGACTAAAAAGAATTACAAGTGGAGCAAATGTACCACTTTGGTGAGAGGTGTTGATAATGAGGCTCTATAAGTGCCAAGGCAAGGCGAATAGGGGAACTTTCTGTACCTTGTAATTCTGTTGTGAATTTAGACCTCCTCTAAAAAAATAAAAGCTGGATGTGGTGGTGCATGCCTGTAATTCCAGCTAATCAGGAGGCTGAGGCAGGAAAATCAAACATTCCATGCCAGTTGCAGCAACTGTGGGAGACCCTGCCACAAAATAAAATTTAAAAAGGGCTGAGTATGTAGCTCAGTGATAACAGTGTTCAATCTTGGGTTTAACTCCCAGTTTAAAAATATTGCCGGGCATGGCGGCACATGCCTGTAATCCTAGCAGCTCAGGAGAATCACAAGTTCAAAGCCAGCCTCAGCAAAAGCGAGGCACTAGGCAACTCAGTGAGACCCTATCTCTAAATAAAATACAAAACAGGTCTGGGGATGTGGCTCAGTGATTGAGTGCCTGAGTTCAATCCCTGGTACCAAAAAAAAACAAAACCCCATATATACATGTATATATATCTTAGCCGGATGTGATGGCACATGCCTATAATCCCAGTAGCTTGGGAAGCTAAGGCAAGAGGATCACAGGTTCAAAGCCAGCTTCAGAATCTCAGTGAGACCCTGTCTTGAAATAAAAAGTAAAAAGGGCTGTGGATGTGGCTCAGTGGTTAAGTGCCCTGGGTTCAATCTCTGTTTAAAAAAAAAAAAAAAAAAGGTTCAGTTTTTCATTTAAAAAAAAAATCTAGCCGGGCGCGGTGGCGCATGCCTGTAATCCCAGCACTTTGGGAGGCTGAGGCAGGAGGATTGCGAGTTCAAAGCCAGCCTCAGCAACGGCGAGGCACTTAGCAACTCAGTGAGACCCTGTCTCTAAATAAAATACAAAAAAGGTCTGGGATGTGACCCAGTGGTCGAGTGCCCCTGAGTTTCAATCCCCGGTACCAACAAAAAAAAAAAAAAAAAAAAAAAAAAAAAAAAAAAAAAATCTGCTTAGAAGAATAGTAATAAGTATTTTACCAACTCTAATGCCAGGCTATAAAAGACTCAAGGGATGCCATAACAGGGACTCAGGATATGTAGGGAAACTAAATGACAAGAGTGGTTTGCAATTCAGGACCTCTGGTTACATAAAATCAGGAAGCAGGAACTGCGAAAATCCAAAGAGGCAAAAGACTACTTTTCAGTGTCCAGAGAAATGGCCTGACCGACAGACCCATGGAACAACTGACTAGAGGAATACTCCCTCTGGCATTCGCCTCTCTGGACTCCCAAGAAGTGACTATCTTTCTCCAAAAGTCAAGGAAGAGTTAACCTAGAAGGGGAGGGCAGAGGGCAGAATCAACACTTGACTTTTATTGGAGGAACTGTGAGTGCAAGGGTGAGCGCCAGCCACAAGGAACACAAAGGCCACGAGGGGCGTTTCGACACTAGAGGAGAAGAGCACAGAGGCCACAAGGCCACTCCCTCAGCAGCACCTGTCTTAGCAATGTTAGGCAGCAGCTGTGTGGGAACCAGCCTGCCGCAGCTTCTCTGCACCCAGACGCTCACACAGCATGTGGCTGATGACCTACTTTCCACAGGCCATACATTTCCACAGGCTCTTCTTACCTGTGGCTCTGCAGGATTATACACTGCCAGCGATGCGCATTTTGATAGATGGGAAAAGACTGAGAAGAAAATTGAAGCCTGATGAAAAGGTAAGTGTTGGGAAAGAGTGGGTGGGGGATAATTGACAGGGTGGGGAAGGAGAGAAATGTGTCAAAATTCAATGTTCTATATTTAACTGCAGGATGAACACCCATTTAAAAGAAAATACTCTCAAAATGGTTCTAAAGCATCCATGAAATGAAGCACTCCCTCACTGGCCCAGGCTACACCGAGGTATACGTAACAGAAAATAAAATGACTCCGGCTCTCAAGCAAGCTCTCCACGCTATGCAGGTGCTCTTCCCGGATGACAGGACCAACTGATAGGGCGAGGTGTGTTTGGTTTGATGCCTGGATTGAACCAACCTCTCCTCATCCAACCTGGCCACTCCATCCCGAGGCAGAACACCATGTCAGGTCGACCACCACAACTGTTTTCCAGGACTGATTCCCAATACTTTTTGGACCTCTAACTTGTCTTAATGAAGTGCAAAACAGGTGAGCTGTGAAGGGGTGTGGAGAGCAGGGTTAGAACACCATCCACCAGCAGCAGAGCTGGAAACACAATCTGTGCCTCCTTATTTAATCAACAAGTGTGTGCAGAGTGTCAAGGGTAACACTACAGATATGCCTGTTGGGGTTGTTCAAATGTGAAACCACAAGCTCGATTAATAACTGTCCTCTGCATTTCCAAATAACACTGACAATGCAGACAGAGCAGAATTCTCCAAGAGGGGCCAAACACATCCAGTAATGACCACTCATCCACAATCCTACCAAAGTGAAATGCAAAAGTGAAATTTCTTATCTACTACATTAACTTTGAGATGAGTTAGAAACAGTTCATGGACAGCACTCCTAGTTGTGCAGCAGGAAGCAGGAGACAGGGCACAGGAAGCAGGTACTCAGCCAGCTACTGATTTGAATGATGTTTCAGGTCCACCTGAGCAGTTCCGAGAATTAACTACCCTCATGCATCACAGGTACCACATGGACACTGAGTAGAGTTTTTCTTGTTGTTCTGAGAGAATCTCAAGGCAAAGGCAAATAACTCCACACTGAAGTACCTAAAATTCAAACAACTGAAAGAGGTCCCACACTGGGAACAGCGGCTTGTGCCTAAAATCCTGCAAGAGGCCTCATCTAGAGAAACCCAACAGAAAATGACCTCATGAGAAAGGTAGAAAACACTTTGGAAGAAGTAAAAGCACTTCCCTTCCACCTCCCCGTCCACAGCAGGCTTAAGAACAGCCCATGACAGAATAAAATCATGGCATTTGCAGGAAAATGGATGGAGTTAGAGAATATAATGCTAAGTGAAGTTAGCCAATCCCAAAAAGCCAAATACCAAATGTTTTCTCTGATATAAGGAGGCCAATTCACAGTCGGGTTGGGATGGGGAGCATAGGAGGATTAGAGGAATACTAGAATGGCCAATGGGGAGGGAGGGGAAGGAAGGGGGCAAAAGGGTGAAGAAAAAAAAAAAAAGATGGTAGAATGAGATGGATATCATTACCCTAAGTGCATATATGAAGTCACGAATGGTGTGACTATACTTTGCATACAACCAGAGATTTGTAAAAAAGTGCTCTATGTGTGATATGAAATGTAATGCATTCTGCTGTCATTTATATCATCTTAGAATAAAAAATAATTAAAAAAAAAAAAAACAAAAACAAACAGTCCATGAGAAGAACACATGGTCTACTGGCACTACCCAGCACAGTCACCAATCCAACTGCACACGCACATCCACACGTGCCCAAAGCTCCACATTCATTATTCTGCAAAAGAAAGACAAAATAGGTCTTTATAATATCAATGGAGCTCATTTTATTTCTGTTGCATTCCCTATATTATAAACATGGAATATTCATCTCTGCCTATAAGGTCAGTTACTAAAATGCTTACATCTTTGCAGTATAGTTTATTTTACTGAAACACCAGTATAGAATTTTTTACTACAAAAACCAGAGGCTAAAACCTTCATCTTTGGGAAAGTGAGTGCTCTGCATGCACAAGCTACGCACAATCTCAGAGTTGATACACAGTAGGAGTTTCCTGTTAAACTAAATCAGGTACTAAAAAACAGTATGTTTACTACCTAACAAACAACATACTTTTGTTAAATAACTAACTGGGGGGGGGGGGGGAATGTGCATTGAATTTCCCGTATAAACTGGAACAAGAGAGGGATGCCCTTTTTCACCACTTCTATTCAACACAGTCCTGGAAACTCTAGTCAGAGCAATTAGACAGAAGTAAGAAATTAAAGGGATACAAATAGGAAAAAAGAAAGAACTCAAACTATCACTATTTGCTGACAACATAATTCTATATTCAGAAGACCCAAAAAACTCCACTAGAAAACCTCTAGAACTCATAAATGAATTCAGCAAAGTAGCGGGATATAAAATAACACGCGTAAATTAATTGTATTCCTATATATCAGTAATGAATCTTACTGAAAGAGAAATTATGGAAACAATCCCATTCCAAATAGCTGCCCCCCGCCAAATAAAATATTTGTGACACACTCTAACAAAAGAGGTGAAAGACCTCTACAATGAAAACTACAGAACACTAAAGAAAGAAACTGAAGAAGACCTTAGGAGATGGAAAGATCTCCCACGCTCTTGGGTAGGCAGAATTAACATTGTCAAAATAGACATACAAACCAAAAATGCTACAGATTTAATGCAATTTCTATTAAAGTCCCAATGACATTTTCTTCATAGAGATAGAAAAAGCAATCATGAAATCCATTTTGAAAAATAAGAGGCCCAGAATAGCCAAAACAATCCTCAGTAAGAAAAGTGAAGGAGGCATCACAATACCAAACCTTAAATTATACTACCGAGGGCTGGGGTTGTGGCTCAGTGGTAGAGCACTTGCCTAGCACATGCATGGCCCGGGTTCGATCCTCAGCACCACGTAAACAAAAAATGCATTGCATTGTGTAAAAAAGCAAATAAATAATTTTTTTAAAAAAATTATACTACCAGGGCTGGGGTTGTGGCTCAGCGGCAGAGCGCTCGCCTCACACGTGCGCGCGGCCTGGGTTCGATCCTCAGCACCACGTAAACATAAATGCATTTCATTGTGTACAACTAAAGTAAATAAATAAATATTTAAAAAAAATTATACTACCAAGCTATAGTAACAAAACTGGCATGATATTGGCACCAAAACAGACATGAAGATCAGTGGTACAGAATGGAAGACACAGAGACCAATCCACATAAATACAGTTATCTCATACTAGACAAAGGCACCATAAATATACATTGGAGAGAAGACAGATTCTTTAACAAATGGTGCTGGAAAAAACTGGAAATCCATATGTAATAAAATTAGACCTGTACCTCACTGAACAAAACTCAACTCAAAAGTGAATCAAGGACCTAGGCATTAGACCAGAGACCCTATGTCTATTAGAAGAAAAAGAAGGGCCAACTCTCCATCATGCCAGCTTAGGAACCAAATTCCCTCAACAAGACTCCTAAAGCACAAGAGGTAAAATCAAGAATCAATAAATGGGATTGAATCAAACTAAAAGCTTCTTCACAGCAAAGGAAACAATCAAGAATATGAAGAAAGAGCCTATAAGAATAGGAAAAAATCTTTGCCACCTGCACCTGAGGGAACTAAAAACCTTAACACTAGGCTGGGCGCGGTGGCGCATGCCTGTAATCCCAGCATTTTGGGAGGCTGAGGCAGGAGGATCGTGAGTTCAAAGCCAGCCTCAGCAATGGCGAGGCACTTAGCAAGTCAGTGAGACCCCTGTCTCTAATAAAATACAAAAAGAAGGGCTGGGGATGTGGCCCAGTGGTCAAGTGCCCCTGAGTTCAATCTCCGGTACAAACAAAACAAAACAAAACACCCAATCAATAAATGGGCTAAGGAACTGGACACTTCACGGACGAAGAAATATGATCGGTCAAACAAATATATAAAAAAATGTTCAACATCACTAGCAATTAGAGAAATACAAATTAAAACTACATTGAGATTTCATGTCACTCCAGTCAGAATGGCAAATCAAGAATACAAGCAACAATAAATACTGGTGAGGATGTGGGAAAAACGGTACACTCATGCATTGCTGTGGACTGCAAATTGATGCAACCACTCTGGAAAGCAGTATGGTGATTCCTCAGAAAACTTGGAATGGAACCACCATTTGATTCAGTTATCCCACTCTTCAGCATATACCCAAAGGACTTAAAATCAGCATACTACAGTGACACAGCCACATCAGTGTTCATAGCAGCTCAATTCACCATAGCTAAGCTATGGAACCAACCTATGTACCCTTCAACAGATTAATGGATAAAGAAAATGTGGTATATATACACAATGGAATATTACTCAGACATAAAGAAGAATGAAATTACGGCATTTGCTGGTAAACAGATAGAACTGGAGCCTATCACGCTAAGTGAAATAAGCCAATCCCAGAAAACCAAGGGCTGAAAGTTCTCTCTGATATGCAGAAGGTGACTCACAACAGGTGGATGGGGGGAAGGGAGAAGGAGAGGTTCACCAGATCAGACCAGGTAAAGAGGGAGAAAGGAAAGGTGGGATGGGAGTAGGAAAGAGAGTAGAAGGAATCAGACATAACTTTCCTGTGTTCATATATGAATATACAACCCAGTATAAACTCCACATCATGTACAACCACAAGAATGGGAAGTTATATTCCATGTATAATGATATGTCAAAATACATTCTACTATATATATAAAAAAGAATAAATTTTAAAATGTGCATTTAGGGGCTGGAGTTGTAGCTCTGTGCTAGAGCGCTTGCCTCGTATGTGTGAGGCACTGGATTCAATTCCTACCACTACATATAAATAAGCAAATAAAGAGATTTGAAAAAAACCTTTCAAATTTAAAAAAAATGTGCATTTAGCAAATGTAGTTAAACTATTCTGATTAATAAAAAATGAAGACTGAGGGCTGGGGTTGTGGCTCAGTTGTAGAGTGCTCAACTAGCACGTGTGAGGCACCATAAAAATAAACTAATTAATTAAATAAAGGTCTAAAAAAATGAAGACTGAGTAAGTTAATATTTGTAAGCACAGAATAATGAGTGATAGAGAATGAAACTACAAAGAAGTGTTTGTTGAGGTACTGTTGAAATAAAAAAAAAACTTTTAAATATCTTTGTAAAAATACACAAACTAAATATTTTTTTCTTTTCATACTTTCTGACAGAACCTGACATACTAAGAATTTAGCACAAAGTCCCTTCAGTATTTAACTGTTCTATGACTGCCATTCACTTCCTGTGCATTTGAGAGTAGTTTTCTAGGAACTGCTCACCAAAATCTCATACTTTGATTTTAAAAAAAGACAACATCCTTCCTTTATTCCTCAAATTTCTTTTAAGTTGCAGGAAACCAACTAATCCGTGGTTTTTCTTCTATGGTTAACAAATCAGAAAACAAAAGATTGATAAAGCAATGTAATTTTTTTTTAAAAAAAAAAGCAATCTGTTATTCCAGAAAATATCATTTTTTTAAAATCAAACCACATTACTACTTCTTTCAAAAACTTGCCTAAAACCACCTTCTTCTCAGAACCCTCTTAATCATACTCATCTACTCTTTATCTTTCCTTATAAACTCTTAACAGTTCCCCACTCAAACAAATAGATTTTACATGGAAAACCCAAGTAAAGCTTGCTTTTTCAGATCTAAATAGCACATAACCTTAAGCACTTTTACTATATAATTGAAAACATTTTGCCAAAAACTCATTTTGACATTTCATTGATATGGAAAAAAAAAAAAAAAAAAAAGATCTTCAAAATAGAGTATGATTGTAATTGTTTTCTTCCTTTTTGGTTCCTCTAAGAAAATCCTGAATTAATTTTGGGTCTCATCAGATAAAGAAAGGAGAGCCTGCAGTGCAGAGGTAAGAGGAGAACCTGACGTGGGGACTCTGGCCGCAACAGTCGGAAGAGACGGAAAGGGGAGCACCAGAGATCACTGGATGGGGGGTGCAGCTCAGAGGTAGAGCACTTGCCTAGCAAGTGTGAGGCCTTGGGTTTGATCCCTAGCCCTGAAAAGGGTTGGGGGATAAGGGAGTAGGCGATGAGGGAAGACTCTTTCTTACTCAGGAAAAAAAGCATTAAAAAAGAAGAGAACAAGGAGATATTTCAAAAAATCACTCTTTTACTACCCTGTAACTGATTCAGATAAGGATCATCAATAGATTTGCTAAAGCATTGTGGATAACAGAATATTCAAAATGCTAAGATCATCCCAAATATTCTTAATTGCCAAGAAGAAACTGCACTGTTGATATTAAGGTAATGACATTCATTACCATAACCGAGTGGCCAAATAGCCTCCTCATGATTTGCAATATAAAGCATACAAAATATATATGAAAGATTCATACCAAAAATGTTTAACTTGCATCTAACAAAGTTTCTAAAAGTAACTTACCATTTATAAGCAACACAAAGAATAAAGGAACAAGTTAAAATGTCTTCAGACACTGTCATATCCTCAGGAGAACAAAATTTTTCCCAGCTGAGAACCGCAGGCCCATATCTAAATGAGGCAAAACCCGAATCTCAACTGGAATTTGGTATAAAGAAGTTATAAAAGATAGTGGAGTGCCGGGCGCGGTGGCGCACGCCTGTAATCCCAGCACTTTGGGAGGCTGAGGCAGGAGGATCGCGAGTTCAAAGCCAGCCTCAGCAATGGCGAGGCACTTAGCAACTAAGTGGGACCCTGTCTCTAAATAAAATACAAAAAAGGGCTGGGGATGTGACCCAGTGGGTCGAGTATACAAAAAAGGGCTGGGGATGTGACCCAGTGGTCGAGTGCCCCTGAGTTCAATCCCCAGTACCACCAAAAAAAAAAAAAAAAAAAAAAAAAAAGATAGTGGAGTTATGGCTCAGCAGTAGAGCACTCATCTCGCACGTGTGAGGCCCTCCCTGGTTTCTATGCTCAGCACCACAGAGTAGGTGATGGAGCAAACCGCAGACATCCTGAGCCAGGAAGCAGAGAGAACAAGCAGGAAGCTGAGCTCCCAGGACTCTCCTTCAAAGGCACACCCCAAAGACCCAAAGATCTGCCACCAAGCTCCACCCTTTAAAGGCTCAGCTACCTCCAACAGCATTACCTTGGGGCCAAGTCTTTATAAAACATGGGGCTTTGGAGGACAAGAATCAAAATATAACAGAATTTTAAGGTGTGTGCTAGAAAAAGCTGATATAGCTGAGAAGGGATTGCTAAAAGAGGTTCTGCAGAGGGCTCTGAAGGAAAGCCCCCGTCTTCCAAGAGAACACACAAACACTCATAGAAAGAATGTTGGCAGAAACATGGCTGGCAAAGACCATTCTGATGAGGTCTCACATGGAAATGAGGAACATGTTACTGGGGGTTGGAAGGTGATCCTCATCATGAAGTGTCAAAGAACTTGAACAGTGTTCATGTTTTAGTGTTTTGTGGAAGGTGGAATTTGTACCCAATGAAACGGGCTACTTAGTTGACATGAATTTTCAAAAAATGACCCATAATAACTGACATATTTACAGGGCCAAAGCAATAACTAAGCCAAGTTCAGAAGAAACAGCTTGGTTCCTCCTGACTATGATAATATACAAAACAAGAAAGAAATACAGACAGAATTGTTAAGCAAAAAGGAATCAGAACCTAACGATTTAGAAAACTGAATCTCCCCTTGTTGCAGGGATAGATCTGGAAGAGAACATCACACATGTGGCAGACGGACAACTTGATAGAGATCAGCGTAGGTGTGAACCATGAATCTTATCAGCCACCCCAGCTGGCATATTCCCAGTCTGAACTAAAGGGCATGGAAATAGGTCAAAAAGGAGGATGTCAGACTTCATAGATTTTACAAGATGAGAGCATATAACTATTCAGCTGAGAATATGCATTCTTCTTCAAGACAAGGTAAGACTGCTCTGAAGGTGAATCAGAGGTCATCATGGCTGCTTGGTTTCAAAATGGGAAGCTATCAGCTAAACTTCTAACAGGCTAAAGTGCCTCTATCCAGGGGCTGGGGCTATAGCTCAGTGGCAGAGCACTTGCCTAGCACATGTGAGGCACTGGGTTCAATCCTTAGCACCACATAAAAATAAACAAATAAAATAAAGACATGTTGTCCATCTACAACTACGAAAAATTAATAATAAGAGCCTCTATCCAGTGTCTACTTAGGTCTAGCTCTTAGGCCCAGGCCTAATCCTCCTACACATTCGAGTTCTCTGAGCACTGAGGCTGACTGGACACATCAACATTCAAAGAACCCTACGACTGAAGGGAAAATCTTCTATGGGCTAGTGCTTATCCAGAATAAAAAGGAAATAAACCAGCAACAATATTTTTTAAAAATGCTAAATTTCATTAAACTGATTCTTATTTTAAGACAATTTTTCCCTTCCTCCCAGCTTTCAGGGTTAAGATGTCCTTGGACATCTGGCCCAGCCAGAGTGTTGTAAGTCCACAGCATCTATCTTCCTCAATGGTAAGAGCAAAAACCTGTGACAAACTATAAAAAGCAACAAACTGAGGGCTCTGGGAAAATTAAAAATGGTAGGTAGATGGGGAGGAGCCTCAACATGAAGAAAATCCCTCACTGAGGTGAGCATTATGGGGTTGGTTTCTTCTTTTTTCCCTCTCAGATTAGACCTAAGGGCAGCTCCAGTACAGAAACTCACAATGGAATGTACTGGAAAAACATGAGAAAGGGTCTCATTTTAGGTCAGAGTAGCAGAAAAAGGAGCTCTCAAAAGCCAGAATTGGCCGGGCATGGTGGCACACACCTGTAATCCTAGTGGCTCTGGAGGCTGAGACAGGAGGATCACGAGCTCAAAGCCAGCCTCAGCAAAAGCGAGGTGCTTAGCAACTCAGTGAGACCCTCTTAAATAAAATATAAAATAGAGCTGGGGATGTGGTTCAGTGGTTGAGTGCCCCTGAGTTCAATCCCCACTACCCCCCCCAAAAAAAAGGCCAGAATTGAAGAAAAATCCCTCTTTTGTGTTATTATTGTAATCTACTGGCAATAGTAATGGTGAGGTGGTCACAAAAACACAGAGTTTGAAAACTTGTTCTTTGAGACAAAGCAACCAGAAAAAGAGGTATTGCAATATGAAGAGGATGGATTTTTTTTTTCTTCTCTCTTCTTTCTGTCACTTTATCATCATCACGTTGCCCTAAAGACAGTTGCAGTTACATGGAACTACGCAGCGGTGTTGACATCAAGAACTCTAAGAGGAAACTGTTTTTGTAACATAAAGCAGAAAAAATTAGCTCTTGGGAATGGAGATCATTCACAGGGGAGAAATTAAAAAGCAGAAACAGCTGGAGAATAGAATACCCTAAAATTCTGTTTTAACCAACCCAAATCCCAGGTTCACTTCTGACCTGCACATTCACAGGGACAGTCCCCAAAGCAACACAGCAATGGCTCTGAGACATGAACTCTAATATGAAGTATCCTAGCCTCACAGTTAATGCAGGAGTGTTGGCATTAAACCTAACAGAGGCTTTGAACAATGAACTGACATCACCATGAACAACAGAAAAAAAAAAAAAAAAAAAAAACACAGAACATGCTGTCCAAAGCTATGCAGGGTGATGGCCTACTAAAGCAAAACAAACTGATAACCTTCAGAAGATTTAATAAGAATCCAGATTCCCATATAATATTCAAGATGTCTAGGAAATAGTCCAAAATTACTCAACATATGAGAACCAAAAACATGTGACCAGTTTTCAAGGGAAAAGATGATAAATGAATGGAAAACCTTGAGAGAATCCAGATGTTATTATAATAATGTTTCATGAGATTGAAAAACACAAACTCTTAAAACAAATGAAAAGAAGTTCTCTTAGCAGAGAAATGGGAACTGGAATCAAGAACCAAATACAATTTTTAGAAATAAAAAATACATATCTCAAATTTTAAAATTGACTGAATGACCTAAACAGCTGAACAGAGATGGCAGAGAAAAGAGTTACTGAACTTAAAGAGTTTACCAGAAATTATCAAATCTGAAGATTTTTTAGAAATGAGCAGAGCCTCAGGAGACCACATTAAAAAATCAATATAAAAACAATATTAAGAAGACCAACATCTGTAACATTATAGTCTCAGTGAAAAGATATTTGTATAATAGAGTATGTTAAGATATAATAACTGAAAACTTCTCAAATCTATTTATAGATTCAAGAAACTCAGTGAAACCCAAAAGGGAAAAATGGAAAGAAAATCACATCTTCATTTTTCTCACAAAAACGAAGCAACAACTCTTGAAAGCAGTCAGAGAAGAGCAAAACATTACATATAGGAGAACAATGACTCAAATATTGAAATTTCCTATTATAAACCACAGAAGTCAGAAGGTGAAACACTTTTAAAGAGCTGAAATAAAAAGCTGTCAACTCAGAATTCTATATTCAACAAAGACATCTCTCAGGTCAGACAACAAAATGACACAAATGATGGAATTAGTTGCGTACAATGGCACACACCTGTAATTCCAGTGACTTGGGAGGATAAGGCAAGAGGATCACAAGTTGGAGGTCAGCCTCAGCAACTAAACAAAACTCTGTCTCAAAAAGGGCTGGAGATGTGGCTCAGTGATTAAGCGTCCCTATGTTCAATTCCTGGTACCAAAAAAAAAAAAAAAAAAAAAAGTGGAACTAAAGAGAATTTATTGCCAGAAACCCTGCAAATAGAACCAAAAAGCTGATAAAGACTGAAGGAAAATGATACCACCTGAACTGGGGACTTCAGGAATGAAGGAGTAGCAAAAAGCTAATTATAAAGCAAAATAAAGACCTAATTTTCTCCTCTTAATTCCTCAAATTATATGTGAATGGAAAACACAAAAATAACAACACTGTTTATGCTATAGTTTGGATGTAGTGATTCCCCAAAGGTTTGTGTGTTGGAAGCTTGTCCCAGCATGATGATGCTCAGTTAGTGGGACCTTCAGAGGTGGGGAAGTGATTAGGTCACAGGGGTGCTCCTCTCAGAAGGGATTAATGTAGTCCTCATGAGATTGCAGAGAGTTCCTGAGAGAGAGATTGTTATCAGGAAACAGACCAGCCCATCAGTCATCTGGCTTCCTGTCTGGCCTTGTGGTCTCTCCCCCTTGAACATGCTCCCACCATTATGCCATTGGCTATGACCTGACATAGCCATGGGTCCATCACCCACATCTGGTATCATGCTGTTGAGACTTGCAGCCTTCAAAATTACGAACTAAATAGTTTACAAATTACCCAGCCTCAGGTATTTTGTTATAGCGACAGAAAATGTACTAATGGGTAGACAATGTAGTAAAAATTTAAATGCATATAAATGAAATGCAAATAACAACTATAACAAAGAAGAAAAAGTAAAGGGACCTATATATTTGTAAGACTTCTAACATTTTACTGAGGCAGACTGTGAAAACTAAAGTACTACATTGCAATCACCATAGCAAACACTAAAATCCAGTAAAAGACTAAAATGTAGCAAAATATCCAATCAGTAAATTTAAATGAGTATTTAAAAACATTCAAACAATCTGAATGAGGGTGGAAAACACAGAACAAGGAACAAAAAACAGAGGAGACAAACACAAATAAAAAAAATCAGGTTAGCCGGGCGCGGTGGCGCACGCCTGTAATCCCAGCACTTTGGGAGGCTGAGGCAGGAGGATCGCGAGTTCAAAGCCAGCCTCAGCAATGGCGAGGCACTTAGCAACTCAGTGAGACCCTGTCTCTAATAAAAATACAAAAAAGGGCTGGGGATGTGGCCCAGTGGTCGAGTGCCCCTGAGTTCAATCCCTGGTACACAAAAAAAAAAAAAAAAAAAAAAAAAAAAAAAATCAGGTTTAAATCCCATTATATCCCTCATTATACTAAATGTAAATGGCCTGAACAAACCAACTTAAAACAGACTGTGAAATGACATGCTTACAAATACTTACTTGTATGCTATTACAAGAAACTCCTGTTAATATATTGACATAGGCTAGAAGTGAAAAGATGGGAAAAAACGACTGTGCACACACTAGCCAAAAGAAAGGTTAAGTAGCTATTAATATCTGAAGTAGATTTCAAAACAAAGAATAGCTCTGGAAAGAACTGCAATGATAAAAGAAGCAACTCACCAAGATACAACAACCATAAGTGAGGATGCACCCCAAAAAGTACTTCTAAATGCATAAAGGAGATGTTGACAGAACTAAAGAATAAACAGACCATCCCACGATTACCCTTGGATACCTGAGTGTTTCTCTATCAGTAACAGAATAAACAGACAGAAAATGAGCAAGAATAGAAGAGACCTGGACATTATTAACCCACCTGACCTGACACTGATAGGACATTTCATGCAACAAGATAATGCAGGATGTTCTCATTATTATAATACTCATCCCAGAGTATTATACAAAATAGACCATACACTGAGCCTAACAAACTCTGAAAGAATAGAAATCATACAAGTCTGTTCTATGACAACAGATTTAAATTAGAAATTCATAATGAAAGATAACTGGTAAATCTCCAAATCATTGGAAATTAATGTCCATCTAAATAAATCACAGGTCAAGGAGAAGTTAGGAAAATACCTGGAATGAAAACATAAATACAATACACTAAAATTACAGGGATGCTGCTAAAAAACATTGCTTGGAATAAAATGATGCTTATGTCAGAAATGTCTCAAAACAATACAAAAGTTGGGTACAGTGGGGCATGCCTGAAATACGAGCAACTTGAGACTGAGGCAGGAGAATTGCAAGTTCGATACCAGTCTCCATAACTTAGTGAGACCCTGTCTCAAAAAAAAAAAAAAGAGCTGATAAAACACCTCAGTAGCATAGCACTCCTGGGTTCAATCCCCCACAGAAGGGAAAAAAAGAAACAAACACAAAAAACAGAACAATAATAGAGCCGAAGTCGTGGAATAGTTCAGTGGTAGTGTGCTCGCACAACTGCACAAGGCTCTGGGTTCAGTCCACAGCATCACAGGCACCAACACACCCAAGAACGAAAGTCACCAACAAACTCAACTCAAAGTGAGCTTAAAGGATAGCCTGACTTTCTATTTACTAAAGATGAATTTCTATTTATAAACTTCCTAACAAAGAAAACTCCAGGCCAGAATGGCTTAACTACTAAATTCTCTCCATTTCTATTTATAGGATTAAACCTATCGATAGTGTATTATAGGTAAATACTTATAGATATGTGAATAGATACGTATGCCTGTATTTATGTAGATTTATCTCTACAAGAGAAATTATATTAATTCATCACAATCACTTTCAGAAAACAAAAGTAAAAGGAACATTCCAACTCAATTTAGGAGGTCAGCATTGCACTGATAATACAATAAGACAAATATATTACAAGAAAACTACAGACCATGAACAGAGATACAAAGATGAAATGAAGACCTTGTCAGCCACACCAAAACAGACAGAACACATCACCTGCAGACCTGCACCGCAGGAATCACTGAACCCTCAGGCAGAAGGAAAACAGCAGATGGACGTCTGAATCCACAAAAAGGAATGCAGAATATCAGCAATGTTAACAACATGGGTAAATAAAAAAGATATTTAAAGTTATTATCTAAATTTCCTGAAAGCATAATTGAGTGACTTCATCATAAAAAACAAAGAACTTCCAGAAATCCTCTCCTCCGTAAATACGCTTAGAACACTGGCAAAAGCTGTCAAAATAATCTTCAGTACTCCTGGGAATTAATAAAAGGCTTGCAACAATACAGAGAGCATTCAAGAGAATGTTTTTATTCAAGAGAAACAGCTGAGTCCTGGTAAATAGTGAGTGCTATGATGTTAACCAGTGAGTACTGTGGTGTTTTAACATGTCCTAGACTGGGCTCTCTCAGGGGCACCTGGAAACAGCAATCACAGGAGAGAACAGCACAGGGCTGGAGCTCTTTCAAAGCCCCATTTTCAGAGAACTGCCATTATTTAGCTTATATGGAAGTTCTACAGAAAAATGCCACTCATAAAGCTTGTCTGACAGTTTTACTGAGACCTCTCCCAGTGTAAACAGCCTTTTCCCTGGGGACAGCTGTCAAAAATAATAAGCAGCAATTGTTTAACACTGTACCTGTGTAAAGCAGTAAAATATTTCGGTCAAAAAAGTAGTTGGTCAAAGATTGGAATGTGATGCCCCCAAAATCTACCATACTCCTGGGACTCTGAAATCCAAATGTGGAGAGGATATCCATGTGGATATCCTTGCGTGGCCATCCAAGACTTCACAGGTGTTCAGGAAAGTCCAGAGAAGCTTATAAACTCTTGTTTCTGACTGATATTAAGTCTCTAAGAAAGCAAGAATTGAAGGCCAATGTAGAGTCGTAAACTGCCTGAATTTTGAAGGAGTGCCCCAATACTAAAAGCCACTCACCAAATGGGGGACTTACCAACTTCCAGGCTTCTAAGGATAGCTCTGTCCAGTGATTAGCTAAACACTAGGCTAACTAAGCAGAGGCTTCAGGGGCCACACCCAACAGAGGTGGCAGAATCAGCTCCAGAATATAAGTAAACAAAACACAGCAGCAGCAACAAACCCTGAGGGGACAGGGAGAATCTGATTTTCAGAGCCCACATGAGAAACTATCTTAAATACCTAGTTTTCAACCAAAAAATGACACATGGAAAGAAAGAATGGCCCACATGTAGGGAAAAAAAGATTGAAAACTATCACTGAGGATACCCAGACACTGAGCTCACCACACAGCTATTTAAAGAACTAAAGGAAATCATGTGTAAAGAAGAAGAAAAAAAAGACCTAAGTCTTAATAAAGGGATAGAAACTATTTTCTTAATTACAGAGTTGAAAAGTACAATAAATGAAATAAAAAGTCCACTAGAGATGCTAAACAGCAGAGAAGAACAGGTGGCCTGAAGACAGGTGCTGTGGTGTGAGCAGTGTCTGTCCCCTTCTGGAACTCATGCTGAACTCTGACTGCCACTGTGGCCGTGCTGGTGGGAGGTGGAGGCTTTAACAAGTGAGGAGGCTGTCAAGAAGGACTAATGCCTTTCTTGAGGGAGTGAGTGCTTTATTCTAGCAGAACCGGACTAGTTACCGACACAAAGTCACAGGTGATGCTGCTGCCTCCATGTTTTGTCCCTTTGACACGTGCCTGCTTGCCTTTTTTATCTTCCATTGTTTTGACAACCTTATTAGATGACCCCACTACGCTCCTGGACTTCCCAGCCTCCTGAACCCTGAGCCAAAATGAACTTCATTTTCTAAATAACTCCGGCTCAGGTATTCTGTTACAGCAACAAAAATGGACTGAATCCAGGTCAAATGAGCCAGTTCAGTGTGCGGAACAGCATAGGAAAAAGACTTAAGAAAAATAAAGAACTTGATGGTGAGATGCCATCAAGCATACAAATCCACACAGTGGGTGTTCTATAAAAAGAAAAAAGGGGCACAGAGAGTATGGGGAGAAATTATAATGACCAAAAGCTTCTTGAATTTCATGAAAAACAATCCATATATGCAAAAAGCTCAACAACTCAGAGATACCCATCCAAACACATCAAAATCAAACCGTCAAAAGACAAAAAAATCTTGAAAGCAATGCATAGCAAATTATCATAGAAGCCATCTTTAAAAAGGTTAACAGCTGACTCCCCATTAGAAGTCCTGGAGGCCAAAAGGCAGTGGTATGTCACAAGTAAAGGAAAGGACTACTAATCAAGATTTCTGTCTATAGATATTCCTTGACTAATAATGGGGTTATGTTTCAATAAACCCAGAGTAAGTTAAAATCCATGAAAATGCATTTAATACCCTGCTAAACCCATCAGCAGAGTGAAAACTTGAAAATGAAATCATCCTAAGTCCAGATGCTCCTTGTCTTACAATGGGACTACATCCTAATAAGCTTATTAAGTAAAGTAAAAAATCTTTAGGTCAGACCATTAAGTCAGGGACCATCTGAAAAGCAAGACTTATCCTTTGAAAATTGTGGAGAATTTAAAATATTCCCAGATAAACAAAATCTGAGAACTTGTTGCTAGCACAACAGCCATGCCAAAAAAAAACACTAAGGGAGAACCTCATGTTGAAATAAAAGCATAATAGTAGACAGCAGCCCAAATACATATGGACAAATAAAGAACACTAGCAAAGGTGACCACATAAATAAATATAAAAGACAGCAAGCACATATGCATTTCTCTTTGTAACTTTATGCTCCTTCTATTAGATTTGAAAGAAAATTACATAAAGGAATAATTATAAATTTGTGTTTACAGGCATAAAGTGTACAAAGACATCATTTGTATAATAACAGCACAAAGGAGGTGGAAAAGAAAGGAGCTATACAGCAAAAAAAGCTTTTATATGCTGTTGAAATTAAGTTGGTTTCAGTCAGAACTACAGAGTAAGATGTTAAGTATAATCCCAAGGGCAACCACCTAGAGAATGATTCAAATAAACAGTAACAAGAATGACAAGGGAATTAAAGGCAGGCTAGAAAATATCTAATATAAAAAAGTACTAATGGAGGAATGAGGAACAGAAATAATACATACAGCAAAAACAGTGACATGGCTGGCAAAAATCACTCCTTATTATTAAATACCTGAAATATAAGCATTAAAATTCCCCAGTGTAGATGCTGGGAGGATAAACAAAAACCCATAAGCTAACTAAAAGTACTGTAAAGAGGCATACTTCACAATCCAAAACACAGCACATTTTTTAAAGCACAAGAATGAAAAAAATACATAATGCAAGCAGTAACCAAATGACAGATGAAGTAACTATTTATAACAAACAAAACAGGCTTAAAGACAAAAGTTTTTACTGAAGACAAAAAAGAACATTTGGAATAAAAGGGACAATCCATAGAAGGACACATGCAATCTCCTCAAAACCCAAACTATAGGAAGGAAAAGCTAACAGACTTGAGATACAGTTCCACAGTAAGGTTTCAATTCCCACTTTAAATAATGGATAAAACATGTAGACAGATGAACAATAAAGAAACCTGAACCCCATGATAAACTGAGGTACCCTAGCAGGCACACAGAGCACTCTAGCACAACAGCAGAGCATCCATTCTTCTAAACTACATGCTGACAGGGTGGACCACCTGTTGGGCCACAAAACAAATTTCAAAAATCTTTAAGTATATGGAACAAAGTTAGAAACCAATAACAGAAGAAAAACTGGAAAATCCATCCATATCTAGAAACAACATACTTTTATATGACTGTATTAATCTGGCTTGTTAATGTAACAATATCCTGGGGCAAAATAACTTTATAAATAGAGGTTTACATAGCACAGCTCAGGTCTCATGAGGACTTCAAGGCCAACCTTGTCAGAACAGAAGGAAAGCAAGCAAAAGGAAGAGACCACGTTACAAAACTGAAAGCCAGAAAGAGATTCTGGGATCAGGTGGTCAGGCTCAGGTTGTGGATTTTTTCATTTTGTTTTGTTTTGGGGGGCTTTTTGGTGGTGTAAGAGCCTCAAGCATGCAAGGCAAGCACTCTACCACCAAGCCACATTCCCAGCCCCTAGGCTCAGGTTGTTGTAACTCACTGTTGTGAGGATCTGCTGAGGAAATCTGCATTACCTTTGGAGGGCCAGGTATCCAACAACCTCCTACTATGCCCATTCTCTTTTAAGGTTCCATCTACCTCTCAGTACTGCCACATTAGGGACCACGCTTCCAACATATGAACCCTTGGCAGTGACACTCAAACCATATCCAAACCATAGCACAACCAATAGGTGAAATAAGAAGTCACAGGAAAAATCATAAAATGTTTGAGATGTACAGAAGCAAAGACAACAACAATAAACACAAAAACAATAGTGAACATGAATTTCACGTTGTGAAACCATGGATTCACCACAACAAGGAAATAAGGGAGACAGGAGAACTCTTTTTTTTACATTAAAAACAATTAACTGAAGAAGAAATGATGGAACTGGAAAATTACCATTTGGCTACTACCATTACTACTGCATTGGGCAAGAATTTTCAGTGTATGCTTGAAGTACTACCTGTTTGATAAGAAAGCAAGATATTTACATAGATTCAAATCTTTCTGTAAGATACTTACAATTTACACATGGAAAAGCAGTAGCTTTACAGTGAAAATACGTGGCAGGAACCCTACATGATCGAAGTTGACACCACCAGCAAGGAAACAATGACATCATGTCTCCTGACATGCTGCAATGAGGACACACAACCTTACCACAGTTCTGGGCACTGCTGTGCTCTGGCATCTAAGAGTTCAAGCTGATGAACACCCTGCAAATGAACCGTCCTGTGTTTCTTTAAAATGCCAAGGTTATGGAAAGACAAATGGCCAGGGTTGCTCTAGATTAAAGCTGACTAAAGATGGGACACCAAGCACAAGGCATGATCCTGGGCAATTTTCCTTGAGTATGACTGGAGACAAGGCTGAAATCTGAATGAGGTGTGTAAATACAAGTACTCTGTCAACACTGCCTTCCTGATTCTGAGAACTGTATCGTGTTATCTGAGTGTCCTTGTTCGTAGGAAACACACATTATTTAAAGATAAATATTTAATACTTGTCAGGAACTTTATCAAATGGTTTGATAAAATATGTATTTATACACATGAAAGTATATATACAATATGATAAAGCAAATGTGATAAAATGTTACTAACATTTGGAGGAAATCTGAATGAAGGACGGTACATTTTGGTACTATTTCTGCAATTTTTCCTGGAAGTCTTCGCATTATTTTATGTTAAATATTTTTATTTTTAAAAAGTTCTTTTATCTTTTTGCACACATTTAACATATACATCTACATACACATCTTAATGAGTTTGGACATATATATACTTGCGTGATCCTACCACAACGATCGAGATAGTCAGCACGTATCACCTCCAAACAGTGTTCTTTTGTGCCTTTTCAAAAACTGACAGATAGGGCTGGGATTGTGGCTCAGCGGTAGAGCGCTCGCCTAGCACGTGCGCGGCCCGGGTTCAATCCTCAGCACCACATACAAATAAACGTATTGTGTACAACTAAAGCAAATAAATAAATATTAAAAAAAACCTGACAGATAAAGTAGTATATATTTATCATGTACATGCTGCTTTGAAGTGAACTTGTGGAGTGACTAAACTAGCTCATTAGTAACACATTACCTCCAATTATTCTGTGGTGAGAACACTTCATATCTGTATTTTTCAAAAACATATCATCATTAGCTACACATCATGTCAGACAACAGAGCTCTTGAACTCATTCTTCCTGACCAAAACACCCTTGACCATGGTCTCCCCACTCGGCCTCCACCAACCACCATCCTACTCTCTGCTTCTCTGAGGTTAATATTTTTAAGACTGCACACAAGTGAGATCACATTGTACTTTTCTTTCTGTGTCTGGCTTATTTCACTTAACAGAATATCCTGCAGGCTTATCCATTTTGTCACAAATGACAAAGTTTCTTCTTTTGTGTAGCTAAATAGTATCCTGTGTATATATACCATATTTTCTCTATCCACTCATCCACTGAAGGGGGTGATTCCATCTTGGCTATTGTGAAGAACACTGTAATCAACCCAGAAGTGAAAATACCTCTTTGACATATGATGTCAATTCCTTTGAACATACACCTAGTAGAACTGCTAGAGCACCTTGCATTTGTCAGCAATTTGGGGGTGGGGGGAGTCTTTGCTCATTTCTTAATCAGGCTGCTTTTTTGTTAGTGGAGTTGAGCTCCTTACTTATTTTGGGTATTAACTCCTTATCAGATATATTTTGGGTATTAACCCCTTATCAGATACACACTGTAAACACTTTATCCCCTTCTGCAGGCTGTCTCAATCAACTGGGTCCACTGCTTCATTGGCTGCACAGGAGCATTCTAGTTTTGGTGCAATCCCATTTATCTATTCTTGCTTTTGTTACCTGTGCTTCTGAGGTCAGATCATTGCCAATGTCATGTGGCCCCTGTTTTCTTCTAGTAGTTTTGTAGTTTGGGATCTTGAGCTGATTTTGTATAAGATAAAGGTCTAGTTTCATACTTCTGCATATGGACATAGGTTTCGTGGCACTATTTACTGTAGAGACCATTTGTTCTCTATTGTTTCATTTGTTTGTGGTAGTGGGGATTGAACTAAGGGATGCTCTATCACTGAGCTATATTTCCAGCCCATTTTTACTTGAAACATGGTCTTGCCAAGTTGCCCAAACTGGCCTTGAAGTTGCAACTCTCCTGCCCCCGTCTCCCAAAAAGCTGCGATCATAGGTATGTACCACCACACACAGCATCCACTGTGTATTCGTGACATCTTTGCTAAAAGTCAGTTGGCTATAAATGCATGGATTTATTTCAGGGTTCTCTTTTCTGCTCCATTGGTGTTTTTTAATGCCACTACTATGTTGTTTTGAGTCCTACAGCTTTACAGTATATTCTGAAGTAGTACAATTCCTCTAGCTTTATTCTTTTTGTTCAATATTGCTTTAGCTATTCAGGGTTTTTTGCCACTCCTTGATTTTTAGAATTTTTCTATTTCTGTAAAAAAAAAAAAAAAAAATTATTAGCATTTTAAAAAATATTTATTTGCTTTAGTTGTACACAATGCCTTTATTTTTATGTGGTACTGAGGATCGAACCCGGGCTGCGCACTCTACTAGACAAGTGCTCTACCACTAAGCCACAACACCAGCCCTAGCATTTTGTTAAGAGACTGCAGTGAACCTGTAGATTGCTTTGGGTAAAAATGACAGTGTAACAATATTAATTATTCTTCCAATCCATAAGCAAATGATCTTTTCCTTTATGTCTTCTTCACTTTTCTCTCATCAATGTTTATTTTCAGTGAGATGTTTCACCTCCTTAATCAAATTTATTCTAAAGTAGTTTTATAGCTATTATAAATGGAACTGACAATTGATTTTTCAAATAGTTTGTTAATGTATAGAAATGACACTGATTTTTTTATGTTTGTGTCCTACAACTTTATTGAAACTGTTCAATAGACTTTTTTGGAGCCCTTAATATGTAAGAATGTGTCAACTGAAATAGACACCTTGCTTTTTTTTTTTTTCAGTGCTGGGGATCAAACCCAGTGGCTTCATGCACTCTAGGCAAACGTCTACCACTCAGCAACAAACCCAGCCAAACGGGGACAATTTAACTTCTTACTTCCAAATTTGGATGCCTTTTTTTTTCTCTTGCCAAATGCTCTGGGTAGGAAGACTTCTAATACTATGTTAAAGAGAAGTGATACACGTAGGCACCATTTCGCTGTTCTGGATCTTGGAGGAAGAGCTTTCAACTTTCCCTAGCTACGTTAGCTATGAGTTTCTATTTTGTGGCCTATTATTGCTTAAATATGTTCCTTTTATATATAATTTCTTTTTAATCATGAAGGTTGAATTTTGTCAAATGTTTTTTTCTGCATCTATTATAGAGATCATATGGGCTTTGTCCTTCATTCTGTTAACCTGATGCATCATTTATTTATTATGTCATATCATCCCTGTATCCCTGGGATGAATCCCACTTGGTCATGGTACACAATCTTTTTAATATGCTGTTGAACTCAGATTGCTAGTATTCTGCTGATGATTTCTGCACACGTTTATCAGGGATACTGAGCTGTAGCTTTCTTTCTTTGTAGTGTTCTTGTCTGGCTTTGGTATCAGGGTAATGTTGGCTTAAAAAAATGTGCTAGGAAGTATTCTTTACTCTTCAATTTTCTTTGAGAGTTTGTGAGAACTGGTACTAGGTCTTAAGTGTTTAATAAAATTCTACAGAGAAGCCACCAGGTTCTTGGCTTTACTTAAATGACAGACTTAATATTACCAATTCAACCTCCTCACTCATGATTTCCTGTTCAGACTGTTTCTTCGTTATTTAGTCTTGGTAGGTTGTGTGTGTCAAGGAATTTATCCACTTCTACATTATCCAATTTGTTGGTATATAATCATGCACAATAGTCCTTTATGATCCTTTTTATTTCTACATATCAGTTATATCTCCTTTTTGGTACTGGGGATTGAACTCAGGGACACTTGACCACTGGGCCACATCCCCGACCCTTTTTTGTATTTTATTAAAGACAGGGTTTCACTGGGTTGCTAAGTGCCTCACCATTGCTGAGGCTGGCTTTGAACTCGCGTTCCTCCTGCCTCAGCCTCCCAAGTGCTGGGATTATGGGTGTGCTCCATGGCACCCAGCTTCATTTTCAATTTCTGGTTTTCAATCTTCTAATTAAAGGTTTGATTTTAGTCTTTCAAAAATCTAATTCTTGACATCTTTTAAAAATATTTAGACTTTATTTTATTTCTGCTCTTTTTTTCCCCCTGGTACATAAAAAGTCAAGTATTTTTTTGGGGGGGGGCGGGAATCAGGCACTTAACCACTGAACCACACCCCTACCCCATTTTATTTTTTGAGACAGGGTCTAAGTTGTTGAAATTGGCTTTGAGCTTGCAATTCTCCTGCCTCAGCTTCCTGAGACACTAGATTACAGGTATGCGCCACCACACTGAGCTAAATTTTTAAAAATTAAATAATTCTGAAAGACCATACACCGAAATAGTACATACAGCAGGGATTCAAATCCAGACCAAATGACTCCAAGGTTCATATTCTTAACCAGTAGTACTATTCTGCCTCATGGCTGTAGGAATTGCTTGAAAAAATGTTCACCATGGACCTGAACTTTAACCTATTCTCCTAAAGTGAACCTGCATTATCAGTCCACCTGTAAGGTCTGAAGATTTTTATAAGGTTTAAAAGGTGTGAACCAGTGCTTAGGATAGCATAGTGAATTGGCAGTGATCAAACAAACTTTCCTAGGCAGCATACAGCAATTGCCAAAAGCCTGCTGATGCCTGCCCTGAGCCCACTGCCAAAGGAAATCTAATTTTCCTAAGAAAGACATCAGCAATCCATACATCTCTTGAATCTTGACGATTTCCTACACTTGAGGAATCCTAACATTCACTAAGAATCTAACATTTGAGGAAAATATACGTTACTTGATATTATACTCATTTGCCAGTCCTCCTTCAATGGGTTTCTACATGCAGCCTCTTGCTTTTAAGAATGGTTAAGAATAAAAAATGTTCAACAGAATCATAGAACATATTGATATTTTAGCTGGTCCAAGATTTTGCCACAAAATACAGAAAGGAGAACTGAGGCTTTAATGTCAAATTCTCTCTACAAAGTTATAATGAAAATGATATTTGATGCAAACATTCAAAGCAACAAAAAACTTCTAGAAACTTGACTGATGAGATTCATAGGTAAAAAGAGGGAGACGACTTGGGTGTCACAATCTGTTTAAGCTGATCCGTGGCTATCACCATTACAAAGTCCCAAAATTTACTTTTAGCTTAATTAACTACATTATTTAGAAAGAAGTACTGTGAACAAGAAATGCCATATTCTTGCAAACTGATGGCATAAAAGCTTTAAGAAGCCTGCCTATCATTAGTTGGGTATTCCCTTTGCTCCAGTCTTCCTCAGATTAAGTCTTGGAATACGAATCTTGCATATCATTGTGATGTCAATGTCAACTCTATTAATTCCTAACTTTTAAAACCTATAGAAAGGTCAATTTTAGAAAATAGTCAACCCCTCCCCAAAACAAAAAGCTAACTACAGTTTTCCTATTACACTCCCAAAGCTGGAACATGAGTAGAGTCAAACTCTAGAACCCATAGCTCCATTGACCTCAATAGGCATTCTGTATCTCTTTGAACATCTCAACCCATTTTTGCTTTTTTCTCACACACACAGTGCGCGCACACCCCCACAAGCTGCAAGTCTGAGAGGAGGAACATCAAAATCCTTTGTTAGGTGGTAGGACAAATGTGGATACTTTTTCTTAAATATACTTTTTGACATTTTTCTCTTTTTCCCAGAAGGAGCCCAAAAGCTCTAAAAATAATGATAAATGGGTTAGTCCTAAATAAGTCCTCATATAAAAGAGGAAGAAAAAGAGACTGTGGAATCAAAGCTTTAAGTATTTTGTTACCCAGAAGGCAAAAATGATCATACAAGTGTAGCAGTCTGAACTTCTGACCAGTTACTGATTAGTTTAGCAATGTCAGAATAAGTTTTTAGAGCTACCAACAGCAAATGCAAAGATATCATTAATCAATATTTTCCTATTCATTAAATTTCAGCATTTTCTGGTTTTTGCTACAAAAATAACCTGCAAAAGTACATTTTATACTTTCTACTTATTATGAAACTATTCCTCAGTGAAACTAGAATTTTGTTCTTTGTTCTAATTTTCTTTCATCTCCCTCGATGAAAGAAATTTTCATGTCTTTCCTCTCTCCTTGATAAATGGAGATGTTCCCTGACACATTCAGTGTTCATCCTCTCCAGAAGCTGAAAACCCTCCTCCATGCAGAAGTGGAAGTGTGTCCCTGCGTACCATTCCCTTCATAGAGTGCTGAATGTTAGACAAAGAGTTGCTTCAGGTCATTTGCATGCCTCACACAGGTTACGTCCTAAGTCCGACAGTACATTCAGTGGTGGTATATACAAAACAAAATTACATGCACACCTGAAAACCTGTTTTCTACCCCAACAACTGATCCCATGTAGATAGATCATCTCCTCCTTGCTTCAAAGACTATGATATTTAATCCATTCAATAATAGATAACCCATTTTTCCAAATCTGAGGGTTTATTACAGCTGAAGTGTCTCAATGTTTGTTTCTCACCTTCCTTTTCACAATGTCCTACTTGTTTTATGTAGTGGCACACCTCAATTTTTCATTTCAAAGTTGTGACAATTTAAGGGCATATAAACCACTGAATCATTCAGGAAGTCAGCGATCTGTGTATTATGAAACCATCACAAACACAGAGTAGGAAAAACCAGATTCACAGTAGTGTTTGTCCAAAAGGTCCTGAGTGTTAATTTTTGGCAACCTAACAATAAACACCCAAATGTTTTCTGATCAACATCAAGTTAAAACTGTTTAACTCCAAGGGAACTGTCCAAAGCGGAAACTTATTGGTGACTGCCAGAAAAAAAGAAAAAAAGTACAAGCTAAGACAGAACTCTATATTAGGACCCCTAGGGTTCCCTGACTCTCCCATTTTCAAGGACAACAGTCTAGGAAGCAAGAACATCCCTGTCCCTATTATGAGCTATAAACCAGGAGGAGGCTCCAAGAGTCCATAAACTGACAGGATGAACTGCAGAGCATTCATGAAGTCTCCTCCACCCCATCTTAGGCCAACCCACTTTAAAAGATCCATTTTCCACTGCTCCACTAAGAGGGGCTTAAGAACACAGTCCAAGAAAACCTCATGAAACTGCCTTCAAACTAGACCAGGCTGTCCTTTCTTTTACCCTCAGGACTTCAGGAAGCTTGTTTCCCCGTTCAGTTCAACTGCTAAGTTCAAGTCAAGCCTGATAAACTGAATTTGAAAATGAAGGCCTTCTGTCTGGGATAGGAGGCCGAGGTAATGATGAGAGTGGAAATGAATTAAGTGGGCAAGGTCACCACTTTTTTGATAGATTCAGTTAGATGATTAAGATCTTAGTTCAAAATTTTTATCTAGTGAAACACAATATAATCTGTTAACTAAGACTAAAGACAACTACCTACCTCATTTTTCAATTCTGTCATTTTCACTTTAGAATATGAGCACAAGAGTCCTGAAGACCCACATTCTACTGACTTCAACTCAACTGTGTTTATGTGATGAAGGCAAACACACACACTTCTGCTGCGAGGAAACAGGGCCAACCAAAACCCCCACGGTCTGTGAAGAGAATGCTGAATGAGAGCTTACAGTTTGGGATTTTCCTTTATTACTCATTTAGATCAAAACTTCTCTGTGCCTCAGTTTTCTCCCTGTAAAATGCCATAATGGTATCAATCTTCCTCAAAGTCAAAGAGTCCTTGTAAGAATATGGCATGTAAAAATTTTAAAATCAAAATATATATGGGCTGGGATTGTGGCTCAGCGGTAGAGCGCTCGCCTAGCACGTGGGTGACCCGGGTTCGATCCTCAGCACCACATACAAATAAAATGCATTGAAAACGCATTGTGTACAATTAAAGCAAATAAATAAAAATATTTTTTAAAAAATATATATATAACACAATATATCATTAACAATCATGGTTTTTCAGGAACCTTACACCGAACGTCATTATTTTACTGACTTCTGTAACTTCCCACTTGTTCAACAAATATTTACTATATGCCCATTATAAAGCACTCTGCAAATATATTCAAGTCCATTGCTATGTGTACTCGGTTATTAAGTATACTCAATGTTCTGCAAATATGAGTCAGGAAGGAAAATCTTAATAAGGAAAAACAGGAGAAAAATTTGTAGTGTATCCCCGTTACTAAATATCTCATAATATAGCATCTGTTATAAAGTTAATGCATATAATTTAAGGTTATATTTGCATGTGTAATGAATTTCCCCTAAAACACAATAGTTTAAATAATTTTTCTATGAAGGAATATGGTTTACAATAAGAAGACTAAAGATGGGATAGTCCTGCCCCTTGAAGTGAAATCAGTCTTAGTAAAGTACTTCCAAAAGATCAGTTCAAGCAGATAACTTAGCCCCTGATTCTTGCCCTCCTCTGGGATCCCCCAAAATATCTGCCAAAATAAAAAAACAAAAACAGGGGCTGGGATTGTGGCTCAGTGGTAGAGCGCTTGCCTTTCACTTGTGAGGCACTAAATTCGAACTTCAGCACCACATAAAAATAAATAAAGGGGGCTGGGGTTATGACTCAGCGTAGAGTGCTCGCCTACATGTGCGCGGCCCGGGTTTGATCCTCAGCACCACATACAAATAAACATATTGTGTACAACTAAAGCAAATAAATAAATATTTGAAAAATAAATAAATAAATGAAGGTATTGTGCCCATCTACAATTAAAAAAAAAAAAAAAAAGCAAACAAAATTCGGAGAATCATTAAAAGATGTTTTCATTACTCCTATTTATATATTACACAGTATAGGATGCATAAGAAACCTAAATTTCTACTTCACTCAATATATGCACAGAAATAGCCCAAGGGCAACCTAACAAAATTATACTGGGCTAGGTGGGTGATAAATATGCATAACTTTCTGTTCTTATGTGAAGCACAAGGTTTGCTAAGAATGACAGAACAAAACAGTATACAACCAAACATAAAACAAGAAGGGAAACCTAAACAAGCTAATTAGATCATTGCCTCCTTTCATTAAATGTTCAAATAAAAATCTATCCCAGAGGGCTGGGGTTGTGGTGCAGGGTAGAGCGCTCGCCTAGCACGTGCGCAGCCTGGGTTCGATCCTCAGCACCACAAACAAATAAACGCATTGTGTACAACTAAAGCAAATAAATAAATATTTGAAAAAAAATCTATCCCAGAATTAATTATTTTGAGAACGGTCTCTAAAACATCATGAGCTCCTGTACAATTAAAGAACAAATTAATAACAAAATAATTTCAAAAACCAAATGAAATAAAGCCAAGTAGTAAACTTTTCATTCTCCAAATGACAGAACAATCACAACTGTCCATTTATTATTTCACTTCATTTATTCAGTCAGCAACTATTTATTGTAGATTACTAGGAACTATGTCAGACACCAGGGACATAATAAAGAACAAATTAGATAAAGTTCCTAATCTCAGAGTATAGGATATTCTGCAGAAAGGCAGGAAATAAACAAGTAAACAAATAATTCCTAAAAGCAATTTTAAAAAAATACATTAAGGGGGCATGTTATTTTTAAAAACTGCAATAAAAAGTGGCACATATCATTTAGATTCCAAGCAAAGGGAACAGGGCAAAGGCCCTGAAATGTGAAAATGCTCTGCCTTATTCACCAGGTACAACAACCTTCAGTGAAACCCCTTATCTCATTCTCAGTCTAATCCATTCTTCACAAGCAATGGTCAGTTTTAACAAATATGGCAGACACCAGACCTCATCTACCAGGTCCACCTGAGCTGCCCATCTGAGTTCCTCCTTTACATGCAATAGGCACACGTGTCAACAACACACCTCACCCACCAGCTTTTCCAGTACTTCCCGTCTGAACTTCCAAAGGTTAAACAAAATGCTAGTATGCCTCAATTATATGCAAAGATAAGTATTTCATACCCAAGAGTGGAAGCAGAGACACGAAGCAGGTGGGAGGCAGGGAGAGTAGGCCCGAGAGTGCCAAGTTGCATTTTCAACTTCAAATGGGCTGAGAGGTAAGGCTCACATAAATAATGAAACCACTTCACTTAGAGAGTGCATTACAAACCCAAGCTGCTCTGAAAAAAGAAAAAAAAAAAGATCATCTGAGGGCTTTTTCCTCATCCTTTCAGTTGCTGGCAAAGATGAACTGGGGGTGAAGAAGAGCAAACAGACTTCCAGACTCCGCAGCCACATGCAGTAAGAGGTATCCCGTCACCATTTCACTCATCTCTCTGCCATCTTTAAAGTTTTATCTTTCCTTTGCTTTCTCTTAAGTAGTTTTCTTAGCATTAAAATTAATTTGGATAACATTTTGCATCTCTAAATTGTGTAAAGTTATTTCAGAACTTTTTTTTTTTTTTTTTTTAATGGTGCTAGGGATTGAGGCCAGGACCTTGGTAAGCACTCTACCAACTGAGCTGTATCCCCAGCCCCACATAAACTTCTTAATATAGTATACTATTCTTTAATTCTATGAAACTCCAAATAAATAACAAAATGCCCAACAGAGTACTATCCTCAGAGAAGAGACAAACTGAAATTGTGTGCTAGGTACAGAGTTTTTCCTAGGATTTAATCATATGAATTTAAAAATTGGCTCCAAAGAAGTCAAAGGAACAAAACAAACACCTGCTTCAGAATTTCATAGACATGATTCAGATTACTTTGTAAAATACATTTCTGCTATTTTTACAAACAGTAATTTAAAAAAGTTCCACCAATGTTAAATTTCCATAATAAAGACTATCATGAGACATGTTAGCTTACGCTGCTGGGTCAAAGTGATCATGAAGATACAGGAATGAAGCTCCTCTTGACACATCCAAGCATACAGAAGACTTTGGGAACTTTCTGCAAATGTGTTACTGGCTGGGAAAAACAGTTCTGCATGGTGCTTTTTGTTACAGCCACTCACAGAAAACTGCACAAGTGAGCACACTAACACAGCGCATAATGTCTACACTCCACCAAGTGCCACAGCAAGCTCAGATGCATCTGCTCAATACATGCTGTCCACATCACGAAGGCAGGAACGATGCTCAGGAAAAAGAGAACACAAGTCATGACACTGTGTGATGTCATTTTCACGTTTTCTTTTAACTTTGGAGCCCATCTGATAGTGGTGGTGATTCAAATTAAAAAAAAAAATCTCCTACAGAACTTCATAAGACTAAATAAATTCTTTTTCTTTCTTTGTGATCCAGGACTTTATAAGATCAAAATAAAATGGAAGGAAATCAAATGCAGAGACTGGTATGAGACCCCTCAATGCAGTAAATGTGAGAGGTACCCAAATGGAAGACTCCACAGCTAAACAGGCTGACTCCACGGATCTCATGCAGTGTGCTGAAACCAAGAACCTGGGAGAGCAAGTGACAGGCTGACTCCACGGGTCTCATGCAGTGTGCTGAAACCAAGAACCTGGGAGAGCAAGTGACAGGCTGACTCCACGGATCTCATGCAGTGTGCTGAAACCAAGAACCTGGGAGAGCAAGTGACTTACTGAAGGTCACTGAAAGAGAGATGGGGTGGGTGTGACTAGATTCAAGGATTCTGACTCTCAGAGCTCTTCATTACACTATACAGTCCTATTTAACAAAGCTCCTGTTCTAGAATCAAGTAAGGAAATATTAATTTTGCTCCAATGTTATTATACAGTAAAAAATCTGCTCCATACAAATGCTAACTGAGCCTAAAAGCATTTAGAGAGAACTGAAGTCTCTGTCCAGTGCAGCTTATATCTAAAGATAAGTAATGTACATGAATAACCATGATACAGAGATTGTTTTTAAAAAATAGGAGCAGGGGCTGGGGTTGTGGCTCAGCGATAGAGTGCTCGCCTAGCACGTGCGCTGCCCAAGTTCGATCCTCAGCACCACGTAAAAATAAACGCATTGTGTACAACTAAAGCAAATAAATAAATATTAAAAAAAAAAAAAAGCAGAAGCAGGAGGAGGGAGGTTTTATCAAAATAGTACAATGGAAGTTCACAGGAAACAGAATTATTTCTGGGTAGAAAAATGAGAAATAGGCTCAGACTTGGTCAGTAATGAAAGATTATAGCAATGTTGGCAGATAGCAGGAAAAAAGGAAGAACAGAGATCCACTATAGCCAGGAAAACAGTTAAATAATCACCTGTTAGGATTAAATCTACCTAATTTTCAGCTTAAAGAAAAACACAGAGGCTAGAAGTACACATTAAATGAAACAAGAGGGCAACACTCAGACAAATGCAGATGGGTATACTCTATAAGACCTCAAAAAGTCAATGTCATAGGAAGGAAAAGCATGGTGGGGGTGCTTCTAAATTTAAAAAGATCTGCAATGTGTAAACACTGACAAAATTTAATTTTGAAAACAAAGCTATAATAGAAACTTTTAAAAGTTTTACTGCAAACAGCAAAAATACAACTTTAAAACATCAAATGTATACTCAGCAATATTTAACCTCAGCTCAATATATGGATATATTAAAAAAATAATCTTGATTCTTGCTGACTTCAAGTCAAAGTAGCTGATGCAAGAATACATGCTGACTGTTCTTGGCCACAACATGCACTTAAGTACATACACATTAGTAAAGTCTCAACCTAGGGTCCTTGAACAACCAGTGAATCATAAGGAGCTTGCTGGTAGCCTAGTTCTGCACAATAAGCTAGAAGCTGGGAGGGATGGTGAGGGGCAGTGGGAAGAATCAGATGCAGATGTCTACTAAATGAAGATAAACCATGCAGGTGGTCTGCGGTAAGGAAAAATGAGAATCACTAATTCAGCAATCCATCATTACATCCTATTAATTAACCTGTTTTGCCCCAAAGCCACCAAAAAACTTAACTAATTTGGTAACAGAAGCAACAATTCGTTATTACTAGTTATCAACACCCCATATTCTTTTTCTTTAGAAGATTCATTGAATAAAGTAATACTAGCAAAGTGCTGTAAAAGTTTTGCATTAACAGTTATAAACAAATCAAGTTTAAAGTCCATCTATTAGGGGGCTAGAGTTGTAACTCATCAGTAGAGTTCTTGCCTCACATGTGTGAGGCACTGGGTTCGATTCTCAGCACCACATAAAAATAAGTAAATAATGGCCGGGCGCGGTGGCACACGCCTGTAATCCCAGTACTTGGGAGGCTGAGGCAGGAGGATCGCAAGTTCAAAGCCAGCCTCAGCAATGGCGAGGCACTTAGCAACTCAGTGAGACCCTGTCTCTAATAAAATACAAAAAAGGGCTGGGGATGTGGCCCAGTGGTCGAGTGCCCCTGAGTTCAATCCCCAGTACCAAAAAAAAAAAAAAAGTAAATAAAATAAAGGTCCATCAACAACTTGAAAAAATTAAAAAATAAACAAATAAAATAAAGTCCATCTATTAAAATCTGTCCAAAAGAAAGAGAGATGCCCTGAACTAGGACTATCAAAAGTCAGAGAAATGATGTATCCTATCATTTCCAAGAGATTAAAGCTTCTTTCAATAGTATATAATGCTAATTCCTTATTCTTAGAGATGAAAAAACAGCCTAATTTAATACCCACAGCAAAAAAAAACTTCTTTAAAACACCTTCCAGCCGGGCGCGGTGGCGCACGCCTGTAATCCCAGCACTTTGGGAGGCTGAGGCAGGAGGATCAAGAGTTCAAAGCCAGCCTCAGCAATGGCGAGGCACTTAGCAACTCTGTGAGACCCTGTCTCTAAATAAAATTAAAAAAAGGGCTGGGGATGTGGCCCAGTGGTCGAGTGCCCCTGAATTCAATCCTGGTACCACAAAAAAAAAAAAAAAAAAAAAAAAAGAAAAAAAAAGAAAGAAAAAGAAACACCTTCCAACATAAAATCCAAAATCATCTTGACTGGGATTTCAACCTTTTACTTGGTAGAAAACTGAACAGAAGACCAGTCCAAAGGAAGTTAAATGATTAGGTAGCAGATACAAAGGCCCAGTCTTCAATGTAAACTCCAATGAGCAATCTCTTTCCAAAGAAGATTCAGCTCTCCCCATATCCAATTCTTTCCAACTGTGGCTTCCAAGACATATATATTTAGTTCTATTCCTGCAGACCTGCCCACCCAGAACACCACTGTGCTCCCACCTATACCTCCTCACTGCCCATTTTCCTTTCAGTATTCTCCCCACAACTCCACGCCTAGGAAAATCGGCTACCCTCTGCTTTACATCAAGTAAATGCTTCTGAGTTCACAGTATAAATCTCTTTCCAAAGTGATATCAAATTTTATGCATCCTTTTCATAAAGCCCTACAGTCACCAACCAAGAAACTTTGGAGAATTTTTTACTTCCACTGTTACACTAAGAATAAAGGGAGAAAATGAAATCTTCAGTCTACATGCTAAATTTTGATTCATTATCATAGGCACAACGGAAAGAACAGAAGCATAAAAAATTTCAATAAAACAACCTCGTTAGATGACGTATAGGCTACTGAAAATACAAGGAAGAGCTGTGCATGATATTCTTCATAAAAAAAAGTCTGTAAACAACATGTTTGTTCTGAATCACACCAGCCTCAGAAGGGCTACTGGTATGTTGTAGGGTCTACCTTGTTTTAGGATATAAATAACAAACTTGGGCTAGAATTTCTGCAAACATAACCAGAATGAAATACTACTGAACCAAATTATTTTTCTGAAGAATCATCTGATCAAAACAATCAAATTTACCAGTTTCATAAGCAGACACACCTGTTCTCCAATAAATCAACAAAACTTTAAACAGGTGCCTACTATGTGTCAAGTCCTGATTAAGGTGATTTCTCTCGTTTCTCTGACTTATGTGAAGGTCTCATGACTCAGTTCTTGTATTTTCTGCCTCTCCCAATTGCTTAAAGCAGTCATTTACTTTGACACCATCAGTCAGCCTCCCTTAGCCAATTCCAAGACCCACACTGGTGATCCTGAACTGGTAAGGGGAGTTCCACCTCTGAACTTCTGGACCCATCCTAAATGATGTCTCTACTTAAACATTTTTCTGCCATTTATTCTTTAACATACAGAACACTGAACCAGGGCTTTCCCAGATTTCTCTTTCTGCCAAGTCACCAATATTCCTTGTCACCTAGGTTCACAAACATGGTATTATTTTCTCTTTCTCTTTTATATCCCTACACCCAATAAATCACCAAATCACACCATTTTCCCTGTGGGTTCCTCATTCTATTCTCTTTCCATTTCAAGCAACCCTATGCCAGTACTTCTCAAACTTTTTTTTTTTTTTTTTTTTTTTTTTTTGGTGGGGGTGTAACAGGGATTAAACCCAGGGGTGCTTAACCACTGGGCCACATCCCCCACCCCTTTTTATTTTGAAACAGGGTCTCAGTAAGTTGCTTAGGGCCTCGCTAAATTGCTGAGGCTGGCTTTGAACTTGTGGTCTTCTTGCCTCAGCTTCCAGAGTCACTGGGATTATAGGTATGCACCACCACTACCAGCTAGTACATCTAAAACTTGAATGTGTATAGGAACCACTTGAGAATCTTGTTATATAATGCAGGTTCTTGGGTGGAGCATGAAGTTATACATTTCTAACATGATCCCAGGTGATGGACAACAAGGCAGCAAAGTGCTAGAATGTAAATCCTTTGAGGGAACAGACATACCCCCCCCTCCTGCTGCCATAATCCCAGAAGTTAGTATATAATAGAGGTTCAACTAATACTCAGTGAATGAATACAAAGCAGTCAGTACACAGTGCCAGAGACAGCTCTCCTCCCCAGTAATTCCTGTCCAGTTTCTCCGTGTTTCCTGCTACACAAACCACTCTAACTAACACAGCCACTTTACTAACCACCACCCAAAGCATGTGTTATTTACAACCACTTTCAAGCCTCAGTTCGAAACTATTCTTCCATCTGGTACATTCTCTGTACCAGTCTATGAAAAGCATATCTTTAAAACCAGCCTATCCTGACCACTTTACACAGCTTCCTCGCCAACCCCATGCCTCCGAGATCACTTTATTTTCTTTATTTCCTCAGCACCTACAGGTTACCCCGTGGTATCATCTGTTCATCTGGTGTTTTAGTTGCTTCATGTGTGCATATTGTGCTTTCTTAAAAAAGGATTTTGAATACTGAATAGAATGGATCGATTCCTCTTTTTTGGATCAGTACAACACGGCATTCGGTGGGTACTCAATGCTGGATGACTATAAAATAATTCCTCAGAAAACACAGCCAACATCTCTAGATTAAAAAGTTGAAGTGTGGCCTGGGTTGTATTCAGTGGCAGAGCTCCTGCCTAGCATGTGTGAGGCACTGGGTTCAATTCCCAGCACCACATATAAGCAAATAAATAAATAAAGGTCCATCAATAACTAATAAAAACATATTTTTTAAAAGTTGAGTGTTTTATGTATTACCTTTGTCAACTTTACAAATCCATTTTATTGCTAATTAACCTTTCCACAGATGAGGCTGAAGAAATAAACCTAAAAATTTTCTGTTCAGGGCTGGGTTGTGGCTCAGCGATAGAGTGCTCGCCTAGCACGTGCGCTGCCCAAGTTCGATCCTCAGCACCACGTAAAAATAAACGCATTGTGTACAACTAAAGCAAATAAATAAATATTAAAAAAAAAAAAAAAGCAGAAGCAGGAGGAGGGAGGTTTTATCAAAATAGTACAATGGAAGTTCACAGGAAACAGAATTATTTCTGGGTAGAAAAATGAGAAATAGGCTCAGACTTGGTCAGTAATGAAAGATTATAGCAATGTTGGCAGATAGCAGGAAAAAAGGAAGAACAGAGATCCACTATAGCCAGGAAAACAGTTAAATAATCACCTGTTAGGATTAAATCTACCTAATTTTCAGCTTAAAGAAAAACACAGAGGCTAGAAGTACACATTAAATGAAACAAGAGGGCAACACTCAGACAAATGCAGATGGGTATACTCTATAAGACCTCAAAAAGTCAATGTCATAGGAAGGAAAAGCATGGTGGGGGTGCTTCTAAATTTAAAAAGATCTGCAATGTGTAAACACTGACAAAATTTAATTTTGAAAACAAAGCTATAATAGAAACTTTTAAAAGTTTTACTGCAAACAGCAAAAATACAACTTTAAAACATCAAATGTATACTCAGCAATATTTAACCTCAGCTCAATATATGGATATATTAAAAAAATAATCTTGATTCTTGCTGACTTCAAGTCAAAGTAGCTGATGCAAGAATACATGCTGACTGTTCTTGGCCACAACATGCACTTAAGTACATACACATTAGTAAAGTCTCAACCTAGGGTCCTTGAACAACCAGTGAATCATAAGGAGCTTGCTGGTAGCCTAGTTCTGCACAATAAGCTAGAAGCTGGGAGGGATGGTGAGGGGCAGTGGGAAGAATCAGATGCAGATGTCTACTAAATGAAGATAAACCATGCAGGTGGTCTGCGGTAAGGAAAAATGAGAATCACTAATTCAGCAATCCATCATTACATCCTATTAATTAACCTGTTTTGCCCCAAAGCCACCAAAAAACTTAACTAATTTGGTAACAGAAGCAACAATTCGTTATTACTAGTTATCAACACCCCATATTCTTTTTCTTTAGAAGATTCATTGAATAAAGTAATACTAGCAAAGTGCTGTAAAAAGTTTTGCATTAACAGTTATAAACAAATCAAGTTTAAAGTCCATCTATTAGGGGGCTAGAGTTGTAACTCATCAGTAGAGTTCTTGCCTCACATGTGTGAGGCACTGGGTTCGATTCTCAGCACCACATAAAAATAAGTAAATAATGGCCGGGCGCGGTGGCACACGCCTGTAATCCCAGTACTTGGGAGGCTGAGGCAGGAGGATCGCAAGTTCAAAGCCAGCCTCAGCAATGGCGAGGCACTTAGCAACTCAGTGAGACCCTGTCTCTAATAAAATACAAAAAAGGGCTGGGGATGTGGCCCAGTGGTCGAGTGCCCCTGAGTTCAATCCCCAGTACCAAAAAAAAAAAAAAGTAAATAAAATAAAGGTCCATCAACAACTTGAAAAAATTAAAAAATAAACAAATAAAATAAAGTCCATCTATTAAAATCTGTCCAAAAGAAAGAGAGATGCCCTGAACTAGGACTATCAAAAGTCAGAGAAATGATGTATCCTATCATTTCCAAGAGATTAAAGCTTCTTTCAATAGTATATAATGCTAATTCCTTATTCTTAGAGATGAAAAAACAGCCTAATTTAATACCCACAGCAAAAAAAAAACTTCTTTAAAACACCTTCCAGCCGGGCGCGGTGGCGCACGCCTGTAATCCCAGCACTTTGGGAGGCTGAGGCAGGAGGATCAAGAGTTCAAAGCCAGCCTCAGCAATGGCGAGGCACTTAGCAACTCTGTGAGACCCTGTCTCTAAATAAAATTAAAAAAAGGGCTGGGGATGTGGCCCAGTGGTCGAGTGCCCCTGAATTCAATCCTGGTACCACAAAAAAAAAAAAAAAAAAAAAAAAAAAAAAAAAAAAAGAAAAAAAAGAAACACCTTCCAACATAAAATCCAAAATCATCTTGACTGGGATTTCAACCTTTTACTTGGTAGAAAACTGAACAGAAGACCAGTCCAAAGGAAGTTAAATGATTAGGTAGCAGATACAAAGGCCCAGTCTTCAATGTAAACTCCAATGAGCAATCTCTTTCCAAAGAAGATTCAGCTCTCCCCCATATCCAATTCTTTCCAACTGTGGCTTCCAAGACATATATATCTAGTTCTATTCCTGCAGACCTGCCCACCCAGAACACCACTGTGCTCCCACCTATACCTCCTCACTGCCCATTTTCCTTTCAGTATTCTCCCCACAACTCCACGCCTAGGAAAATCGGCTACCCTCTGCTTTACATCAAGTAAATGCTTCTGAGTTCACAGTATAAATCTCTTTCCAAAGTGATATCAAATTTTATGCATCCTTTTCATAAAGCCCTACAGTCACCAACCAAGAAACTTTGGAGAATTTTTTACTTCCACTGTTACACTAAGAATAAAGGGAGAAAATGAAATCTTCAGTCTACATGCTAAATTTTGATTCATTATCATAGGCACAACGGAAAGAACAGAAGCATAAAAAATTTCAATAAAACAACCTCGTTAGATGACGTATAGGCTACTGAAAATACAAGGAAGAGCTGTGCATGATATTCTTCATAAAAAAAGTCTGTAAACAACATGTTTGTTCTGAATCACACCAGCCTCAGAAGGGCTACTGGTATGTTGTAGGGTCTACCTTGTTTTAGGATATAAATAACAAACTTGGGCTAGAATTTCTGCAAACATAACCAGAATGAAATACTACTGAACCAAATTATTTTTCTGAAGAATCATCTGATCAAAACAATCAAATTTACCAGTTTCATAAGCAGACACACCTGTTCTCCAATAAATCAACAAAACTTAAACAGGTGCCTACTATGTGTCAAGTCCTGATTAAGGTGATTTCTCTCGTTTCTCTGACTTATGTGAAGGTCTCATGACTCAGTTTTGTATTTTCTGCCTCTCCCAATTGCTTAAAGCAGTCATTTACTTTGACACCATCAGTCAGCCTCCCTTAGCCAATTCCAAGACCCACACTGGTGATCCTGAACTGGTAAGGGGAGTTCCACCTCTGAACTTCTGGACCATCCTAAATGATGTCTCTACTTAAACATTTTTCTGCCATTTATTCTTTAACATACAGAACACTGAACCAGGGCTTTCCCAGATTTCTCTTTCTGCCAAGTCACCAATATTCCTTGTCACCTAGGTTCACAAACATGGTATTATTTTCTCTTTCTCTTTTATATCCCTACACCCAATAAATCACCAAATCACACCATTTTCCCTGTGGGTTCCTCATTCTATTCTCTTTCCATTTCAAGCAACCCTATGCCAGTACTTCTCAAACTTTTTTTTTTTTTTTTTTTTTTTTTTTGGTGGGGGTGTAACAGGGATTAAACCCAGGGGTGCTTAACCACTGGGCCACATCCCCCACCCCTTTTTATTTTGAAACAGGGTCTCAGTAAGTTGCTTAGGGCCTCGCTAAATTGCTGAGGCTGGCTTTGAACTTGTGGTCTTCTTGCCTCAGCTTCCAGAGTCACTGGGATTATAGGTATGCACCACCACTACCAGCTAGTACATCTAAAACTTGAATGTGTATAGGAACCACTTGAGAATCTTGTTATATAATGCAGGTTCTTGGGTGGAGCATGAAGTTATACATTTCTAACATGATCCCAGGTGATGGACAACAAGGCAGCAAAGTGCTAGAATGTAAATCCTTTGAGGGAACAGACATACCCCCCCTCCTGCTGCCATAATCCCAGAAGTTAGTATATAATAGAGGTTCAACTAATACTCAGTGAATGAATACAAAGCAGTCAGTACACAGTGCCAGAGACAGCTCTCCTCCCCAGTAATTCCTGTCCAGTTTCTCCGTGTTTCCTGCTACACAAACCACTCTAACTAACACAGCCACTTTACTAACCACCACCCAAAGCATGTGTTATTTACAACCACTTTCAAGCCTCAGTTCGAAACTATTCTTCCATCTGGTACATTCTCTGTACCAGTCTATGAAAAGCATATCTTTAAAACCAGCCTATCCTGACCACTTTACACAGCTTCCTCGCCAACCCCATGCCTCCGAGATCACTTTATTTTCTTTATTTCCTCAGCACCTACAGGTTACCCCGTGGTATCATCTGTTCATCTGGTGTTTTAGTTGCTTCATGTGTGCATATTGTGCTTTCTTAAAAAAGGATTTTGAATACTGAATAGAATGGATCGATTCCTCTTTTTTGGATCAGTACAACACGGCATTCGGTGGGTACTCAATGCTGGATGACTATAAAATAATTCCTCAGAAAACACAGCCAACATCTCTAGATTAAAAAGTTGAAGTGTGGCCTGGGTTGTATTCAGTGGCAGAGCTCCTGCCTAGCATGTGTGAGGCACTGGGTTCAATTCCCAGCACCACATATAAGCAAATAAATAAATAAAGGTCCATCAATAACTAATAAAAAACATATTTTTTAAAAGTTGAGTGTTTTTATGTATTACCTTTGTCAACTTTACAAATCCATTTTATTGCTAATTAACCTTTCCACAGATGAGGCTGAAGAAATAAACCTAAAAATTTTCTGTTCAGGGCTGGGATTGTGGCTCAGTGGTAGAGCGCTCGCCTAGCACGTGCACCACGTAAAAATAAAGGCATTGTGTACAACTAAAACAAATTTTTTAAAAAAATTTCTATTCACAGCTTAGAGAGCAAAAGTTAGTTGTTAACTATTTGAATTACTGGTTATAGATCTTTTCTCTATCCATCAAGAGGGGTTAAAATAAACATATATTAACATTATATATATGTGTGTATGTATGTATGTGTGTATATATATGAAGCCAAAAACATAAGCAACAAAAGATGACAACTTGACTCTAGTAAAATTACAAATTTTGTGTACAAAGGACACCATCAAGAGGGTAGAAAGACAATCCACAAAATGGGAGAAAATATTTGCAAATCATATATCTGATAATAATATATAAAGAATTCCTACAACTAAACAAAAGTCCAAACACCCCATTAAAAATGGGCAAAGAACATGAAGACATTTTTCCAAAGAAGATAAATTGTTATTAAAGACATGAAAAGATGCTTAGCGCCAGTACTTATTAGAGAAATGCAAATCAAACCAAAACAACACTGCTTCACAACCACAAGAGTTGCTATGATTTAAAAATGGAAAATAACAAATGTTGGTGAAGACGTGGAGAAATTAGAACCATTACTGTGGAAAACAGTTTGGCAGACCCTCAAAAGATAAACACAGAACTACTGTATGACCCAACAATTTTACTCCTAAGTATATAGCCAAAAGAACAAGAGACTCACACAGATACCTGAACACCAAAGTTCATATCAGAATTATTCATATCAAAATGCAGAAACAACACAATGCACACCAGTAGATTAATGGGTAAACAAAATGTGATACACACATACAATGGAACATTATTCAATCATAAAAAGGATTAAGGTGGGTGCAGCAGCATACATCTGTAATCCCAGCAACTATAGAGGCCTAGGAAGGAGGATCCAAGTTCTAGGTCAGCCTCAGCATCGTAGCAAGACCCTGTCTCAAAAAAAGGACTGGGGATGGAGCTCAGTGGTAAAGTGCCCCTGGTTCAACCCCTAGTACTACAAATAATAATAATAATAATAAAAAAATAAATGAATAAATATAAAATAAATAAAATTTTCTAAAAGGATACATGCTACTACAGGATGAACCTGGGAGAGAGATCTACACCATGATAATAAAGTTGAAACAACCACAAACAAAAGGACAAATACTATGAGATTCCAATTAACATAAAACATCTATAATAGGAAACCCATAGCGTCAAGAAGTAGAAAGGAAAGGGAACAGAGAGATGTTGCTTAATGGATTCAATTTGTTTGGAGTGATAAAAATTTTTGGAAATAGAGAGTGTAATGATTATATAACACTAGAAAATAGTGCCCCTGAATCGTATACTTAAAATGGTTAAAATGACAAATTTTATGTATGTTTCACCATAATACAATAAAAGGACAAAAGGAAGGACAGGAGAAAGGAAGGAAATAACACTCTTTATTATAGCCCTGGATTTACATTCTGACTGCCATGTATAAGCTATGTGTATTGAGCAAATTACTGAATTTCTCTGGGCTTCAATCTCTCCATCTATAAAACAGAGATAATACCCACCTCACAAGTTGTTGGGAACTCAATGAGAGAACTTAATCCCTTAGCACAAGACCTTTTATGTAATAAATACCAGATAAATGGTAGCTGTTATTATTCAAAAACCATTGTTACTCATTGAGTAGGTGTCTGCAAGGCTGCTATAAATGGATATCTAAAAGAACTTCATGATGTTCCCAAGACATTCTGGAATAAAGACTACAGTTATAAGTGTCCAGCATTAGGTTATCCTCCAGGAAACCTGGACACTTGTGACCACCAGAGCCAGCTCTCTTGGGATGTCACTGAAACATAGAGAATGACACCTTGCAGATCTTAATTTACATAACACCACTTTCACAAAAGAGGTCAACTAAGAAAATAAGCTTATTGGCTGTCTTCAATTAATTTTATTGGCTTTTTTTCCTCACACACTTATTTAAAAAAAAATAATCATAAGGAACTTAATTCCTCAGCAAAATGCCATGGGCAAAGCCTTGCCTAGGTTCTAAGTGCAAACTGCAGCACTGCAATGTCATCATAATAAAGCAGAGAACCATAGAGTAAGTTCTCTAAAAATGTCAAGACAATGGGAAATTCTAAGAGCATGAAAACTTGGAGAGCCCTGTTAAATAACCTTGCATAATTTCTATGACATACCTGTCTTAATTAGATATTTTTAAAAAACAGTCTAAGAAACTGAACGCAAATTCGAATTCTTGGCAAAGTATGCCAGAGAAAGATACTATGAATGATTCCAAATAGATAACACAAATCTTAAGCCATTTCCATATGCTAAGATCTCTTGCAAAAAGTTCCAAAATTCCTTCTGAGAAGTAATCCACCTAATAAGGAGGTTTTTATTGATACACACAATTAATCTGCACATGTAAGAGATTTGGATCCAAAGGGAAAAGGAAAGTACCTCAAATGGCAAGTAAGATAAAATTTTAAGCTTTTTTTTTTTTTTTTTTTAATAAGGCTGGCTGTATTTGAAAATGCTCAAGGCACCCTAAAATGGTGATGTAAGTACAACACTGAAAATGTAATTAAACCTGTCATGAAAAGTGTCTAAAGACTATATTATACTCCACATTGATAATGATATTTTTCACAACCCAACATATCCAGATTAAAACTATTAACCACCATTGCACGTTTGAAAAGCAAAGATCTGGGAGTGACACTGGCCAAATTATAGTATAATAATGTGTGTGTGTGTGTGTGTGTGTGTGTGTATACGAATATGTAACAACAAATCCCATCAATATGTACAACTGTAAGGCACCTAAAAAATATGGGGGGGAAAAAAAAAAGGCTAAGATCTGTGCCAACACCCTCAGGAAAAAGTTTTTCCCTTCCCAACAACAAACCTACTTAAAAAGCAAGAACTCTTTAACGAGTTAACCTGAAACACACACCTGGACTAATTTCATTAAACCACGAGCAGCTCTCAACTATCATAACAAATAATGAAGAATAAAAGCTTCCACAATTAAATTCCAGAAATAATCCTTTTATCCGGAAGACCCTTCAGCAATCCTAACCACAGTTACGTCAGGGCCATGCCCTCTCACCAGAAGTAAATAAAGAAGTTTGGTGATAGGTATTCCTTTTCCTAAACTTTTCTTTGGAAGGCATAAAGCACAGTTTGTGGTCCAGAGAACCTAGTCCTCAAAGAAACTGATACTACAGCTTTCCAACCGGACACTACTGGTAATAAATTATCCAAAGCTAGGATGTCATGCTCTTAAAAGCCCATGCTAATAATGCCCTGCTAGTCATTAAGTCACACCACCATAAGGCTTAAATAAATTGGTTCAAGTTTATTACAGAGAATAGTATTTATTATAATTTTAACGTGTAAAAATATTAAAACACTATAGGACGTCTTCAGTACCATTAATAATTGCCTCGTTTAGATGAAGAATCATTTTGACCACCAATTTGACCTTAACCCAAGGCTGTTTTAAATCATGCCCTTTTTATCTGCCTGCTTTGTTGTCACTGAGGATTTCAATGTGCCACCAAGTAATTATGAAGTGACCTGAAATGCACTACAAAGTAGCATTTTCAGACTAGTTTTCAAGACCACCTTTACTACTGAGCTCTCAAATCATTTGCCCGGGATTTAGTCATACAGGATGCCCTGAGATTTTCATGAAGTGGCATGGCTAAACATTATGTAATCCGAGAAATCCATCAGCCAAAAGTTAGGGACATATGGTTTGAGGACAAGAGCTTAAGCGGCAGGGCAAGCAACTTGTCTAAATGTTAGTGTGAAGAAAAAGTTGTACACCCTCCCATTCCCGAGCAATTCAGCGTGGGAACTTACAAATATGCACCCACTTGGAAGAATCTGATATCAGGTCCAAATCAAACCAACACTGTCCTCTCGGCTATTCCCAGAAGCATGTTCCTTAGCTAAAACATCCCAACCTCGCCCGTTCAGTACGAGGGAGCCGGCACTGAGGTCGCTCGGGGGTTCTCGTTACTACCCCCGCCACACCGCGACCGCCCACTACCAACCCGGCACCTCCGCACCGCGCTGAGCTAAGGGAAGTGCCCTCCTGCCGGGAAACTTTTCAAGCTCCGGTCCCGGGCCGGCGAGTCGGACTCGCGGTCGGCGCCGCTCCCTGCACGTAGCCGGGCGGGACCTGGCGGCCACCGCGGCCGGCACCCGCACGCGGCGGCCAGGAGCCACGTCCGACCGGGCTGCCGCTTCCCTCCCTCCTAGGCGAGAGCGCCCGGCCGGCCCTGGAAACTCGGGTCTCAATGCCCCGCGTGGGACCGGCGGACAGCTGTCACCGGACACCCGGGAAAGCCGGGCCGGCCGCCCCGCGCCGCCCCCGCCCCCGAGCGCCGCGCCCGCCGGCCCCGCTCTCCCCCGCGCGGCGGGCAGGGCGGCCGGAAGCGGGGCGCGGGATGACGCCGAGCGGGATGACAAAGGGGCGCGGGCGGGCGCGCGGCCGCGGGGGGTCGGGACAGGTGGCCGGGCCCGGCCGGGAACAATGGGGGGCCGCGGCCGCCCCCTGGCGCTCACCTACCTCCGGTGCCCTCCGAGTTCTCGTTGAGGCTGCCCGAGGAGTCGTGCTGGGCGCCCACACACCCGCCCATGGGGGCCCCGGCCTCGTCCGCCACCGCCGCGCTCGTCCGGCCCGCCGCCGCCTCGGCCTCCTCGGGCGCCGCCGCCGAGCTCCGGACAGCGCGCGCCGCCCGCTCGCCGCCGGCCCAGCCTCCGCCCCCTCGCCGCCCCACCCACCGCCTTGGCTCGGCCCCTTCCTCCGCGCCCGCTGCCGCCTCAGCCCCCGGGCCGCCAGCCCGGCAGGCCCGGCCCGCGCGCCGCGCTCGCCTCCGCCTCGGCCCCGCCGGGCCGGGCTTGGCCCATGCCGGGCGGGCCGCAGCGCCCGCCTCGCTCCTCCCTCACAGCCCCGCACAGCCGCGTCCGGGCGAGCCCCGCGCCGCCGCCGCCACCGCCTGTCCACCAGGCCCCATCGGCCCCCGCCCGCGGCGCCGCCCTCCGCACCCGCGCGGCCTGGGCTCGGCCGGGCCCGCCCGGAACCGCCGCGAGGGCGGGGCCGCGGGACGCCGCGCTCTGATTGGCTGCGGCCGGCGCGAGCGGCGGGGGCGGGGCGCGAGCGGAGTCGAGGGGTCTGCGGCGGGGCTGGGGGACCGCGCGGGGAAGAAAGGAAGGGGGCCGCGGGAGCGGGAAGCGCGGGCGGGCGGGAGGCAGGGAGGGGGCGAGGCGTTTCGGGCTCCGCCCGGGCGGGCCGTCTGCTCTTTCTGGTGGAGGCGGTTGGGGAGGGGACTTGCAGAAGTAGTAGAGGCAGACGCGCCCGCGGGGTGGGACCAGACATTCGGGGAGGGGGTGCTGCTGAGCGTCCAGGTCCCCGCACCTCTGGAGTTCGTGCAGGGCTCTCTGGGTGGGTTCCCCGCGTCTGGGCTTCCGCTTGCCTGCGCCCTCACCAGACCCCCGAAAACCACTGCGCCCCATCCCTGGGGGCGTCCCTGTGGCCGCTCCCCGGACTCAGATTAGAGGGGCGAGGCGAGCGGTGCAGCGAGATGGGCGCTGAGCGGGGCTCCCGCACGAGTCTGTTCGTCTTCCCTGGATTGATAGTGCGGACAATGCTACTTCTCAAGATCCTGCCTTTGGGCGTCTAAAGTCGTCTTTCGAACAAAGTGAGATAGAAATCAGTGAAAACCCCTGCTTTTTCTAAACTCGAATTTGGTTTGCCGACCACGCCCAACATTCTTGGCAGTTCCCGTCCTAATCGAAGCCAAATTGTTAAAGGTCCCTTTAGAATTGTGCTTCTGACTATGAGGACTTGAAATTTTTATCATCCTGCTTAGGCCTTTCTGAAGCTTGTTTCTGCCGAAGAGCAGTTTTAACTATCTGCTCCACTTTTATACCAGTCTTTCTTTTTTTAACATCCTGGGTCAGCTTTTGCTTAGCATTAAAATTAAAAAAAAAAAAAAAAAAAAAAAAAAGTGAAATACCTAAGAAAGAAATGCTCTGCAGTTTGGGATTTGCATTTAAATGTATTCTCATACTCTGCTGGTGGGAGTGTAAATTGGTTCAGTCTTTTTGCAAAGCAATTCGCCAGTGCAGATCAAGAACCTTAAAATGTTCATACTCTTTGACTCCGGATTACTGCACATCTATCTGGAAATCTAGGTCTCACAAACAGTCCAGAGTCTTTTGTGTTCGTTTGATAATCAGACAAAAATGAAGGTTAAACAATAAACCAACCCCTGAATTCATGTGAAAACACAGAAATGTCTTAGGAGAACTAGATGTCTGCTGTTTTGGACTTAAACTGAAAAATTAGCTTTGTACTCAGCTTTGGTCCTGAACTTTCAAAAAGAGCTTATTACAATCAATATTTTTATGAGTTTTTAGAGGTGGCTGAGATCAGGGGCTGTGTAACAAAGCCAATCTGATCTTTGTTACATTGGCAGACAGACATCATTTCATTTCCCTGGAAGAGAGCTGCATCCTGAATGTTTGCAAAGAAATTGCTTTGTCTTGAATTTCGCTCTAGAAATTGCAAAAACCAAGACTTCTACCATGTCTATTAAACAGATGGTAAGCACCCAAAGGAGGAGGGCTTTCTGCTGAGCAGTGAGGAGCTGGCACTAGCAAGAGACAGCAATCTCCCAGAAAGATTCTCAGCAATGGTTATTCTCCACCCGCCTGCATCTTAGAGGAGAGACTCACATTCCCAGGAGCAGAGTCGCTTAGCAGTAAGGGTCCCAGCTCTGCTGTTAACTTCCTGGACTGGAATCTGGCTTCCAACTTGTATTAGCTATGTGATCTTAAATTTCTGCAGAGCTCAGTTTCTTTGCCTATAAAATTGGGCCAACAATGATGCTGCAAGCTTCGTGGGGACTCTTAACTCATCTCTTCATATCTAACATCACTTATCTCAACTTACTGCACAGCTCAGTATATTTAATACCTTCCACAGGAAGAGTGCATGCATGTGTGTCTGTGTACATGTGCTTAAAAAATCTTTTTCCCAGTGCTGGAGGTTAAACATAGGGCACACTACCGCTGAGCTACATCCTCAGCCCTTTTTAAATTTTTAGGACAGGGTCTCACAAAGTTGCCCAGGCAACTTAAAATTCCTCACTTGGGATCCTCCTGCTTCAGCCTCCCAAGCAGCTGGGATTATCAGGCGTAAACTACCACGCCCAGCAAAAATTTTTTAAGCAATATCTTTGTGGATATATTATTCATATACCATGTTCTACCAATTTTTTTTTTTTTTTTTTTTTTTTGTGGTACCAGGGATTGAACTCAGGGGCACTCGACCACTGGGTCACATCCCCAGCCCTTTTTTGTATTTTATTTAGAGACAGGGTCTCACTGAGTTGCTAAGTGCCTCGCCATTGCTGAGGCTGGCTTTGAACTCACGATCCTCCTGCCTCAGCCTCCCAAAGTGCTGGGATTACAGGCGTGCGCCACCACGCCCGGCTTGTTCTACCAATTTAAACTGTACAAAACATTGCTTTTTTAGTATTTTCACAGTCCATTAATTTTAGAATATTTTTATCACCCCAAAAAGAAACCCCATACCCATCAGCAGTCACTCCCCAATCTTCCAGTCTCTCCACCCCAGCCCTTGAGAAACCACAAATCTACTTTCTGTCCCTATAGATTTGTCTTTTGTGGATCAGATAAATGCATTCATAAAATAGGTAGCCTTTTATGGTTTCTTTCACATAGCATTTTTCAAGCTTCCTCATGTTATAACACATAACAGTGCTCACTCCTGTTGTGGCTGGTTACTCCACTGTATGGTTAGACATTTACTTATCTTTCCATCTAGTGATGGGCATTTGGGTTGTTTCCATTTTGGAGCTATTACAAATAAAGTTTCTGTGAGCATTTGTGTACAGATTTTTATTGTGAACCCATCACATTGTTGGTGGTTTGGGGTATATTCCTAGGGGTGGAATTGCTTGCTCCGTGGTAACTATGTTTAACTTGCTGAAGAATTGCCAAACTTTTCCAAAGTGACTGCCCCATTTTACAATCCTACCAGTAGTATATGACAGTTCCAATTTCTCTGCATTTTTTTTTCAAAATATTATTGTCTAACTTTAGCCGAGCGTGATGGCGCACGCCTGTAATCCCAGCACTTTGGGAGGCTGAGGCAGGAGGATCGCGAGTTCAAAGCCAGCCTCAGCAATATCGAGGCACTTAGCACTCAGTGAGACCCTGTCTCTAATAAAATACAAAAAAAGGGCTGGGGATGTGACCCAGTGGTCGAGTGCCCCTGAGTTCAATCCCCGGTACCACAAAAAAAAAAAAAAAAAAAAAATATTGTCTAACTTTAGATACCCTGGTAGAGATCTAGGATATTTCACTGTGTTTTTTAAAAATATTTCTTAGTTGTCAATGGACCTTTATTTATTTATATGTGGTGCTGAGAATCGAACCCAGTGCCTCACACATGCTAGGCATGTGCTCTACCACTGAGCCACAACCCCAGCCCCTCACTGTGGTTTTAACTTGCATTTCCCTAATGGCTAATAATGTTGAACAGCTGTTTACATATTTCAGTCTGTTTGTATATATGTTTTTGAAAAAAATGTCTACTCCCTGCCCTTTTTTTTTTTTTTTTTTTTTTTTTTCAGGACTAAGGATTGAACCCAGCAGTGCTTACCACTGACCTATATCCCCATCCCTTTTTACTTTTTATTTGGGGACAGGATCTCTCTTAATAACCCAGATTGGCCTTAAACTTATGATTCTCTCAATTCAGCTCCCTGATAGCTGGAATTATAGGTGTATATTGCCTCGCCCAATTCCTAACCCCTTTTTAAATCAAATTATTTGTCTTTTCACATTGGATTGTAAATGTTCCTAATATATTCCAGATACAAGTCCCTCAGCAGATATGTGATTGGTAAATATTTTCTCCCACTGTAGTTTGTCTTTTTTTTTTTTTAATATTTGTGGTTTTTTAGTTGTAGTTGGACACAATACCTTTATTTTATTTTATTTTATTTTATTTTATTTTTAATATTTTATTTATTTGCCTTAGTTGTACACAATGTGTTTACTTTTATGTGGTGCTGAGAATTGAACCCGGGCCGCGCACATTCTAGGCAAGCGAGCCCTTTACTGCTGAGCCACAACCTCAGCCCCTCTTTATTTTATTTATTGTTATATGGTGCTGAGGAGCGAACCCAGGGCCTTACACATGCTACATGATTGCTCTACCAGTGAGCAACAACCCCAGCCCAGTAGGTTGTCTTTTAACTTTCTTGATAGTGTCATTTGAAGCACAAATGTTTTTAATTTTAATGAAATCCATTTTACTTAATTTTTCTTTGACTGCTTGGTCCTTGGGGCTCCATTATAAAGACACTGTCTAACCCACAGTCCTGAAGATTTGTATTTATGTTTTCCTCTGAGGTTTGTAGTTTGGACTCTTATAGTTAGGTCTTTGCTCCACTTTGAGGGTCCTTTTTTTTCCCCCAAATTGTAGTAAAAGACACATAAAATAAAAAGATTTAATTTTTGCATATGGTATAAAGTCCAACTTCATTCTTGTGGGTTCCCAGCATCCCAGTATCTTTTGTTGAAAAGACTGCTTTTCCCCCATCTAATTATCCTGGTACTTTCTTCTGAAAATTAAGTTCATCATAAATATTAGTTTATTTCTGGACCCCCAATTTTATCTTATTGGCCTGTATGTCTTGATTATGTAAGTGCCACACAGTCTTGATTACTTTTACAATAAGTTTTTTTTTTAATATTTATTTATTTGCTTTAGTTGTACACAATGCGTTTATTTGTACGTGGTGCTGAGGATCGAACCCGGGCCGTGCACGTGCTAGGCGAGTGCTCTGCCGCTGAGCCACATCCCAGCCCTACAATAAGTTTTTAAGTTGGGCAGTGTGAGTCCTCTTGTTTGACCTGAGGTCTTGCTGTTACCCAGGCTGGCCTCACACTCCGGGGCTCAGGGAATCCTGCCTCAAGTGTGCACCACAGCGCCCAGATGGTTCTCCAAGTTCAAGGTTGTTTTGGCTCTTCTGGGTCCCTCAATTTCTGTTTGAATTTTAGGATAAGCTTGTCCTTTTCCGCAGAACGAGCTGCGGGGGTCTTCATGGGAACTGCATTGAGTTCCAGGGCGTCACCATCCTAAGCCTTTCCATTCAGGAGCATGGACATTTCCCACATATTTGTGTCTTAAATTCATTATTTTGTAGTTTTCAGTGTACAGGACTTAGCATTTCTTTTGTTACATTTATTCATAAATCTCATTGTTTTTCGTGCTATTGTAAATGGACTTATCTTCCTTTTCAGATTGTTCCGTGTGAGCATATAGAAACACAGTTGATAGTTTACATTGATCCTGTATCCAGCACTCTGCTGAATTCATTTATTCCAACAGTTTTTGCTTCATGTATGTGGGGCACCTGCGTTGTGATGTGTTTGCAGTTGTTATATCCCCCATGCCTTCTTCATTCAGCTAGTTCCACGGGGAATTAGCAAGGGGGATAGGAAGGAAGGAGAAGGAATGGAAGGAAGGAAAAAGGGAAGGAAGACTGTGGTCCAGTCAGAGTGGAGGGTGGGAGCTTGCTGATAAGTTTTCCTGGAGAGTCTAGTGTGGTCGGTCTGAGTGGATCCCAGGGATTGGCGTCTTTAAGTCACACATCAGACACTTCCTGATGGAACTTGGTCTATCTATGGAAGTTCAAGAACAAAGTTCAGTCCCCACCCTCCCTGCGAGTCTTTTATCCTCTGCCTGTGTCTGTGCAACCCCCCACCCTGGAGTTGTGGGTGACTTCTGCACCCTCCCTTCCCATACCAGTCAGTTACCAGCTTCCCTTTACTCTCTCCATGAAATTTATGCTGAGTGAATTTACTCCTGTTCTCTCCACTGCTGCCCTGGCTGCTGCAGGACATGCCTAACTGGCCTTCCTGCACCTCCAGTGCCTCCTCCTACATACAATAAACAGATGCCTAGCACCAGCGCGACTTCAACAAATGTTTACTACTATGTGGCACATGCCACGGCACATGATTTTATAAGTTTGATGTTTGTGTACCTCTTGGAAACCCTCAAGTTAATGAATCAATATTATCAATGAAGATAAGGAAGTCAAGATAAGGAACCACCCGTCAGCCCTGTTTTCTTAGGACTTCTCTACCTTTCTCTAGTGCTCTCTAGTTACCTGAAGCCAGGGAACTACTCCTGGCGACATTTCCTAAAACATGACCATACCGTGTGTACTCTCTTCGGTGTGGCTTCTTTCATTGAAGATAATTATTTTGAGATTCATCCATTTAGATTACTGAGTAGTTTTCTATTTTATTAATATACCAGTTTTTCTAATTATTCCATGTCGGACATGATTTCCTTTCTCCTGGACAAATGCCTAATAATCTAGTAATGGAATGGACGGATCATAGGTAGGTGTTTGGTTATTATCATTATCATTGTTGTTATTATTTTCCTGTCTGGGCATCAAACTCAAGTGTGCTTACCACTGAACTACGCCCCCAGCCCCCACACCCCTTTTTTCCTGTTATTGAGACAGGGTTTCTCTAAGTTGCCCAGACTGGGCTCAAACTTGAGGTCCTCCCACCTCCCAAGTTGTCGGGGACTACAGGCATGTGCCACTGCATTTGGTAGTGTTGTTTTTTAAGCTGCCAAACTTTCCCAAAGTGGTTTTACGCTTTCCATTCCCACCAGTAGTCCATGAAAACTCCATTTCTTCAACTTCACCGCTACTCAGTATGGATCAGGTTGGGTTTTTGTTGTTGTTGTTGTTGTTTTTTTTCTTTTTGTGATGCTGGGGATCAAACCCAGGGCCTCCTGCATGCAGGCAGGCGCCTACCACTGAGCTGTGTCCTTGGCCCTGGTCAGTGATTCTGATGGCAGTGTGGTGGGCTTCCTATTGTAGTTTGTTCGTTTCCCTAATCACTAATGACATTGATCATCTTTTTATTTCCTTAGTTGCCCTTTCATATATTTCTTTGGATTATATGTGGAGATCTTTTGCTCGTTTTAAAATTCAGTTGTTTGTTTTAGCATTACTAAGAGTTTGATTTTTAAAATCAGGAATAGATTTGAATTTTGAGAGATGCTTGCTCTCCGTCTTTTGAGATGGGTGCATAGCTTATCCTTTGAATTTTGTTGTGAGTCACACTGATTGATTCGCAAATGTTGAGCCAATCTTGAATCTCTTGCATAAACCCAACTAGATCACTTTGGCTTCGGTTTGCCAAAAATTTGCTCTCATTTTTTGCATCTATGTTTACAAGGGATATTTGTCTATTTTCTTTAGAAGCTTTTGTCTAGTCTTGGTATCGGGTATCACTTTGACTTTATGGAAGAGAAATGGAGCCCTACAGCGCAGTGGGCGGCAGATAAGAAGCAGCGGCCCCTGCTCCTGGCGGGGACCGACCGCATGCTCAGGGAGGAACCCCTGGACCTCGCGGGAAGAACGCGGCTGGGGCTTGGTGAGTGGCAGAGAAGATCCTGGTGAGCCACACTGGTGGGAGTTGCTGGAAATCTACCCTCCAGGATCGCTGGAGGTCAGCGCTGCGCGGTGCTGTACAGTTGTTTTTAGGAAGTAGCTCACAGATGCCCTGCTAGGAAACTACCTGACCTCAGCTGGTGGCTAGGTGGTGCTGCCCTGTGTATTGCAGGAGCTGCCACAGAGGCTGGAGCAGCCACACCTACTGCCACAAGGCCACGTGGAGAAGCTGTCCTGGCCACACAGTAGGTGCTGGAGCAGCCGCCCACATCACAGGTACCCAGGACTGGAGAGCCACCCTCTCCCCAGAGGCCCGGTGAGGGCACAGGGGACTCCTCCTGCAGTGTCTCTCCAGCGCCCTCTGCTGTCCATACTCAGCAGCGCGCCAGCGGGCCAAGGACCCCTGGCAGACCCTGCCCAGCCTGGTGTATCAAAATGTATTTTAAATGTTAAGACTCTGCACTTCACAACTGTCAGATATAGGAAATTACAGAAATCACAGAATTGCTACGCATCACAGTCTACAGAATATATGTAAAACATATACTCCAAGAAAATTCGTATATCCAAGGAAAGTTCGTAGCCCTAAACCTATATCAATAAAAATCAAACAAGGAGGGGCTGGGATTGTGGCCCAGCGGTAGAGCGCTCGCCAAGCATGTGCGCAGCCCGGGTTCGATCCTCAGCACCATGTAAAGAATAAAGGCATTGTGTACAACTAAAACAAATAAATAAATATTGTTTAAAAAGCAAACCAGGAATTCAATTAAAATTAAGTTCTCAAGTTATGGAACACAAGAAACCACAAAAAAAGTAAAAAACAAAGATAAATACTAAAATGATGATAAAAGGTAGAAGTAATGAAGTAGTGAACTCAAAAACAGCAGATCCAAATAAATCAAAAAAAAATTCTGGCTCTTCCAATAAATTTAGAAAATAGAGCACTAGCTGATTTTGTTTGAAAAGTGCACAGGGAGGATCAGGCACAACATGAAGTGGCCAGGAGGAAGTAGCTGTGACTACAGAGGAACCCAGAAAGTCAGGACCCCATGCATACACACCTGGTCTGAGTCCTCCCGGCTGCGGGACAAAATGCCATAGACTGGGCAGCTTATGAACAATGGGAACTTATTTCTCAGAGTTGTGGATTTGGAGTTTTGGGAAAGCCCACCTTCTGGTTCCTGGATGGTGCTTCTAGCTGTGTCCTCACTGGTGGAAGGGACAAAGACAGCCTCGGGGGTCTCCAAGGGCACCAACCCTATTCATGAGGTCTCGACCTGCATGAGCTAATCACCTCCCCCAAAGCCCACCTCCTGGTAGTGTCACCACAGGTTCAGGATCTCAACATACAAATTGTGGGGGTGGGCACACATGTTCAGACCGCGACACACCTCCGTGCATAAAAAGAAAGTCTAGTGAAGTGAATAATGCCTCCATAAAATATAATTGACCAAAGTTGACCTCAGTGAAGGTAAAAAGGCAAGTCAATTTCAAAGAAGAAATATGGAACTGTATCAGGGACACCCCACATCAGCACACAAGAGAACTGTATCAAAACTTTCAAAAACAGTCCTACTGCTACACAGATTGTTCCCCAACAGAGAAAATAGGATGAATTTACAAATTGGGTGAGGCAGGATGACATTGATGCCCCAAATCGATGAAGATAGTACATAAAATAAGATAAAATAATAATGAAAGACTAATATCACAAATATCAATAAAATCTTAAATAAAATAAAATATGAGCAAGCAGACTCAAAAGCCACATTAAGAAAATGATAAACCATGACCAAGTCATGGAGTCTATAATAGGAAGGCAAGAATGGGCCAATGCTGGGAAATCTATTAATATAATTGAACACATTTATTCATCAAAGAAGGAAAATGATAGGATGATCTCCACGTATGCTACAAAAGCTTTGGTAAGCCAGGTGTGGTGGCGCACGCCTGTAATCCCAGCACTTGGGAGGCTGAGGCAGGAGGATCGCGAGTTCAAAGCCAGCCTCAGCAATGGCGAGGCACTTAGCAACTCAGTGAGACCCTGTCTCTAAATAAAATACAAAAAAGGGCTGGGATGAGGCCCAGTGGTCGAGTGCCCCTGAGTTCAATCCCTGGTACCACAAAAAAAAAAAAAAAAAAAAAAAAAAAAGCTTTGGTAAAATTTAAGATCCACCCCCCAAATAAAGAAACAAAAACTCTTAAGGAAATATGAATGGATGGATATTTCCTTCACATGATAAAAAGAAATACCTTAGTCCTACAACCAGAGTCTTATCTCTAAGGCAAGGAAATCCCACTAACTCCATTACCACGCAGCATCGTCCCAGAAGTATAAACTAATGCAATTAGGCAAGAAAAATTAAGCTAGGAATGAGAATCGGAAAACCTATAACTATCTCTATTGGCCTGATATATCCTACAGATTCTATAACAGTACTAACTCAGGTAGCAAAAGAAATCTGCACTGCACAGTAGACAAAATTAACACACAAAACTTAATAGCTTCCACATGAATAAGATCAGCAGGTAATATGGGAAAAATTATTTACAATAATAATAAGGAAAATAAAATATTTAGGGTAACTTTAACAAAAAAATGTGCAAAAATCTATAGGAGAAAAACTTTGAAACTCTTCTGAAAGAGACAGAAGTAGACTTGAATGGAGGTGATGCAACCTTTGTTCTATAATGGGGTGACTCACTTTCTCCCCAGATTAGTTTATACATTTAACCTCATCTAAATTCTAATACCAACAAACTTTTTTTTTTTTTAAATGAACGGAACAAGTTGGTATTAAAGTTCATGTGGAAAAGATGGAAATGTTCCCCCGTGCCGGGTGGGGAACCTGAGCGTGCCAGCAACTGCTCCACCACCGGGTTACCTCCCAGCCCAGAGATGGGATTTTAATAAATAATGTTGGTGCAATTGGAAGGCCATTTGGAAAAAATGATGAAGTTAGATTCTCTCCTAACCCCACGCACAAGGATAAATTTCAAGCAGATGGGGATTTTAAATAGGAAACACGAAACTGAATGATTAGGCAAGGACTAGATGAAAAGATGGTCAACTTCTATAACCTGAGCCATGGAAAAGCTCTCAAACAATGCATCGAGGTCCAGACGAGGTGCGAGGAAAATGGATCCTCTTGACTCCATATAAACAAAAGCTTTATAAGCAAAACCAGAAGATGAGCGACCAGCAGGCAGAGATTAATGATGGTATGCATCACAGATCAAGGGTATCTCTGACATGCAAAATCTTCACAATATTAGAGGGAAGACTGGTGTAGGTCAGTGGTAGAGTGCTCACCTGGCATGTACAAGGCCTGGGTTCCATCCCCAGGACTTCCAAAACAAACAAACAAACAAACAAACAATCTGAGGGAACCAGGTACAGTGGTACCTGTAATCCCAGCAACTCAGGAGGCTGAGGCAGGAGGCTGGCAAGTTTGAGGCCAGCTTCAACAACTCAACAAGACTCTGTTTCAAAAGTAAAAAAGGACTGGGGTGTATCTCAGTTCAGTGGTAGAGCACCCTTGGGCCCAATCCCCAGTAACAGAAGAAAAATAATCTGAGGTGGGAGAAATTTTTAAAAGCATCCTATTGAACACGTGGCAAAGACACAACTAGAGAACTCACATGTACGACAACATCAAATAATCCTTAAACATATGAAACAGTGTTCAACAGCTTTAATAAAATAAATAAAAGTTAAAGCCACACTGAGAATCGAGTGCCAAGAAAGAAAACTCTTCTTATTTATGGCCTATTGATTTTCAACAAAGGAGCCAAGACGATTCGCTGGGGGGAAAGAATAGTGTTTTCGGCAGACGACACTGGGAACATTAGATTTCCTCATGCAGAAAAATGAAGCAGGAGCCGGGCGCGGTGGCGCACGCCTGTAATCCCAGCACTTTGGGGGGCTGAGGCAGGAGGATCGTGAGTTCAAGGCCAGCCTCAGCAATGGCGAGGCACTTAGCAACTTAGTGAGACCCTGTCTCTAATAAAATACAAAAAAGGGCTGGGGATGTGACCCAGTGGTCGAGTGCCCCTGAGTTCAATCCCTGGTACCACAAAAAAAAAAAAAAAAAAAAAAAAGAAGAAGAAGAAGAAGAAGAAGAATAATGAAGCAGGGTCCCTGTCTCACCTCATCTAGAAAAGTTAGCTCAGAAGGAATCCAAGACCTGTAAGTAAGAGCTAGAACTACAGAACTCTTCGAAGAAAACAAGGGGGCAGATCTTTACAACCTAGGGTCAGGCAATGATTTCTTAGCTGCTGCATACAACACTAAAACACAAGGATGTGATTCCATCCCTAGTACCACACACAGAAAAGAAAGAAAGGAAAACTAGGTGAATTGGACTTGGACTTCATCAAAATTTAAAAAGTTCGTGCTGAAAATGACACCTTGAAGGAGTTAAAAAGACAACAGAATGGAGAGAATATCCTATAAATTGTATATCGAATAAGGGTTTGATATCCAGAACATAAGGCGAGTTTAATATATTGAAGCATTTATTTTTATTTTTCGTTGATGATAGACCTTCATTTTATTTACTTATATGTGGTCCTGAGCATTGTACCCAGCCCCTCACACAACAGGCAAGCACACTACTGCTGAGCCCCAGCCCAACCCCTTAATATATTGAAGCATTTTTATAGACAGTTTTTCAAAGAAGATATGTCAATGGCCAATAAGCCCATGAAAAATTATTCAACATCATCAGTTATTAGAGAAAATGCAAATCAAAACCACGATGAGGGGCTGGCTCAGTGGTAGAGCGCTTGCCTAGCATGCATGAGGTACTGGGTTCGCTCCTCAGAACCACATAAAAATAATATATATTGTGTCCATCTAAAAAAATAATAAATATTAAAAATAAAAACAAAAACAAAACCATGATGAGCTGGGCACTGAAGGGCAAAATCACACCAGAGACAGCCGTGCAGCCAAGAGATTTATTCACCAGCCTTTATGGCTGGTCGGAGGTAGAAGAAGTACGGGGAGAGAGGAGTCAGGGAGAGGGGAGTGTGCAAGCTCTGGATGGAGGGTCGGTGCCTGGTCGTGCCGGCTGTGGTCTCTGGAGCTGCTGGCTGGGGCAGCTGCTGCCAGGCTGGAGAGGGTGGGTCTGGAGCTGTTGCAGTGGCTGCTTCCTCTCTGCAGGGACAAGCTGTTGTGTCTGAGCTCTGGGCAGGCAGGGACTTAAGTAGGGATTTCTGGTGGGGGCGGGGGTGTGCCTGAGTGACCTTTAACGCTATTGGCTCTTTTCCCAGTAATCAGGACGACCTTTAAGCTGATTGGCTCCTGCCTGGGGAAAATGAAACCAGGTTGCTCCTAATGGAAATTTCCATGGGGGAGGTGGCCTGTTGGCCCAAGCCTATCTATTAGACATGGTGGCACAGGCCTGTAATCCCAGCGGCTTGGGAGGCTGAGGCAGGAGGATCTCAAGTTCAAAGCCAGCCTCAGCAATTTAGCGAGGCCCTGAGCAACTCTGTGAGACCCTGTCTCTAAATAAAATATAAAAAAGGGATGGGGATGTGGCTCAGTGGTTAAGCACCCCTGGGTTCAAGCCCCGGTACACAAAGGAAAAAAACAAACAAACAAAAAAAAAAAACGGACCGAATCAACAAGAATGACCAGAAACACCTGGAACTCAAAGCAGTGGCCGTGGAGCATTTCCAGTGAATAGAGTGAATAACAGTTTCAATCTGAAAGGAGGCAAAGTACTAGCCGAGTGACTTCTGAGCATCCCACGTGCGTGTCCTCGGGTTTGCTCAGGGCTGGGGCTGGAGGGACCAAAGGCAAACAAGCCCGAATTCCCTCAGATTGGGCTTTTTAATTCTTGCAGCCGGGGCCGGCACCCAGGGCCTCACTCATGCCGGGCGCCTGCTCCACCGCTGAGCTGCGCCCACCGGGCCTCGTGATGCTTCACTGTGAGGCGGGGTCTCCCCGGGTGCCCGGCCGCATCCTACTTGCCCTCCTCCTGCCCCGGCCTCAGGAGTGCCGGGGTGACAGGCTGTGCCACGGCGCCCAGCTGCGTCGGATTTGGTTGTAATAGGAGTGAGATGATTCAGAGCCCACCTCAGGCACACGGGAAGGGAGCCCACGGACGGGTGTGCTGAGACGCCCGGGAGCCACGTCCTCCCTGGCGAAGGGACGAACACGGAGGGCAGAGAAGAGCCCGTGGAGATGACGGGCAGCGACGGCGAGTGTGACGCACGATTGCTAAGACATGCACGGGAATGTGCGTGCGTGTGCGCACGTGAAGGAGCCTTGCTTGAATTCATGTTCACGTGTGCATATGCTTACCTGAGTGTGTCTTACACACATGTGTGCATGTGACACTGCGCCTGAACGGGAAGTAGTAACACCCTGTCCAGTGCCTGGCTCTTGGGCTCTGAGACCGTCCCCTGCGAGGACCCAGGACTCCTTGCAGAAAGGGCAGCACCCCGGGCTGGAGGAGGGGACGTCCAAGGTGGGCCTGAAGCACCCTGTTGTGCCAGACCACGGAAGAACTAAAACAAAAAGACAAAGATCATAGGTCACAGGGACACAGGAGCCAGCTAGGAGGGGCTCTCATGGGCCCAAACTAGGACAATCTGAGCACCAAAATGACCAGGGGCAATGACGAATTATGAGTCCTTGGGAATGACGGGAACCCCCAGGTCCCAGGTAAGTGGGGGGGAGAGGGCTCCTGCTGAGGGGGAGCGCTGAGTGCGGGGGGATCGCAGGGACGACCTGGGCTGGAAAAGCGTCATTTTGCAACCCCGATAGTCGGATTGGGCCCGACGGAGATCGCCTGTCGGGAGGCCGGCTGTGTGAAGAGCTCCCAGACCACCTGTTGCAAGGGAAAAAAATAGTGACTATACAAAAGGGAAAAACAGACAATTCTTCTACCAGATGATCCAAATTAACACCACGGAAGTGGGACCACGGGCCTCAGCAGCCTCTGAGTGCATCCCTGAGGTGGGCAGGACGTGTTTGTGCCGTGTTCTGGCTGGAGGGACACAGTGGGACCAAGCAGGAGGACGTGGACCTCAGCACCAGGAGAGGGAAGCCTGTGTTCATAGACATACCAACTGTCTAAGGTCCAGGACAGCAACGGCCTCGGGTTACAGGAGATGAAGAGAGAGGACTCCATGATGGCTATCACGGGGTCCGTGGGTAAAAACAGGGTGTGAATGGCAGAGCAGGTAAATAAACAGAATTTCCTGAAGTTCACGACTGCTCTGTGACTCTGAAAGAGAATGTCCTCCTCAGGCTAAGCAGCCTGGCGTGCTTGGGGTGACAGGCCTGGAGTGTGGGACACACTCCCCAGCGTTCCCTTGGGCCGTCACCACACAGGGGGGCAAGTGGGGCAGGTGCACCAGGAGACCCCGCTGGACGTGCCCTTTGGACCGCCACGTGCGTGATTATTTCCAGATGTGTGCCCTCGTGTCTCTCCAGGTCCCTGGGCTAACTGTCACCAGTGGGGGATGACAGACGTCACTCCAGGCCCAGGGGGAGTCCAGGTGCCTGGGTGTCTCAGCTCCGTGGTCCAGGGGGGCAGACGGGATATGCTCTCGACAGCCTAAGGAGCTGTCACAGAAGGCCCAGCGAGCCGCGTCAGGCTGAGCCTTCTGGAGTGTCACATTTGACAACATCCGTCAGCCCAAGCAAGTTTCTGGCCAAGCCCCAAGTCAAGGAGTGGGGAGGAGCCTTCATCCTTGGTGGGAGAAAGTGCGGAGTCCCAGCAAAGGCTGTGGACGCAGGGAGAGGGAACAGGGGACCGAGACTCTCAAACTACCAGGGTGGCCAACACAAACCCACGTAGCCACTTAACAAAGCCTGTGACATTACAGCAAGCCAGCAAGCCAGCAAGCCACGTCTGTGGGGTGAGAGCAGCCGACAGGCAGGCTGGCCCCCGCTGCCTGTCGTGGGGACTGTCCACTCACAGGGAGCCGTGACAAGGAGGCTTTCCAAGTTCAAGTCCCTTTCATCAAGGGAGCGAGCTTGGGAGGGGATGGGCATCAAGGTGCAGGATGGAAGGCCAGGCCAGTCATTAGTGCTCGGGGTGTGACCACACAGGAGGCCTGTCACTACAGCCAGAGTCGCCCTCCTGACGCGGCAGCCGGGACATTTCAAAAGGCCCAACGACACTTCGGAAAGTTGCCGGTTAAGCGATAATTGGAACAGATGTCGTTGGATCCCCCAAGAGACGCTGCGTTGGCTTGTGATTTTTCTCCGCAGTCTGCAGGAGGTAGGCTCTTGTCTGGGCAAGTGGAAGCAAACCTAAAAATCGGAGTCTTCCGTGTGGCCTCCACGCAGCACCTGCGTTGTGACTGCTCCTCCTGCAGCTGCTGGTGGAGCGTAGGGGTCAGCGCATGTCCCAGGTGCCTTGAACCCCCTGGAAGAACCGATCCCTCCCACCCGTGACTTTTAGGGGCAAGTGGAAGCCACTCCCTCCCCGTCCCAGGGCAGTCCTAAGACCCAGACTCGAGCTCCTCAGCGTGTTCCAAGCCCACGATGGCCGCAGGACGGGTGTGTGGCCCGGTTAGCCCATGAGAGACAGACCTAGGACTTTCTTTTTAAAACAACAATTTAAAAGAAAGAATGTCCTCTCTCCTCTGCTCATGAATTTGGGAGGAAGTAAAGGAGGATATGCTTGGTCCTCCATCAGGGGAAAAATAAGGGCGACTTTCCATCAGGTGGCTGTGCCGGAGAGGAAAGCCAACCCCGAGAACGCCGCTGAGAGGGGTCGGGCCGGGGTCCTGGGCTGGGCGCGGCTGGGCCTGTCCCCACACCTGGGAATCCCAGCTTCACGTCGGCTGCTTTTGACTGGGTTGCCGCTGAGTCGCTTTGACTCGAGCTTCCCTGACTGTGGGTTGGCGCCGTCTTGACTCCAGCTTCCCATGACTGGGTCTCCTCAGCTCCCAGGGTCAGTGCCTGGGGCTTGTGCCAAGCCCTGATGTGGCAGGTGGAGGGCAAGGCACAGTCTGGGTGAGGGACAGGTGTGTGCAGTGACTCCCAGACCAGCCCCAGGGAAAGGCCCGGGGTCTCTGCTGCTTTCCAAAGCAGGCAACAGCCAATGGGACCCTCGCCCCAGAGCCCCTCCCGCTGACCCTCCCCCTCCCCCCAGGATGGAGCACAGCTGAGTTCTGTGTCCCTCTCCAGGGACCTGGGGGAGGGGGCTCCGTTCCCTGCAGACTCCCCCTCGCTGTGACTGGGCCGTGTGTGGAAGGAGACTTTGAGGTGACAGCGCGTCACCCTGCACGTCGCTGAAGGATGACACTGCGTGTGCGTGGCTGTGATCCCGTGAAGCAGGAGTCCCGTGGCTGGAGCCCAGGCCGCAGGACACTGGCAAATGCAAGTCATCTTCCGGTGACGCACACCCACACGCCCCTCTTTCCTGGGGGGTCCTGATCTTCCTGTAGCCCCCGTTCGGCTGTGTCACAGTCTCTCGATGACAGCACGCACTGTGACATACCAGGAAAGTAGAGTTACTTCTTCTAGGTTCCTTTCTAGAAGTGAGCCTTGGGGTTCACCCGTGAGATGTGGCTTGGGTGGGGCTGGCTTCACTCCTGTGCCAGGCATGGGCATGTGGCCTGGACCTGGCCAGTCAGGGCAGCCCCGCCTAGCCTCCTGGCCCCGGCAAGGGGCTCAGTCATGGGCTCAGGACCCAGGCCAAGCCAACGGTCTTCATTCCAGGTCCCTGCTTCCCCCAGATCTCCCATGATTCCCTTAGAGCTCAGTTGTTGAAATGAATTGGTAAAACCCATGATCTCCAAGTAGGTCCAATCCAGATGATCAAAGGCAGCATAGTCTCTGAGCCCCTGCGTTTCCCAGGGCTCTTCTGTGGCCAGTCATAGCAACTCAAGGCAAACTGACTTAAGGAAGACACTCCCTGATTCCCTGATCAGCCTTCAGGCACAGCTAGATCTAGTCTCAAACACTGTCACCACCCAGATTCTCCTATTTTGGTTCTGCCTTCCTTTTGCACTAGGGTTTGTTCTCAGGGAAGCTCGGCCCATGGATGACAAATATGGTCACCAGATTTACAGGCTAAATTCTGCCAGTTCTGCAGATCTAGCAGGAAGAAAGCATTTCTTCCTCAAAATCTCCAGCAAAGGTCCTGGGATCAAGTCCATTGGCTTGGCCAGGGGCCTGAGCCCATGACTGAGCCACTTACTGTAGCCAAGAGACTGGGCTGCCCTGATTGGCCAGGTCTAGGTCACATGGCCATGCTTGGCACAAGGAGCGAAGCCAGCCCCGTCCAAACCACAGGGACTAACACAGAGAGAAACAGTTGTCCTTCACGGAAAATGGGGGTAGGGAGGTGGGGGTGGGGGCACTACCTGGAGAAAAGAAAATAGATCGCAGACAGCTAAAACTACAAACATCCACCAGATAAATATGAACATCTGGCAGTTTGTGTGAGTGTGCGTGCACGGATTCAGCATCCCTACTCTGAAAGTTCAAAATCTGAAACGCTCCAAAATCATGAACGTTTTGAGTGCCAACATCATGCCACACATGGAAAATTCCACACTGCGAAACTGTGTTGTGTACAAAGCTATTAAAAATATTTGAAAATCACCACCAGGCTGTGTGTATAGAGTGTATGTGAAACCATGAAGTTTGTGTTTGGACCTGGGCTCCCTCACCAAGATATGGCCTTGTGTAGTCCAAAATCTGAAAAAAAAAAAAAAAAAAAAAAAACAAAAACCTCAACTCCAAAAACAGTTTTGCTTTTAAGCATTTGGGACAAGCGACACTCAACCCGCATACTTAACATATGTAGTTATAGGGTAGTTGGTTACAAACTGATTCCATTAAACAGATCAACAAAAGCAATAATGAAGAGAGCTAGCATCTGCCAAGCGGTTCCTGGCTCGCCCTGTCCTGTGTCCTGTGCCCCGCCCCCGCACTAGCCCACCCACGCGCCACCCCTCACGCCCCCCCCACCTCACCCACGCCCCACCCTGACCCTGTCGTAGTAGCCGTTCCTCCTTCATTTTTCAGGCTAAATCTCACGTCTGTCTAAATTCATTTGAACTCCCGTCTTACATTGTCTCACATTAAGGAAACGTAGATCAGAAGCACAGTAGGGTCCTCTGACTTCCTCTGTGTCCCAGCATCCTGCTGGGGGGGCCCAGTCACGCAGCAATCCCCGTGCACTACAGTGTGCTGTCTCCTCCTGGGTCCTCGGGAGACAAAGTAACATGGGGGTGGGGTGGGGGCAGGCCAGTGGCAGAGTGCTTGCCTAGCAATCCGGGAGCCCCGGGTTCAATCTGCAGTACCGTAAAACCAAAAGAGAAATAAGACCCACCTCCTAGAAATTGGTCAGTCCAGGGCAAAGACGGACCGACCGTCCTCTCGTGTTACGCCTGCCCTTCATTCATTCATCCCGTAAACATGTGTCATGCTCTGCTGCTCTGGGGACAGACTGCTAAAGAGGCATCTGGGGCTCCTCAGGGAACAGGACCCAAGTGTCCCCAACACCCATGACAGTCCTTCCAGAGGAAGGGTATCGTGGCAGATTTTCTTTCTTTCTTTCTTTCTTTCTTTCTTTTTTTTTTAATGTGGTGATGAGTGTTCAACCAAAGCCTTCACGTGATTGGTGGACAGCAGAGGGGGCCCTCCATTAGGGAACAGCGAGGGTGGTCTTTGGGTACACCTGAAGGAATTTAGATGCCAGGAAAGGCATGTGGTCCCCAAGATTGTGAAAGAGTTCCTGTCCCTGAGGCGCCCGCAGAGAGGGGTACTACACATCACTTAGCACGAGCTCGGGGCCTGCTGTATTGAACGGCAGAAAATGCATCTTCACGCTGGCCAAGAAAGGGCCTCAGAGGAGCAGCCGAGGACGTGTCGTGGACCCCAGGGACATGGAGCTGTTGAAAGCTCCCTCCTGGCCGCCATGCCCACCGGGCCTGGCTTGTTTCATTCTAGTCAAGAGATTGCTGGGACGAGGATGACCTACCTCACTGAAGGCAAGAGCAGGTCCCGGCTCCAACTCCCCCTGCGGCCCCGGACGCAGAGCCCGTGGAGAAGCTAAGAGCTCGGGCTGAAACGCTGGGCCCCGTGGGCTCCAGGTGAAGGTTTGGTCTGCAACGTACGAGCAGTATGACTTCAGGGTTCCATTAAGTTGCTGAGGCCAACCTCGAACTTGTGATCCTCCTGCCCTGGCCTCCTGTGCGACACGGCCCCTGGCCTTAGGAGTTTGAACGTTCCCAACACAAAGAAATGACAAATAAAATGATAGATGGGCTGGTGACCCTGATTTGATCAGTACATGTTGTGTGCATGTATTAAAATGCCTCTATGTCCCCTGAAATAAGTGCATTACTATGTATCAATTAAAAATAAATTGTTGGGCTGGAGTTGTGGCTCAGCGGCAGAGCGCTCGCCTCGCACGTGCGCGGCCCGGGTTCGATCCTCAGCACCACGTAAAACAGAAATGCATTGCATTGTGTACAACTAAAGTAAATAAATAAATAAATATTTAAAAAAAATAAATTGTTAAAAAAAAAGTAACATGGGACCCCTGCCCAGAGGGTTCCCAGTCGGGTGGGGGTGACAGACACACAAAATCAGAATCAGAGTGGCAGAGCGGAGAGGCGCAGTCGCAGGGAGTTCTCCCTTTTGTTTCCTTTCACACAAAGCCTTCAAAAAATAGTCTTATTACAATGCAGTGGTGTTATGAAAAAAGATCAAGGAATTTCAGTTGAAATCAAGAGGATTTCCACCAGAGACCTCCCCAGCACTACTAGATCCAGAAAAGGTGGCCCAGCTGGGTGGCCTTGGTCCTGCATCACCCTGCAGGTATGACAGGGACTTCACGCTCCCGGCTGCTGCCTTGCAGAATGCCACGACCATCCCTCGCTCACATTTCCCATCGTGTCTGGGGGCCGTTGAATTGTCCAGGGACTCCGAGGCCCCGTGAACTCATTCAAGTGCATCTGGTCTTTTAAAAGGCACCGGACAGGTGACTGGTGGCAGACCTTTCCAGGGCACCGCAGGACCCGAGTTACAGTGTGCACAAGGTCACCGTTCCCAGGGCTCTTGCAATTCTTCTGTGTTAATGAAGTATAAAACCCCAGGTCGGTGCTAGCTTGTTTCTAATGCCTCGACCACTGAGCCACATCCCCAGCCCTATTTTGTACTTACTTTAGAGACAGGGTTTCGCTGAGTTGCCTAGCACCTCACTGTTGCCGAGTCTGGCTTTGAACTCGTGATCCTCCTACCTCAGCCTCCTGAGCTGCTGGGATTACAGGCACGGGCCACCCCGCCCAGCTTAGAGCTCCTTTCTAGTTATGGACAATCACACCAAGTTTTCCAGTTATTATCACAGACATGGACGTGTTTAAGGAGACGTATTTAAGTTAGAAGAAGCCGTTCAGGGAAGGCTGCACGCGGGTGTGGCTCGCACTGGTTCTGCTGGAGGCCGCAGACGTTCAGGTCGCAGCACTTCCCCCGGTTTGCCCCCCAGGCAGCTCCTCGCAGCCCTCCCCCCGCCAGGTGCCCTCTCCTGCCCTGAGCCTTCAGACCATCCCTCCTAAGCCTACCAGAGCCACCTGCAGGGGAGGCTGCCTGGCCATGCTAGGAACCTCTGTCTTCCCAGCAACTCGCCTGGCCTAGAGCAGGTTCCAGAAGCCAGATGCTGTTCCTTGTAGGAGCCCTGTTTGGGGAGATGGCTAAGATTGCGGTTGACTACGGGCCATGGAGATATTTGGGCATTGCCGCCTTCCGTAGTCTCACGGGTCTTGGCCCGGGATCTCGCGGGACTTGGCCCGGGATCTCGCGGGACTTGAGCCGAGATTGCTGATGGGGTCAGCACCATTTTGTGGTGGTGTGTGGTGCGTGTTAGTCTTTGTTAGAGCCAGAGAGAAAAGTTATCAGAATAAAAAGCTGTTTGTCTCCAGTTCGCCTCTGAACTTCCTCCCGCGGCTTCGTTGCTCCAAGCGGCCGTCGCTTCAGGCGGCGACAGTGCCTGAGCGCTCCTGCGTGAAAGGAGGAGCCTCGGGGTGTCCACCAGGCTCTGCGCCCAGGTCCCTCCTCTGAGGCAGACCTGCCCCTGGGAGGACTGTCCGCCAGGGGTCCTTCTGCTGGGGTCACCTGGATGGCCACGGAGGGGGCTCAGTGAGGCCTACTGGACCCGTGGAGGGGCACGCTCCTGTGCGGGGGACTCACTGTTGGGGGGCAGGGCTGGCTTTTGCCTCTGAAGGGGGCACATTGCCCCTCCCCGCCCCACGGGCTCACGCGTGTTCAAGGGGGTGCCCGCGCTCTCTCCCCACTACCAGCAAAGCGGCTTGCTGTCCTACGACGGGGCCCGGAGGGAAGGGGCTCCAGCTGGCATTGGGCTGGGTCTTGGGAGGACCCTGACAGCGCCCGCTGGCTACACGGCTGCAGCCTGGCGCTCAGCTGCCTGGGCGCAGGGCCTTCGTGGGCACTTTGAGGGTGTCGCCAGCCACACGTGTGAAGAGACCGACAAGCTGGCACACAGTCGATGCTCACAGAAGTGATGATGGCATCGATGTCTGTCTGTCCGTCTGTCTGTCTGTCTGGAGCAGCGGTGGGGGCCCTGCCCCATTCCGCGAGCTTGTGTGGTGGGGAGAGAGGCAGGGAGGGGATGCTGTCCCTCAACGCTGAGCCCCAGCCTCCTCGTTCCCCAGTCCTGCTTCTGAACATCGGGGGCTCACCTTGGGAATCCAGACGTTCCCCATCCCCGGCTTCCTACATTGCATTTACTCCTTAGATAAAAAATTACTGAGGGTTGAAACAAAAGGCAACTAGACACAGGCAGCCCTTCGTAGAGGGGCTCCTCCGCACGTGGCCAGAAGAAGGAAGAAGCTTGAGAAGCAGGAATTGCTGGGATGCGCCTGCCTCTCCCCTCCTGTCCGCCTGCAAGGAGCGCTCTGAGGGCTGCTCTCCCTGAGCCCCTGCTGCGGCAGGAAGACTTGCCCTCGGGGACCCGGGGACCCGCCGTCCAGGGCTTGGAGCTGAGGGGTGGGACTAAACGGGAAGACTGCGCGGCCCCACTTGGCAAAGGCTTCTCTGTGAGAATGTGAGCATCCTTTTCTTTGGTTGTTTTTCTAGTTTTTGTGGTGTTTGGAGTGCTGGGCAAGTGCTCTACCGTTGAGCTACAGTCCCCAGCCCGGAGTGTGGAAATTCTGCCAGGTGTGGGGGCGCACGCCTGTAATCCCAGCAGCTCAGGAGGCTGAGGCAGGAGGATCGCAAGTTCAAAGCCAGCCTCAGCAACTTAGTGGGGCCCTAAATAACTTAGTGAGACCCTGTCTTAAAATCAAAAATAAAAAGGATTGGGGGATGTTGCTCAGTGGTTAAGCACTTTGGGGTTCAATTCCTGGTGTCCCCCTTCTCCCCCCCCCCCAAAAAAAAATACAGTAAAAGCAGTTCATCAAATCCATGTTCACAGTGAGGCCGGGGCAAAGGGCAGGGACCTGGTTACCAAAGGAAAGGAAATGGCAGAGAGCACTCCCCCCACCGGACTACCAACAGCCTAGGGGAGGGAGGGGCCCGTTCTCCAACACAAGCAGTCACCCCCTGCAGCTCCCTTTCTGCCCCTTGGGTCACTTTTGGTCACATAGGCAGGATGGTAGGAGGGGGCATGAAAAGACAGAAAACCTGAAATCTATAAAAGGGCAGGACACCCCCACTCCAGGACACCATTTGGACCCCCTCCTCTATGGAGGAGTCTGTCTCCCTCTCTCTCTCTCTCGCTCTCTCTCTCCCCTCTCTCTCTCTCTCTCTCTCTCTCTCTGGTGCTCAGTCTTCACCACCCGAGATGAGGGGCAGAAACGGGGCGGATCCTGATTTTCAGCACCAGGTTTTCAAGGGCAGCGTGGACGAGGCCAGTCCTCAGATGGCCTCCAAGGCTGCGCAGCGGCTGCCACGTTCTTTCCAAGGGACACAGTGCCGTCAGGCATCCTCGTCCTTCTCCAGGGGCATCTGTAGGGCCCTCCGGGTGAGTGTCCTCATGGTCCTGAGGTTGGCACGGGGAGGAAACCCAGCAAGCCTGCAGGCCTTCCACGCTGAGGTCACCTTGGCTGGTCACGCTGCTGAGGATGGGGACCAGCATGCGCCCACGCTGGCTCCCTCCAACCTGTGCCTCGGGGGCACAAATGCACTTCCATGCAGCGGCGTTCTGAATCGCGATTTAGATTCAGGACCTGCTGCAGCATTTCCCAAAGCACGTTCTGTGGGACTGTCATAAGGGAGGATTCTGTGGCCAAATACATCCTGGGAGCCGTGGATCAAGCCAGGTGGGATGGCTTATTTACCACAGGATCCTCCGAGCCTGTGATGTGACAATGGGGACACGGGTCTCCATGGAGGGGCCTTCGGAGGGCCCTCCCACAAGTGTCTGCCAGGTGGACTGACTGCAGCGCCCGCTGCCGGGCATCTCGAGGCGTGGGGGTTCCGGGAGCACACTGTGGAGACAGTAAATGGAACACTCCCGTACCCTGGGCGGGGGGCAGCGAGCCGTGGTCCTGGGGCTGCTCCATCCAGCCGCGTGGTTTCCCACAGAACTGGGAACGTTTGTCCGTTTTCAAACGGAGGCTTTCTGAGCAGTTACGTCGCATTCTGGTTTTGCCTCTTGACTCACAAAGCCCAGAATATCTACGAGCCGACCCTTCAGGCGAGCATTTGCCAATTCCTGGGCAAGCCATGAACGTGTCTGCAGACTGCTCATCGCTACTCTCCCTGGAATAGCGACCACCACGTGCTGTTAGAAGGGCCTGCTGTGTGCTAGGCACGCTCTGGCATCAGTCTTCACGACTCTGAGAAGGGCACTGTTGTCCCCACTTTATGCCTCAGGACACTGGATTTCAGAGAAGCAAAGGGCTGTCAGAGCCAGAACTCAAGCCCAGGTCCAGCCCCCAGCGCTTGTCTGACTGTTCCTTGGTCAGGGGTTCACAAGTGAATTCCAGGGGACGAGTAAGACAAGCCACCAGGGCACCCTGCATACTCTCTCTCTCTCTCTCTCTCTCTCTCTCTCTCTCTCTCACACACACACACACACACACACACACGTATGTGTCATTGACGTGACGTTTTTGCAGTGCTGGGCTGGAACCCAGGCCCTAGAACATGTTGAGCAAGGGCTTTGCCACAGAGCCGCACTCCAGCCCCTCTTTATATTTTTAATATCTATTTAATTTTTTTTTTCTTGGTTTAGGCTTATCCTTTAGACACATCATTAACTTTTGAACATATATTTCGTTATCATGCATAATGAATCAGCCCCTAAGCAGTGGCTGGCCAAAGTTTTGCAGGCGCTCCCTCTGCCTGGGTTTGGCACAGGGAGGTCAGGGAGATGTGAACAAAAGGTCAACTGGAGTCTTGAAGGGGCACAGGGAGAATCTGGCACAGGCGTGGCCTTCCTGAGCCTGAGGTCCAGCCTCAGACATGCCCACTGACCCTTGGGGACACCCCTTTGAGGCCTCTGTGTACTGAGGCTCCTGCCAAGGGGAATGTGGGCTCCCTGGACATCTGCTGAGCCATGCGTGCCCGGCTCTGACCTCCTACGCAACGGCCATCTGGAGAATTCCCCCTCCTGCTCAGGGACGCACGGAGGGCTGGACAGCTACTCCAGCTGAGCCCGGTTCCAGGGAGACCAGCAGGCAAGGGGTGCAGGTACCCCACCTAACAGTATCACCCATCCGTTGACTCGCGGGCTCTAGGTCCGCATCAGCGCTCGCTGCCCGCGGGTCCTGAGCCACTCCCAGGATTCCCACTGGGGAGCTCGCGGTGCAGCCGTGGAAGTCGCCGCTCTGCCTCCACTGCAGATGTCGGCGGCCAAGTTCCACCCGTTGGACGGGGTCAGAGGACAGAAGTCACTGTGGGACCTCCCGCATCACAGGAGGAGAGGAGCCTGGCCTTCATTGACTTGAAGCCCTGGACACTGTCTCTAATTTACAGGTCTCTTAAGGCAAACTTGTGTGGGAGGGAGACAAAGTCCCTCCCTGGAGCTGGTCCCAGAGTACCCCCGTGTGGCAATCTCAGCGTGGGAAAGTCCCGGGCGGCTCCGAGTCAGGCCGGCAGCGCGGAAGCCTGGCCTCACCGGCAGCTCCGCAGGGACCAGGGCCTCGGCTCCCACGTGCTCCTGGTGGCACTGGAGCCCGGGGCAGTGAGGGGCGGGGCAGCAGGACTGGGGGAGGCCCAGGCCGAGGCCAGGCGGGGGTCGCGGTTCAGACTGAACTGGGGCCGAGCCCAGCGTGAGGCTGGATGTCTCCCAGGTTCACGACGCAGCCTTGCTGCTGTGAGATGCTCTGTGAGCGGTTTCCTGGCCAAGTGCATTTGAGAACGCCAGTATAAATAAGCGCTGTCAGAGTTTCGATCTGGAATGTCCCCAAAGGCCCATGTGCGGAAGGCGGGGGCGCCCAGGAGGCAGGGTGCAGAGGCGGGGCTTCTGGGAAGGGACTGCATCATAAAGGCTCCGACCTCCTAAGCGGATTAACACAGACAGAGTCCTGGCTGATGGGCTAGGAGGAAGTGGGAAGCTGTAGGAGGCAGAGTGGAAGGGAGTCGGTCCTTGGGGGTGTGCCTTTGGGACTCTATCTTGTCCCCGGCCTCCACCCTCTCCCACCCCAGCCACCATGAGGTGAGTAGCTTCCCTTCACACCCTCTGGCCATGATGTCCTGTCTCAGTACAAGGCCAGAAAGAACAGAACCAAATGACCATGGACTGAAATCTCTGCAATTATGAACCAAAATAAATTTTTCCTCTTTTAAGTTGTTTTTCTCAGGTATATTGTTACAGTGATGGAAAGCTGACTAATATGTAAATATAAATCAACCTAAAGAGTAACATTCACACTGCATTTAATTACATAAGAGGCTGCTTATGTTTATGTAAGATCTGCCATAAAGACACTGTTGCACCTTATTTACTACAGCATTTCTCTCCTAATGTGTCCATGGGACAATTATTTCAGAATGCTAATTGGCATTTATTCTGGACACACTTTGAGAAATGCTGAGTAGAAAGATCATAGATCTGGGAACTGTCAGGGTAATGGACTTTGGATTTATATATCCATGTTCTTCCTCTTAGTAGCTGTGACCATGGGTAAATTGCTTAATCTCTCAAGATACCAATTTCCTCATTCCTAAAATCGGTATAATAATTCCTAGTTGGGAGAAGAATGGTGGTGTTTATAAGAGAGATCATTTTAAGGTACCCAACTAATAGCATGTCCTCAACAAATTTAAATCTTTTTCTTTAGTTACAGTTAGGGTTTGGAAGTATTTTGTTTTATTTTTTTTGGTACCGGGGATTGAACTCAGGGGCACTGGACCACTGGGCCACATCCCCAGCCCTTTGTGTATTTTATTAGAGACAGGGTCTCACTGAGTTGCTAAGTGCCTTGCCATTGCTGAGGCTGGCTTTGAACTCGCGATCCTCCTGCCTCAGCCTCCCAAGTGCTGGGATTACAGGCGTGCGCCACCACGCCTGGTAAGGAAGTTTTTTTTTTTTTTTTTTTTTTTTTTTTTTATAAGATGTTAAAGCCCAGTGACTAGTTAGATCGGAATCAGAGGTGTGCTTTGGTCAATAATCTGGAGGGACTTCGTGCAGGGACAGAGTTGGCTCTAGGATCAGAGACCCTATACACGGGACATGTGGACCTGGGGTCCAGTACAGACCCCTCCTTGCAGGAGCAAGAGGTCATGGCACGACTCCCCTGGGGGACGTCCCCACGGCCCACCTCCTCTCAGCACTGCCACGCTGGGCACCACGCCTCCAGCAAGGCAGCCTTGCCAGGGGATTTTGAGGTGAGGTCAGCGTACATCCAGTGCCCAGGGCCCAGAGCCCAGCACAGTGCAGGCATCGATGGCGCCTGCACTTCCCCACGCTCCTGTCGACCCCAGGGGGCTGCTCTGGTGGCCGTCTCCTGGAGCGGAGCCCTTCTTCAGAACGCGTCCTCGGGGATGCTGGCTCCTGCTGATTCTGATTCTGACTTTCGGGGGGCTAACCCCGGGCATCTGCTTTGACAAGCTCCCTAAGATGGTAGCTCATGATGGCCGCGGGCACCTGGGCCACTGACCGGGCAGCCTGGGTCACGAGAGGCAGAGGAGCCCGGGGAGAAAGGAGGAGCGGCCGGAAGACCCTGCACTGGGAGAAGCGAGGTCCCACGGCGCAGGTCCTGGGCCCAGAGACACCCCGTGACCCCTTGGCAAGGGGGACTGGCCGGCGTGAGGGTGGACGGCCCGGTGGAGGGGCCATGGCTTTCCTGGAACAGCAGGACTGGGCACGGTGACAGTGCCGGTCCCAGGTGCCACCTGGAGGCAGCCGGGGGCGGGGCGCGGCCCTGGAGTGGGGGGGAGTCTTGGCCCCACAAGGTGCCCGCCCCAGCCCTCGAGGGCAGGCAGCCCCCGCGCCTCCCCAGCAGCCCACGTCACCGCCAGTCCTCTTCTGCGCCCAGTCTGGTCTCAGCCTGCTCCAGGGGCGGGACACACGCGCCCCTCCTTCCTGGGGGAACGGAGGTCCGCGGGGTAATGGGCATCATTCCCCAGCCAGGTCTGCAGGTCGTGGTGTCCTCCAGGACGCCTCCCTCCCTCAAGGGAGGGTCAGCGTCGTATGTGGAGCCCCCGCCTGCTCCCCATTCCACTTATTGTCTTGTACTGGGGATTGAACCCAGCGGGCTTAACCACTGAGCCCCAGCCCCAGCCCTTTTTGTAAAGAAATATTTGTTTTTTTAGTTGTAGATTGATACAATATCTTTATTTACTTTTTATGTGGTGCTGAGGATTGAACCCAGTGCCTCACGTGTGCTAGGCAAGCGCTCTACCACTGAGTCACAACCCCAGTCCCATCCCCACCCCTTTTTATATTTCATTTAGAGACAGGGTCTCACTGAGTTGCTTAGGGTCTTGCTACGTTGCTGAGGCTGGCTTTGAACTTGAGATCCTCCTGCCTTGGCCTCCCCAGCTGCTGGGATTACAGGTGTGGCCACTGTGTCCAGCTGTGTAGTCCTCTTTTGAAGTCTTTCTGTAGGTGGTGCCGTCATTTTGTTCAAAGATTCACCTGTGGCTGGGGAGCTCCACCTTGGGGGTTGAGTTTGCCATTGCAAAAGTTAACACACATTAGTCTCGTGCGCTACTGCGCCTGCCCGTGATCCTGGTGGGGCTTGGGAGGCCGCGGCAGGAGGATTGGGAGTTCAAAGCCAGTCTCAGAAACTGTGCAAGGCCCTATCTCACCCTATCTCAAAACAAAAACTAAAAACATCTGGGGATGTGGCTCAGTGGTTAAGCACTCTTCCAAAAAATAAAACAAAATAACCCACATCAGCTGCACTCTCTATTTCTTGGGAGCAGGTGGCTTCCTCAAGCAGTCCCTGAGGCTGGACCTTGGCACACGGCGCTGCCCAGTGGAAGGCAATGCCAGCGAGAGCTTCAAGCCCCCTCCACAGGCAGAGCTGGGAATAGGTGGGAGCCAGCAAATAAAAGGAAGTTTTCCTGGGTTCGTGGACACTGTAACTAAAAGAAGGCGCCCCAGGGCCCGGGAAAGAGGCACCTGTGGGTGGGCAACGCCCAGCACAGCTTCCACAAATTTCTTTGATCTCAAAGGCCCCCGGCCAAGACGCCAGGGCTGGGAGCCGTGCACCCTTCACCCAATAAAACCCAGACACTGCCTTCTCACAAGGACGCTTGAAACCAGTCAAGCACTTTTTATTTATTAAAAACAAAAACAAAAGAACAAGCCTACTGGTCAGGTGTACGGTCTCTGCATGCTACAGCGAGTCGCCCCTCACATCAGACACTCAGCATTTGTGTCAGAAGGAACCTGTCACTAATCCACAAGAGTATGAGCAGTGTTGAGGTACCCAGGGACCCCCAGCACCGTCCCATGAGCAGACACCAGCTGGTGGTGAGCTGCCCGGAGCCCACTGCTCTGGAGGGATGAGAGAAGTGGCCCAGTGACCTGCGGCTTCCTGGAGCAGGAGACGTGCTTGTAGCCAAGGAGCCACAGCGGGGCGCTACTGCTACCTACAGGGCACAGCGGAGAGCCGGGCAGCGCTGGGGGGGATGGACCCTCTGTCGCATTAGAATTGCTACCGCTACGGCTAGTAGGAGATGTGAAAGCGAAGGCCACCGAAGGCCACTGGCTATGGCACGATCTGGTCCTTACAAGGACCATAGAGGCTGAGCCCCGTCTCTGGGGCCAAGAGGGCTTCCTTTGTAGGAGAAACAGAAACAGGAAGGCAGAATGTCGGACTGTGGGGGGCTGGAGGCCTTGCAGGCTAGCACCAGAGCAGGCAGCGCCCGGGCAGCAGGGGGGCGGCCAGGTGTGGAAGGACGCTCAGAGGATGGTCCACGGGAGGGGGGGTGGGGCCTCAGAGCTGCAGGGGACCTACTCCAGGTAGGAGAGTTCCTCCCGGGGGAAGCATGGTGCCCCCCCAGGCCTGTTGCAAACCCATCCCCTCCCACCTGGGCCATGGGTCCTGCTGAGGCGGGGAGTCTTTGGTCTACAGCATGGACAGCTGTCCGCGGCACACACAGGAGCCCTGAAAGGTTGGGAGGAGACTGCCACCCATGGCCAGGCTGCAAGGTGCCCACTAAAGGGGTGCGCACCGTGGAGGGAGGGCAGCCGGGCTGTGGGGCTGCTCTCGCAGTGCCGGGATGGAGCCCGGGACCTTGCACGTGCGAGGCGAGCGCGCCACCCCGCGCCACCCTGCCTCCTCGTCACCATGCCGGCTGCCAACTCCCTGAGGGCAGGAGCGGTCTCCTCTGTAGCCCACTCAGGGCTGGGTCCTCAGAAGTGGACCCTCGGGCGCTCCTGTGCAGGGCTCCAGGTGACCCCTGAAAGCCTGGCACGGGCTCTAGCAGCTTCCTGGGGGGGCGTGAGGAGCGGGTCGAGCGGGAGGGATCTCAGCTCTCCCCAAGCCTCAGCCTGATACTGTGTCCAGTGTCACCGAGTGCTGAAGAATGACTCCTCGCAGGACGTTGGAGCAAAGTCCTATCTTATCGAGTGGTGGCTCTCAGAGTCAGGTTTCTCAGACTTGGTGGCACTAGGACAAGCTGCACATTTGCCCTAGCATGTAAGGTCAAGTGGCCATCGCAAGGTGGCAAGCGGGAGTGAGGAGAAGGCCCACCGTGGCCCACTGAAATGACTGACCACGGGGTGGCGACGGCTGACCTCAGAGGCTGGCTGGACTGACCCGCAGGAAGGACGTGCGCAGAGCAGGACAAGCCCCTCCTGGGCCCCAGCCTGGCACCGACTGGGCGAGGCTGGGCACGTGGCCCACCCTCCGCGCTTCACCCTTCACTGCGTCGATCCTGTTGCCCCGCAGTGTCATCTTGAGAACACAGGAGGGGACGTGGTGAGGCGCTGGTGACCTGCTGGCTCTTGGCGTTTTCCTGGCTGAGACTCCAGGGACTCTACAGATGCTCCGTCGACCGCTCCCAGACCGCAGAGCACCGTCCTGGACACTGCGAACCTCCGTCCCCAAGCAAGGACAGCGAGGAGGGTCTCTGCCATCAAGACCAGCCAGCTCTAGTTGCCTGGGGGCATGTCCCCCACTGCAGCAGTGGCGCTGGACACAGGAGTCCCCAGGCCATAGGAGTGACCCCAGCAAAGAACAGCCAACAGGGGGAAGGTGGCTTCCACGCCCGCAGTTCACGTGGGCTAGGACAGTGACAAAGGCAGGAAACTGTCCTACCCACACGAGGACAGAGCAGGTCCAGTCCCGCTGGCTGCCCCGGGGGAAGGACGTGAGGCCACGGATGCTCCTTCAGTGGACGCAGCCGCGGGTGGAGCCCCGCACACCCTGGTCTACCCGGAGTCTGGCATGCAGTAGGTGCTCACAAAATACCTGAAAGTGTCACTGAAAATCAGGAGCAGATCAGTGATGAGACCAGCTAGTTGTGTCTTTTGAAAGGCAGTCAGACCCTGCAAAGCAGCTCACAAAAACCAGGTTGGACCAAACAGGGTCAAAACCTCAGGAAGACCACGCTGGGGCGCCTCCCCGTGGGGGCCTCGGGCGGGAGGGCGGTCCTCCCCGCCTCCTCTCCCCAGACCGCCACCTTCCTCCAGGTCTGGGCACAGATCAAGCCCTGCAAGACTCCTCAGGCTGGGCAGAGGAGGCAGGCTGGCGCTACCGTGGACAGGCGAAACTCCTGTGGAAGTGGCCAGCGCCCTCGGTGGGCCTGGGGCCTGGGCTGGAAGAGGGCGCTCTGCACAGGGCCTTTGGCACTGCAGGTGGATGCCAGCACTCATCGCAGCAGAGGGCCCTGCGGCAGGGCGGCGGGCGGACGCTGTGCACCGCAGCCGGTGCGCAGAAGAGCTCCCTGGGGCAGGCGTGGGAAGCCTGGTCCTGATTCTAGTCCTGCAGAGACTCGGGGCACCTCTTGGTGTCTTGTTTAAACTACATCTGTCAGGCGGTGGGAAGGCTGCCCGGGCTTCTGGGTGTTCAGAGGGCCCGTGCCAGAGAGCAGGAGGCAGCGGCACGGGTGGCGGCCTGGGCCCGGGGGCCTGATCCTGGGGACCTTGGGGGCTGGTCCTGGGGGCCTGATCCTGGGGACCTGGGGGCTGGTCGCGGGGGCCTGATCCTGGGGGACCTGGGGGCTGGGGGCCTAGGGGCTGGTCCTTGGGGCCTGGTCCTGGGGGGCTGGGGCCTAGTCCTGGGGGCTGGTCCTGGGGGGCTGGGGGCCTAGTCCTGGGGGGCTGGGGGCCTAGTCCTGGGGGACTGGGGGCCTAGTCCTGGGGGCTGGGGGCCTGGTCCTGGGGGCTGGGGGCTGGTCCTGGGGGGCTGGGGGCCTGGTCCTTGGGCTCCTCATCGCTATGCTTTGTTTTGCAGAGACCCGGTGCTGGCCCGTGAGCCATCAGCGCCCCTCGTGGCTGGCAGGGAGAGACCACCTCAGCTCCCCCTGCCCATGAGCAGTATATCCCTAGGGCACCAGCACAGGAGCAGGAACAGGCCGGTGCCGACCAGCCAGGAGCCCACACGTCCCCGGAGCAGGGCGGCAGCTGCTGAGCCTCTGGGGCAGCCTTCTCTATATGCAGGGGTCTGAGAGGGACAGTGGGTGAGGGAGCGGTCACAAGGAAGCCCCCTGGCCACCTCTCCTGGCGGCCAGCACCCCTCCATCTGGCTGGCTTGCCTCTTCCTGTGGGAGGACTTGGGCAGCCTGGTCAGCAACTTCCTAGCTAGAGCGTCCTCATCTGTGAAATGGCCTGGTGAGGGGCTTGCTGTGAGGCCAAGCCATGAGTGCCAAGTGCCACGTCCCTTTGGCACCTGCTGGCTCCTCAGCAGGGGGCGTGGCTTGTGAGTGGACCTTACTCAGCCTCTGGTCCTAGGAAGACAAATACAAAATGTTCCAAGCAGGGGACAGGAGTTGGCACTGAGGGCCCTAGGGTGCGCAGAGCCGCAGCGGGAGGTGAAGGGTGGGGCGCAGCCGCCCTGGGCGCTCCTCGGGTCCAAGGCAGGGTGGGAGCCGGCGGCTGGCGGCCTCCAGGCCCCTCCTGGGGGAGCCGGCGGCTGGTGGAGCCTCAGAAGCTGAAGGGCCTGGGTCCTCCTCGCTCCGGGAGGAGGACACTCCCAGGGACGGGCCATGGAGCTGATGCCTGCCGGGCACAGCTCCTCCTGGCACCAGGCACCTGGGAACTAGTGAGCAAAGTCTCTGGGCTCCAGAAACGTGGAGAACGGGAGCAGGTCACCGCGGGCCAGGCCGGCTGCCCCGTGCTGTGCCTCGTCCACGCAATGGGGGGCCGGTGCCGAGGAGCCCCAGGTGACGGGCTGGTCCTGGAGGCTCGGGAGTGGCCAGCACTGGGCACGGGGAGGTCTGTTAAGGCAGGGTGCTGACAGGGCCTCTAGCAGGGCCGTGGCGGGAGCTCGGGGTGCCGCCACAGGGTCAGACGCAGCCGGCGCCTGGGCGCTCTCCAGCCTCGGCTGAGGAGCAGGGCCCCCCCTTCTCTGGCACCGCGGAGGCCGATTCAACGCGTGGGCGGCCGGCCGGGACCAGCGGGACCTCGAGGGAGGGCGCTAGGGCTTCTTCCTGAGGTAGCTGGAGGGGACCCAGCCCTCCCAGGAAGGGGCCCCGCTGAGGCCCTGGCACAGCCACCAGCCGCTGCTGCTCTTCTCCCGGACCTGGAACACCGTCCCCTCCTGGAAGCTGCCGGTGTCTTCGTCTCCTTCAAAGCTGGCCACGGCCACGTACAGGGAGTCCTTCAGGCCGTCCATCTCGGGGAAGGAGGGGGCAGCCGCTCTCTCCCTGCTGCCGTCCACCTTGCTGGCCACCCGCGGCCCCAGCCCGCCCTTGCCCACCGAGGAGTTGGAGAGGAAAGGCTTGGCCTTTGGGGGCACGAGGAGGGCACGGCCGGGGGCGGGGGCTGCCCTGCTTTCGTTGGCTTCCTGCTGTGGCCCTCTGACCTCGGGGAGGGGTCTGGATGACGGTGAGCAGGAGACTTTCTTGGGGGGCGGTGGTCTCCGGGGTGGGACCGCTGGCCTCTGCTGGGTCGCCTCCTGGACAGGCACGGGCACGTTCTTGGGCTCAGGGTCGGTGGCCTTGGCTGGCTGCAGCGGGGCTCTGCAGGACAGCTCCTTCGGGCTGAGTCCGTCCTGTCTGCCAGGCCTGTCCTGGGCACGGCCAGGTCCCTCGCCCGGAAGGAAGCTCCGGCTGAAGGCCCTGTCTTGGCCCCCGGCGGCCCCCTCCCCGTCCAGCGAGGCCCCCTCCTGGCCCCTGGCAGGCCGGAGCCGGCTCCTCAGGCTGCAGATGTCCACCTGGCCTCCGCCCGGAGGCGGCTCTGTCTTGGGGCAAGGAGCTGGTTTGGGCCTGACCTGGGGTTTGGACTTGAGGAACGGATTCTGGGGGACGGCGTCCGGCTTCTCCTCGGGCAGCTCCGCCTTGGACTTGGCGATGGGCCGGAGGTGGGGCTTCCTCACCTCCTTGGCCAGCACCTTGTGGCCGCACTCCAGCCCCATGTCGCTCTTGGGCTGGAAGGACTTGCTCTTGTCGGGCCTGGGCTCTGGCTTCCTGCTGGCGCGGGCCGGGCCGAGCTTGGCTGGAGGCAGGGGCGCGATGACGCCCGGGGGCCGGGGCGAGGAGCTGCGGCGCCCCTCCAGCCGCTCCCCCTCCGACTTGATCATGGACTCCTTCCGCGGAGGGAGGCTGGGCTTCTCCTCCAGGCCGGGGTCTGAGATCTCCTCGTAGCCTGCGGACGAGGACGCGTCTGCGGACGCCTTCCTCGGGGCCTCCTTCCCGCCCTTCCAGTCTTTGCACCACGACATCCCAGAGTCCAGGGCACCGTGCGGGGTGTCCGGCAGGGGCCGGGAGGGGCCCAGGGCTTCGCTGCCCACGTGGTTCTCCACCGCCGCTGCGTCCCCCAGCCGGAGCTGGGTCACCTCGTGGGGCAGGGGAGCCAGGAAGTTGGGCCTCGAGGCATTGCTGGTCTTCTTGTACTTGTCGATGAAGGTTGCGGGGGCCCAGCCTTCCTTGTCCTCGATCTGGATGTACCACCAGCCACTCAGGTTCTTCTCGATCACCTGTAGGGGGACAGAGGTCAGCACGGGGCGGGCTGGCAGGGGGCCGGCAGATCAGAACGGCCTGGGGGGACCCACAGGCAGCCCAGCACTGCCAGCTGTGCCTGTGGGCCCTCGGCGCAGCCTCCCCAGAGCTGGGGCATGCGCACGGGTCTGCGGGTTCTTGTCCAACCCTGGACTCCCCCAAACAGTCCCGAGACCCGGACTTGGGTGCAGGCAGTGAACTTGAGAGGGACGCCTCGGACGTCCAAGCAGGGAAGGGGAGCGGGGAGAGGGCAGAGGAGAGGTCACCTGCGCCCTGCTCTGGGCCCACTGGGACCATCTGAAAGACCCTGCAGAGAGAGCCTCAGAAGGGTCCCTTGGGGGCGGGACATCGACGCCCCTGCTCTCTGGGAGGTGGGAAGAGGCCAGCTGCAGGGACCTGTCACACAGAGCCCAAGTTACCCCATCCCGCTTCTTTGGTCGAGCGCTGGATGAAGTAGTGGCCCAGTGGCTCAAGGACACCCTCACGCTACACCTGGGGAGCGGAGGCTGATGGAGTTGTGCAGTCTCCTCCCTGTCTAACCTCCCTTGGCATCCACACACCCGCTGAGTGCGGTGGTGGCCGGAATCACCCACATCAGGAAAGACCCTGGGTTTCTTGGTTCCGACTCGCTCACGTCCTGCCTTGGCCCCGGCCGGCCTCCACACCGCGCTCCTCGAGGTTCCTGCGACCAACGTCCCCGTTCCTTCACCCCCAGTCTCTTCCCACCCCTGCGATCAGGCGGATGGCTCCACCTCTCCGCTGGGTACTTTGGCAGCTACCAGTGACGTCCTTACTGTGTCGCAAACACACTGTCAATCACCGCCTCCTTCAACCGGAAGCCACAACTTCCATTTGCCATCAATAGGTCACTTCCCACTTGAAACACGTCCTGACCGCCCTCGGCAGCTCCACGGGGTATCCTCAGGCTGCTGCGCTTCCTCACGCCCAGCTCCAGGTGCGTGATCTTCCCCCAGCCCCATCCCACCAAGTCCTAGGAGACGACACCTGACACCCTCACAGCTCACACGGGAGGCACCAGGTACACGTGTCCATAATTAATGATGACATCAGGGCAGATTTTCTGTTAAAACACAACTCAGAATTCCTCCAAATTCAATCCCTCTATCCCCTGACTCAAATACGAGCAAAGTGAAATCACAGAAGGCATCAAGAATCTTTACTTTGGCCAGGTGCGGTGGTGCACGCCTATAATCCCAGTGGCTCTGGAGGCTGAGGCAAGAGGATCGCGAGTTCAAAGCCAGCCTCTGCAAGAGTGAGGTGCTAAGCAACTCAGTGAGACCCTGTCTCTAAATAAATACAAAATAGGGCTGGGGATGTGGCTCAGTGGTCGAGTGCCCCTGAGTTCAATCCCTGGTACCCCAACCCCCACCAAAGAAAAGAATCTTTAATTTCCCTGGAAGAAAAGTCAGAGGAGATTCTTTGGGCCCTGAGGACCCAGTGGACAGAGACCGCAGAGGTCACCTTCTCGGTGCAGTGTACGGGAGGCCCCGGAAGACAGAGTGAGGGAGAGGAGGAAGGAGCCCCAGGGAGCTCCGAGGAGTGGGTTGGTCAACGGTGCCCACTGGCCTGGGCTGTGACCGAGCTCTGCCAAGGCTGGAGCTGCGTCCTTTAGAGGAAAGAGCAGGTTGATGGCGGTCCTGGCACGGACACCCACAGAACCTGCTCCATGAACACCATCGGGCCTCGGGTCTGTGAGGACCTGCTCTAGAACCCCCAGACACCAAGATCTGTGGGTGCTCAAGGACTTTCCAGAACGGTGTCATTTTTGCACAGAGCCTGCCCACATCCCCCTGCGCACCTCGACCCATCTCCAGGTGACACGGAACCAAAGGCCACGTAAGTGCTACCTAGGTCGTCGCTACACGATGCCGTTCAGGGAGCTGCGGCAAGAACGAGCGTCTGCACGAGCCCAGGAGAGACGCGGCGTTTGAACAGTGTTTCTAGCTATGGTTGGGGGGACCCGGACACAGGGGGCGGACTGAGATGTATCTGCTGCCGTCAAGTCTGTGTCCCCAAGCAGCCGCGCATGCTCAGCACAGTGGAGCGAGGGCCTGCAGCTGGCTCCCTGCTGCCGCCAGGGTCTCGAGAACTGCCTTGGCCAGGGTGTGGAACCCTGGGGCCTGTCACTACCCTGTCACTTACAGGCCGTCTGGAGAGTGTGGGGAACACCGCGGAGACAGAGGAGGAAGGACGCTGGCCTCTGTCCAGGGACCAGAGCAGAAACGCAGAGGGAAGAAAAGGAGAGCCGCTGGAAGTGAGGCAGGAGGTGACGTAACGGGGAGCACGCGGGTCCCCTAAGACACGTGGCGCACGCGTCCACCTGGGTGCAATGTCCAGGGCAGGCGCACCTGCAGTCGGCAGGCGGGGAGGGCAGCAAGGGCTGAAGGAAGGGGGGTCCTCCCTGTTCTGGAACAGACGGTGGGCACGCAGCTCCGTGGACACCGCGAGGCAGCGACTCTCCTCAAACTGGCAAGCAGCTTGGTGTGGGGATGACCTCAGTCAGGCCGCCAGCCTGGCCCGTCCCCGCCACCCCCGCCCGCCCTTGGAAAGCAGCAGGAGGAGCAGGAGGCGGTGCTGGCTCCGGGCGCAGGGCCCACTCACCTCGACCTTCAGGCCGGCCTGGAAGCTGATGCCGTCGGGGATGGTGGTCTGGAACTCGGCGATGGTGTAGTACTCCTCCTCCACCTGCGGCGGGACGGGCGGCTTCGGCAGGTTGAGGCCCCGAGGCTAGGAGGACCACACGCGGGCTCAGTCTAGGTGTGCAGCACCCCCACCCCGTCCTGGGGCAACCAGGGGCCCGGGACACGCGGTCACCATGGAAGGTGCTGGTGGACCTACTTAGATTCCGAGGGACACACAGAGGACACACCTGGCATCTCCCAGTGACCTCACTGACCCTCCGACCTCAGAGATGAGTGGCCTCACGGGGCATGTGGCTGCACTAGGGAAGCGTGGGGTGAGGCGATGACTAGGTGGGGTGGCAGCAGAGCCCAGGAAACACAGGCTTGGGGAGTCAGGCCACCTGGTGGGAAGGACTGGTGACGGGCGTGGCCCTGGACAATGGCCCCCCTCTGGAGCCTCAGTCTGGCCTCTGGCAGACAGAGCATGGAAGGTCAGCCTGGGCTGGCTGCAAGGGTCACTCTGTTGCCACAGTGAGGTGGTCAGTGCACCACGTGGAGCTGACCGGGCGCTCAGTGAACGGCAGCCTTCCAAGACAGGGCTGGGCTCAGGGCACGGGCGGGGGCAGCCCTGTCCTAGATCACGGGCCCAGGAGAGCTTTGGGTCTGGAACTGTCGTGCACACACAATGAGAGTCCCGGGGACCCGAGTCCGAACGTGACAGTCTCTCGTGTCCCACACCCTCCGAGCCTGGCGGGTGTCACAGGGTTTCAGTGTGCCTGCGTTTTGAAAGCCGCCTGGCAGGTGAGGTCAGGCGTGGAACGTCCAGTGTGTCCCGTGGGTGCTTCAAGTCTCAGAGTGTGGCTGTTCAGAGTGGGGGGCTCAACCTGCACTGGTTAACGGGGCACCCGGAGAATCCAAAACGTGGAGTAGAATCTGAGAATGGCACCACGGACGCCATCCCGGCCTCGCCTGAGCCTGGGCCTCGGGAAGACGGTGGAAGAGTGGGCTCGAGAAGCGGGCGCAGGGGCAGAGGACCCCGGGCAGATGGCGTCCCTGCCTGGACCTGCCTTTCCACCTCAGCAGGGACAGGGACCTGCATGGCCTGTGTCACCAGGCTGCTGCGTGGACGGGAAGAGAGCTCTGGACAGGGCGAGGGCCTGGGGGACCTGGGGGCATCCCCGACGGCCACAGACCAGGGTCCACTCACAATGGTCATGTCCCGGCGAGGAGGGGGCCTCTGCCTCATCTTTGGTGACCCTGTGGAGAAAGAGACAGATCTCAGTCATGCGCAGAGTCCCACGTGTGAAGTCCTGGCTGGGCACCGGGAGGGCCAGCTGTTCTGCAGAAGGTGGGCGCAGGCTTCGCCCGGGCCAGCTGGCTGCTGCGACCCCCTGGGAGGGAGGAGCTGCCCGCGCTCCCCCGCGTGGCCCGGTGCAGGAGCCCTGTTTGGGGAGATGGCTTAAATTGCGGTTGACTACGGGCTTTGGACATGTTTGGGCATTGGCGCCCCCGCGGCTTCTTTGCTCCAAGCGGCCATCGCTTCAGGCGACTACAGCCCGGGCCCCTCTACGGCCTGGCGCTGCCTGGGTCTCTTCCCACGTGGAGACGGTGCCCCCGCTCCGAGGCTCGAGGGCCTCCAGCACAGGACACGGTGTCACTAGACTCCCCGGGCCACGAGGCCGTCTCCTGTGGAACAGGCCCAGCGTGTACCTGCCGGGCAGGGCACGTGGACGTCGCCAAGGCTCTTGGCCAGCGGTGGGTGCACAACAGGTGTCGCTGGCCTGGCTCGTGCCCACGACAAGCCCAGACCACACGGTGCCCACCTGGGCAGATCCAGCCCCCGCTGGGCTCGGGGCCTCACCCTGGAGCCAGGCTGCCCAGCTGGGGGACCCGCGGTCCGCAGGAGGACCCGCTGTCCAGGGAGAAAGCCACTCACGCTGCCTGGCGTCGCCGTCGGGCGCCGGGCAGCCTTCGGGGCGGCCGTCTCTGTGGTCGCTGGGCAGCTCCTTCTCCCTGGCCGCTGCGCTCTGCTGCCGGGAGACGCCGTCCAGGTCGAGGGCGCCCGAGGGCGCGGAGGAGCCGGGGCCCAGCCTCGGGGGCGAGGGCTCGGCACTGGCCTTCTTCAGGTAGGAGGCGGGGGCCCAGCCCTCTCTGCCCTGGTACCTGGAGGGAAAGGGCCGTCAGGTGGGTCTGACAGGCCCACGGAGGACGCCAGGCCCTGCCGAGAGCCACCCTCAGGCCCCAGAGGGCAGGGACAGCAGGCAGGGCCACCTGGGGCCAGGCCTTCTGAGGACACTGAGCCCTCTGCCGGGACTGCAGGCCTCCCACAGGGCCTCTACTGGCCTCACCGCAGCCCCCAGCCACCACCCTGCACGGCTGCAGTCTCCTAAAGCCTTGTGCCCCCTCGTGTCCCCGGCCCCCTCATGTCCCCCTCGTGTCCCCAGCCCCCTCATGTCCCCACCTGTCCCTAACCCCCTTGTGTCCCCGGCCCCCTCGTGTCCCTCTCGTGTCCCCAGCCCCCTTGTGTCCCCATCTGTCCCTAACCCCCTCGTGTCCCCGGCCCCCTCGTGTCCCCATCTGTCCCTAACCCCCTCGTGACCCCAGCCCCCTCATGTCCCCAGCCCCCTCATGTCCCCCTCGTGTCCCCCAGCCCCCTCAAGTCCCCACCTGTCCCTAACCCCCTCATGTCCCCGGCCCCTTCATGTCCCCCTCGTGTCCCCAGCCCCCTCGTGTCCCCCTCGTGTCCCCAGCCCCCTCGTGTCCCCCCTCGTGTCCCCATCTGTCCCTAACCCCCTCGTGTCCCCGGCCCCCTCGTGTCCCCATCTGTCCCTAACCCCCTCGTGTCCCCGGCCCCCTTGTGTCCCCATCTGTCCCTAACCCCCTCGTGTCCCCGGCCCCCTCATGTCCCCAGCCCCCTCAAGTCCCCACCTGTCCCTAACCCCTCATGTCCCCCTCGTGTCCCCAGCCCCCTCATGCCCCACCTGTCCCTAACCCCCTCGTGTCCTCCACGTGTCCCTGGCCCCCTCATGTCCCCACCTGTCCCTAACCCCCTCGTGTCCCCAGCCCCCTCATGCCCCACCTGTCCCTAACCCCCTCGTGTCCTCCACGTGTCCCTGGCCCCCTCGTGTCCCCCTCATGTCCCCCACATGTCCCTGGCCCCTCGTGTCCCCCACGTGTCCCCCACATGTCCCCGCCCCCTCATGTCCTGTCCTTGGTGACCTTCTGTCTGGACAGCGCCAGTCCCTCTCCCTCCTGGCTCTGCTCCATGCCACTCCTCACGAGAGCCTCTCCCGCCCTCCCGGGCAGGAGGCCCAGCCTCCACACTGCCGCACGCCTCAGGAGGCCCTGCCACCCCATGCCGCACGGTGCCACCCGGCTTGGCCACGCTGTCCCCGTTAGAGTGCAGCGCGGGGGAAGGTGGTGGGAGTGGAGTCCACACGGGGCCGGGTGAGAGGGACGAGGGAGAAACGGGCCAGCGGACACTCCAGCGGACACGGCGCAGCGGGGACCACCGCAGACCTGTCACCGCCACCATGACGGCTCCGCAGTGGCCCTCACGGCACTGCCTGGCACGGAGGCCGGCACTCTCCGTGGGCACTTCCTCTGCCAGTCTTGCCCTGGGCTCTGCTCGCCGCTCCCGTATTTCATCCCGGCCGACCCTGGGGGGCAGCGGCCAGGGAGGAGGCCAAGCCTGACCGAGGAGACGCTCCAGAACCGGAACCTTCTGGGCACCAGCAGGACCAGGCGGGAGATGTGCACGCCCGGCCTCACGTGATGGGTCGCGGCCACAGCGCGGTGTGCCACGCGGGTGTGCCACGCGTCATACAGAGTCACGTGGCTGTGTGTCGGGCGTGCCCACGATGCAAGCCAGTCTGTGTTCTGACTCGGTGACGTCCCCGTCACCTCACTATGCATGTGCCACTCTTCCAAGACCCGGTCCTCACCCTCCCGGTGCCGAGCTCTGGGTGGGCCTGCCACGGGCAGGAGGCCGAGGCGCGGGGTGCAGCCCGCCTGCGTGGACCCGGCCCCCGCCGCTCGGTCTGGCTGCCTCTTCCCACGGCCCGGTGCTGGCGCGGGGCTCGGCACCACGACCCGCCTCACGCGTGGACAGAACGCCCGTCCATGGGGAGGCAGGCCTGGGCGGCTGCCGCTCGGCTGTGGGCTGCCGGGACCCTGGTGGGCAGCGCACGTCCCCCGGAGGGAAGGCACCAGGAGCAGTGGCCACGGCACGGCAGGCTGGGCTCAGCAGCCACGACCAGGGGCCCGTCTGGATGGAGGGTGCCCGGGGAGCCGCCGTGTGGACCGTCCTTCTGGACTCCGTGGCCAGTGACTTCACGCTGTCAGCTTGAAATCGGCCACAGTGGAAGAGCCACGCGTGGAAACCGCCATCGTCACAGCCTGAGCACCCGGGCTTGGCGTTTGCTGGCACCCACAAAACGGGAGCCACACCTTTGGGAGAGCGGAACGGGCCCGGAGGACCAGAGAGGGCCATCGGCAGGCCCCTCTCCTGTCGAGAGCCACCTGGGGGTGACAGCCCTGGGTCCAGGGAGCAGGCCTTCAGGACCACGGGCAGATGCGCCAGGAGGTGGGGGCTTCCGCTCGCGCCCACCAGCCTTCAGACACCCGAGAGGGACGAGCCCTGTCCTGCCTGGCCCACACGGGCCGCCTGGGATGCACGTCCTCAGCGGCAGGCAGGCCACCACATGGGGACACAAAGCCACCGGGAGGAGGGACACAAAGCCACCGGGAGGAGGGACACAAAGCCACCGGGAGGGAGCCGCAGTCGGAAGCGGGAGGGCTGTGGGTGGGGAAGGCCAGGCCACCAGCGCCTCGGTCACGCCCTCTCCGCCATGCCCTCCTGGGAGACCCGGTGCCACTGAGCGGCTCCTGGTGCCAGGGCCACTGAGCTCCGGGATGACCGGCTTCCCAGCGCGGTGACAGGGATTGGGGACGCACCCGGTGTCCCCAGCACCGTGGGAACGCCCGGCTGCTGCCACGCACCGTGCAGCTGGCCACTTCCAGGGCCACCAGCAAGGCGCAAGACCGATCCAGCCAGGGAAAACGGGGACTCCAGGGACAGTGCGAGCTCAGTGCCAGGGCGGCTGCCCGTGGAGCAGCCCAGGGTCCAGCAAACCTGGTGCGGGGCCCGCGGGACGCAGCGAGCATGGGGACAGTCGCCAGCACAGCGGAGGGGGGCCTGAGGGAGCCCCTTGCAGGCCGCGGCCTGCCGCGCTCAAGGAAGGGCCCGCACAGCGCACCGCCTGCGGCCACAGGGCCACCAGGGGACGGGGCCTCCTCCTGGTGTCCCTGCGGCCTGCTGGCGGCAGGTGACTGCACGTCCTGACACCGCCCTCCTCACTCCCTCGCGGCTCGGCTCTGAGGTCCCCTCCATCAGGAAGCCCCGGAGCGGGGGAGCCCCCACTGCACCCCATTGCGCCCACGTGTCCCCCCAGC